>CM061134.1:100070415-100097999 GCA_030789695.1 Scilla litardierei | reverse complement strand
GCGCAAAACGGTGACAATGTTGCCTGGTGTGGGCACTGATAAATTTGGGTAAATGTAGACATTTTTGCCTAGCGCGCAAAACGGTCACAATTTTGTCGGGTGTGCGCGCTGGTAATTTTTGGTAAATGTAGACAGTTTTGCCAGCTCGCAAAACTGTCACAATTTTGCCAGACGTGCGCGCTGGTACTTTTGGGTAAATGTAGACAGTTGTGACAGTTTTACCCAGCGCGCAAAACGTTCACAATTTTGCCAGGTGTGCGCGCTGGTACTTTTGGGTAACTGTAGACAGTTGTGACAGTTTTACCCAGCGCGCAATTCTGTCACAATTGTGCGCGATGGAACTTTTGGGTAAATGTAGACAGTTTTGCTAAGCGCGCAAAACGGTCACAATTTTCCCGACTGAGCATGCTGGGTAATTTGGTTCAAATGTAGGCAGTTTAGCTCGGCGCGCAAAACGGTTTCAATTTTGCCGGTTGTGCGTGTTGAGTAATTTTGGTCAAATGTATACTATTTTGCGCAGGGCGCAAAACAATCACAATTTTGTCGGCTGTGTGCGTTGAATAATTTTGGGTAAATATCGACATTTTTGCACAGGGTATAAAACGATTACAATTTTTTCCGGTTGTGCACACACGTCAATTTTGGGTAAATGTAGATATTTTTGCACAGCGCGTAAAACGGTCACAATTTTGTCGGTTGTGCACAATGGGTAATTTTAGGTAAATGTAGTCATTTTTTGCGCGGCGCCCAAAACAGTCACAATTTTGCCGGCTGTGCGTGCTGGGTAATTTTGGTAAATGTAGACAGTTTTTTTTAGTATGCAAAACGGTCACGATTTTGGCGGTTTTGCGGCTAGGTAATTTTGGATAAATGTAGACTATTTGTAATTTCAGGTAAATGTAGACAATTTTGCTCAGCGCGCAAAACGGTCACAATTTTGCCGGTTGTGCGGGCTGAGTAATTTTGGGGAAATGTAGACAATTTTGCCAAGCGCACAAAACAGTCACAATTTTGTCGGCTATGCGCGCTGAGTAATTTTGGTTAAATGTTGACATTATTTGCGTAGCGCGTAAAACGGTCACAATTTTACCGGTTTACGCCCTGGGTAATTTTGGGTAAATGTAGAAAGTTTTGCCCAGCGCGTAAAACAGTCACATTTTTGCCGGTTGTGCGCCCTGGGTAATTTTGGGGAAATGTGGACTGTTTTGCTCAGCGCGCAAAACTGTCACAGTTTTGCTGGGTGTGCGCGCTGGTACTTTTGGGTAAATGGAGATAGTTTTGTTCAGCGCGCAAAACTGTCACAACTTTGCGAGGTTGTGCACGCTGAGTCACTTTGGGTAAATGCAGACATATTTGGTCAGCGCACAAAACAGTCACAATTTTGCAGGTTGTGCATGCTGGGTCACTTTCGGTAAATGGAGACATTATTTGCGCAGTGTGCAAAACTGTCACAATGTTACCGGTTGTGCACGCTGAGTCACTTTGGGTAAATGCAGACATATTTGGTCAGTGCACAAAACAGTCACAATTTTGCAGGTTGTGCATGCTGGGTCACTTTCGGTAAATGGAGACATTATTTGCGCAGTGCGCAAAACAGTCACAATGTTGCCGGTTGTGCGCGCTGAGTAATTTTGTATCAATGTATACATTTTTACACAGTACGCAAAACGGTCACAATATTTGCCGGTTGTGAACACATGGCAATTTTGGGTAAATGTAGACATTTTTGCATAGCGTATAAAAAGGTCACAATTTTTCCGGATGTGCACGCTGGGTAATTTTGGGTAAATATAGACACTTTTGCTCAGCACGCAAAACAGTCACAATTTTACTGGCAGTGCGCTCTGGGTAATTTTGGGTAAATATAGACAGTTTTGCTAGTACGCAAAACGGTCACAATTTTGGGTAAATGTAGACAGTTTTGCTCAGTGCGCAAAACTGTCACAATTTTGCCAGTTATGCGCGATGGGTAATTTTTGGAAAATGTAGACAGTTTTCGTCTGCGCGCAAAACAGTCACAATTTTACCGAGTGTGCTGGCTGCGTAATTTTGGGTAAATGTTGACATTTTTTCTCAGAGCGCAAAACGGTCACAATTTTGTCAGGTGTGTGCACTGTTAATTTTGGGTAAATGTAGATAGTTTTGCCTAGCGCACAAAACGGTTACTATTTTACCGGGTGTGCACGCTGGTATTAATTTTTGGTAAATGTAGACAGTTTTGCCTAGCGCACAAAACGGTTACTATTTTACCGGGTGTGCACGCTGGTACTTTTGGGTAAATGTAGACACTTTTGCTCAGCTCGCAAAACGGTAACAATTTTGCTGCGCGCTGGGTAATTTTGGGTAAATGTTGACATTTTTTGCTCTGCGCGCAAAATGGTCACCATTTTGGCGGTTGTGAGCGTTGAGAAATTTTGGGTAAATGTAGACATTTTTTGTCAATGCTCAAAACGGCCACAATTTCGTAGGTTGTGCGCGCTGAGGAATTTTTGCGAAAATTTAGTTAGTTTTGCTCAGCGAGCACAATGGTCACAATTTAACCGGTGGTGCGGGCTGAGTAATTTTGGGAAAATGTTGACATTTTTCCTCCGCGCGTAAAACGGTCACAATTTTGCTGGGTGTGTGCTAGTAATTTTGGGTAAATGTTGACAGTTTTGCCCAGCGCGTAAAACAGTCACAATTTTGCCGGCTATGCGCGCGGAGGAAATTTGGCTAAATGTAAACATTTTTGCTCTGCGCGTAAAATGGTCACAATTTTGCAGGTTGTGTGCGCTGGGACACTTTGGGTATATGTAGACATTATTTGCGTAGCGCGTAAAACGGTCACAATTTTGCCGGTTGTGTGCGCTGGATAATTTTACGTAAATGTAGAGAGTTTTCCCAACGCGCAAAATGGTCACATTTTTGCTGGTTGTGCGCACTGGGAAATTTTGGGTAAATGTAGACTGTTTTGCTTAGCGCGCAAAACTATCACAATTTTGTAAGTTGTGCTTGCTGGGTAACTTTTGGAAAATATATACAGTTTTCGTCAGCGCGCAAAACGGACACAATTTTGCCAGTTGTGCAGGCGGCGTAATTTTGGATAAATGTTGACATTTTTCTCAGGGCGAAAAACGGTGACAATTTTGCCGGGTGTGTGCGCTGCTAATTTTGGGTAAATGTAGATCGTTTGCCCAGAGAGCAAAACTGTCACAATTTTGCCGGGTGTGCGCGTTGGTACTTTTGGGTTAATGTAGACACTTTTCCCAGAGCGCAAAATGGTCACAATTTTGCCGGCTGTGCGCTGGGTAATTTTGGTTAAATGTTGACATTTTTTGCTCCGCGCGCAAAACGGACACTATTTTGCCGGCTGTGAGCTTTGAGTAATTTTGGGTAAATGTAGACATTTTTTGTCAACGTTCAAATCGGCCACAATTTTGCAGATTGTGCGAGCTGAGGAATTTTGGGTAAATTTCGTTAGTTTTGCTCAGCGAGCTAAACAGTCACAATTTTGCCGGGTGTGCACGCTCTTACTTTTGGGTAAATGTAGACAGTTTTGCTCAGCGCGCAAAACTGTCACAATTTTGCCAGTTGTGCGCGATGGGTAATTTTTGAAAAATGTAGGCAGTTTCTGCGCGCAAAAACGGTCACAATTTTTCGGTTTATGCGGACTGCGTAATTTTGGGAAAATGTTGACATTTTTTCTTAGAGCGCAAAAGGGTCACAATTTTGCCGGGTGTGGGCACTAGGAATTTTGGGAAAATGTAGACATTTTTGCCCAGTGCGCAAAACGGTCACAATTTTCCCGGTTGGGCGCACTGGTAATTTTCGGTAAATGTAGGCAGTTTTGCCCAGCGCACAAAACGGTTACAATTTTGCCGGGTGTGCGCGATGGTACTTTTGGGTAAATGTAGACACTTTTGCTCAGCACGCAAAACGTCCACAATTTTGCAGGTTGTGCGCGCTGAGGAAATTTTCGAAAATTTAGTTAGTTTTGCTCAGCGAGCAAAACGGTCACAATTTTGCCGGTGGTGCGGGCTGAGTAGTTTTAGGAAATGTTGAAATTTTTGCTCCGCGCGCAAAACGGTCGCAATTTTGCTGGGTGTGTGCTGGTAATTTTGGGTAAATGTAGACAGTTTTGCCCAACGCGCAAAACAGTCACAATTTTGACGGCTATGCCCTCGGAGGAATTTTGGGTATATGTTGACATTATTTGCGTAGCACGTAAAACGGTCACAATTTTGCCGGTTGTGCATGCTGGATAATTTTACGTAAATGTAGATAGTATTCCCAGCGCGCAAAACAGTCACACTTTTGCCGGTTGTGCGCACTAGGTAATTTTGGGTAAATGTAGACTATTTTGCTTAGCGCGCAAAACTGTCACAATTTTGCCAGTTGTGCACGCTGGGTAATGTTGGAAAATGTATACTGTTTTCGTCAGCGCGCAAAACGGTCACAATTTTGCCGGTTGTGCAGGCTGGGTAATTATCGATAAATGTTGACATTTTTCTCAGAGCGCAAAACGGTGACAATTTTGCCAGGTATGTGCGCTGCTAATTTTGGGTAAATGTAGACAGTTTTGCCCAGAGCACAAAACTGTCACAATTTTGCCGGGTGGGCACGCTGGTACTTTTGGGTTAATGTAGACACTTTTGCTCAGCACACAAAACGGTCACAATTTTGCCGGCTGTGCGCGCTGGGTAATTTTGGTTAAATGTTGACATTTTTTGCTTCGCGCGCAAAATGGTCACAATTTTGCATGTTGTGAGCGTTTAGTAATTTTGGGTAAATGTAGACATTTTTTGTCAACGTTCAAAACGACCACAATTTTGCAGGTTGTGCGAGCCGAGGAATTTTGGGTAAATTTCGTTAGTTTTGCTCAGCCAGCAAAACGGTCACAATTTTGCCGGTTGTACGGGATGAGTAATTTTGGAAAAATGTTGACATTTTTGCACAGCGCGTAATGCAGTCACAATTTTGCCGTGTATGCACGCTGGTACTTTTGGGTAAATGTTGACAGTTTTGCTCAGCGCGCAAAACTGCCACAATTTTGCCAGTTGTTCGCGATTGGTAATTTTTGGAAAATGTAGGCAATTTTCGTCAGCGCGCAAAACGGTCACAATTTTGTCGGTTGTGCGGACTACGTAATTTTGGGAAAATGTTGACTTTTTCTCTTAGAGTGCAAAACAGTCACAATTTTTGCCGGGTGTATGCACAGGTAATTTTGGGTAAATGTAGACATCTTTGCCGAGCGCGCAAAACGGTCACAATTTTACCGGGTGTGCGTACTGGTAATTTTCGGTAAATGTAGACAGTTTTACCCAGCGCACAAAACGGTTACAATTTTGCCGGGTGTGCGCGTTGGCACTTTTGGGTAAATATACACTTTTGCTCAGCACGCAAAACGGTCACCATTTTGCAGGATGTACGCGCTGGGTAACTTTGGTTAAATATTGACATTTTTTGCTCCGCGCGTAAGATGGTCACCATTTTTGGTCAACGTTCAAAACGTCCACAATTTTGCAGGTTGTGCGCGCTGAGGAATTTTGCAAAAATTTAGTTAGTTTTGCTCAGCGAGCAAAACGGTCACAGTTTTGCCGGTGGTGCGGGCTGAGTAATTTTGGGAAATGTAGACATTTTTTCTGCGGGCGCAAAACGGTCACAATTTTGCTGGGTGTGTGCTGGTAATTTTGGGTGTAGACAGTTTTGCCAAGCTCGGAAAACGGTCACAATTTTGCCGGCTATGTGCGCGGAGGAATTTTGGCTAAATGTAGACATTTTTGCTCTGCGCGTAAAATGGTCACAATTTTACAGGTTGTGCGCGCTGGGGAACTTTGGGTATATGTTGACATTATTTGCGTAGCGCGTAAAACGGTCACAATTTTGCCGGTTGTGCACGCTGGATAATTTTACGTAAATGTAGACAGTATTCCCAGCGCGCAAAACAGTCACATTTTTGACGGTTGTGCGCACTGTGTAATTTTGGGTAAATGTTGACTATTTTGATTAGCGCGCAAAACTGTTATAATTTTGCTAGTTGTGCACGCTCGGTAATTTTTGGAAAATGTATACTGTTTTTGTCAGTGCGCAGAACGGTCACAATTTTGCCGGTTGTGCATGCTGGGTAATTTTGGATAAATGTTGACATTTTTCTCAGAGCGCAAAACGGTGACAATTTTGCTGGGTATGTGAGCTGGTAATTTTGGGTAAATGTAGACAGTTTTGCCCGGAGCGCAAAACTGTCACAATTTTACCGGGTAGGCGCGCTGGTACTTTTGGGTTAATGTAGACACTTTTGCTCAGCACACAAAAGGATCACAATTTTGCCGGCTGTGCGCACTGCGTAATTTTGGTTAAATGTTGAAATTTTTTACTTTGCGCGCAAAATGGTCACTATTTTGCCGGTTGTGAGCGTTGAGTAATTTTGGGTAAATGTAGACATTTTTTGTCAACGTTCAAAACTGCCACAATTTTGCAGGTTGTGCAAGCTGAGGAATTTTGGGTAAATTTCGTTAGTTTTGCTCAGCGAGCAAAACGGTCACAATTTTGTCGGTTGTGCACGCTGGTACTTTTGGAAAAATGTTGACATTTTTGCACCGTGCGCAAAATGGTCACAATTTTGCCGGGTGTGCACGCTGGTACTTTTGGGTAAATGTAGACAGCTTTGCTCAGCACGCAAAATGGTCACTATTTTGTCGGTTGTGCGCCCTGAGTCACTTTGGGTAAATGTAGACATATTTGGTCAACGCACAAAACGGTCACAAGTTTGCAGGTTGTGCGCATTGGGTCACTTTGGGTAAATGTAGACATTATTTGCGTAGTGCGCAAAACAGTCACAATGTTGCAGGTTGTACGCGCTGGGTAATTTTGGGTAAATGTAGACAGTTTTCTCCAGCTCGTAAAACGGTGAAATTTTCGCCGGTTGTGCGCACTGTGTATTTTTCGGTAGATGTTGACAGTTTTGCTCAACGCGCAAAACGGTCACATTTTTGCCGGTTGTGTGTGCACTGGTAATTATGGGTAAATGTAGACTGTTTTGCCAATCGCGGAAAACGGTCACAATTTTGCCGGGTGTGTGTGCTGGTAATTTTGGGTAAATGTAGACAGTTTTGCCCAGCGCGGAAAATGGTCACAATTTTGCCGGGTGTGTGCGCTGAGTAATTTTGCTTAAATGTAGACATTTTTGCTCTGTGCGTAAAATGGTCACAATTTTGTCGGTTGTGCACGCAGGGTCACTTTGGGGTAAATGTAGACATTATTTTCGTAGAGCGTAAAACTGTCACAATTTTGCCGGTTGTGCTCGCGGGTAATTTTGGGTAAATGTAGACAGTATTGCCCAGGGTGAAAAACAGGTCACGTTTTTTCTGGTTGTGCGCACTGTGTAATTTTGGGTAAATGTATACTTTTTTGCTCAGCGCGCAAACTGTCAAAATTTTGCCAGCTGTGCACGCTGGGTAATTTTTGGAAAATGTCGAAAGTTTTCGTCCGCGCGCAAAACGGTCTCAATTTTACCGGTTGTGCGGGCTACGTAATTTTGAGTAAATGTTGACATTTTTTCTCAGAGCGCAAAACGGTGTCATTTTTGCCGGGTGTGTGCGCTGGTAATTTTGGGTAAATGTAAACATTTTTTCCCAGCGCGCAAAACGATCACAATTTTACCGCGTGTGCGCGCTGGTAATTTTGGGTAAAGGTAGACAGGTTTGCCCAGCGCGCCGGGGGTGTGCGCTGGTACTTTTGGGTAAATGTAGACAGTTTTGCTCAGCGGGCAAAACTGTCACAATTTTGTCGGTTGTGCGCGCTGAGTCACTTTGGGTAAATGTAGACATATTTGGTCAGCGCACAAAACGGTCACAATTTTGCAGGTTGCGCGGGCTGGGTCACTTTGGGTAAATGTTGACATTATTTGCGTAGCGCGTAAAACGGTCACAATTTTGCAGATTGTGCGCACTGGGTAATTTTGGGTAAATGTAGACAGTATTGCCCAGCGCGCTATACGGTCACATTTTGCCGGTTGTGCACACTGGGTAATTTTGGGTAAATTTAGACTGTTTTGCACAGCGCGCAAAACTGTCAAAATTTTGCCCGTTGTGCACGCTGCGTAATTTTTGGAAAATGTTGACAGTTTTCGTCAGCACACAAAACGGTCACAATTTTGTCGGTTGTGCGGGCATCGTAATTTTGGGTAAATGTTGACATCTTTTCTCAGAGCGCACAACGGTGACAATGTTACCTGGTGTGTGCACTGATAAATTTGGGTAAATGTAGACATTTTTTCCCAGCGCGCAAAACGGTAACAATTTTGTCGGGTGAGCGCGCTGGTACTTTTGGGTAAATGTAGACAGTTGTGACAGTTTTACCCAGCGCGCAAAACGCTCACAATTTTGCCGGGTGTGCGCACTGGTACTTTTGGGTAAATGTAGACAGTTGTGACAGTTTTCCCCAGCGCGCAAAACTGTCACAATTGTGCGCGCTGGAACTTTTGGGTAAATGTAGACAGTTTTGCTAAGCGCGCAAAACGGTCACAATTTTGCCGACTGAGCCTGCTGGGTAATTTGGTTCAAATGTAGGCAGTTTAGCTCGGCGCGCAAAACGGTTTCAATAATGCCGGTTGTGCGCGTTGAGTAATTTTGGTCAAATGTATACTGTTTTGCGCAGGGCGCAAAACAGTCACAATTTTGTCGGCTGTGTGCGTTGAATAATTTTGGGTAAATATCGACATTTTTTCACAGGGAATAAAACGATCACAATTTTTGCCGATTGTGCACACACGGTAATTTTGGGTAAATGTAGATATTTTTGCACAGCGCGTAAAACGGTCACAATTTTGCCGGTTGTGCACATTGGGTAATTTTGGGTAAATGTAGTCATTTTTTGCGCAGCGCCCAAAACAGTCACAATTTTGCCGGCTGTGCGAGCTGGGTAATTTTGGTAAATGTAGACAGTTTTGTTAGTACGCAAAACGGTCACAATTTTGGTGGTTTTGCGGCTAGGTAATTTTGGGTAAATGTAGACTATTTGTAATTTCAGGTAAATGTATATAATTTTACTCAGCGTGCAAAACGGTCACAATTTTGCCGGTTGTGCGGGCTGAGTAATTTTGGGAAAATGTAGACAGTTTTGCCAAGCGCGCAAAACAGTCACAATTTTGGTTAAATGTTGACATTATTTGCATAGCGCGTAAAACGGTCACAATTTTGCCGGTTTACGCCCTGGGTAATTTTGGGTAAATGTAGAAAGTTTTGCCCAGCGCGCAAAACAGTCACATTTTTGCCGGTTGTGCGCCCTGGGTAATTTTGGGGAAATGTGGACTGTTTTGCTCAGCGCGCAAAACTGTCACAGTTTTGCTGGGTGTGCGCGCTGGTACTTTTGGGTAAATGGAGATAGGTTTGTTCAGCGCGCAAGACTGTCACAATTTTGCGAGGTTGTGCGCGCTGAGTCACTTTGGGTAAATGCAAACATATTTTGGCAGCGCACAAAACAGTCACAATTTTGCAGGTTGTGCAAGTCACTTTGGGTAAATGGAGACATTATTTGCGTAGTGCGCAAAACAGTCACAATGTTGCGGGTTGTGCGCGCTGAGTAATTTTGTAAAAATGTAGACATTTTTGCACAGTGCGCAAAACAGTCACAATATTTGCCGGTTGTGAACATATGGCAATTTTGGGTAAATGTAGACATTTTTGCATAGCGCATAAAAAGGTCACAATTTTGCCGGATGTGCACGTTGGGTAATTTTGGGTAAATGTAGTCATTTTTTGCGCAGCGCGCAAAACAGTCACAATTTTGCTGGCAGTGCGCGCTGGGTAATTTTGGGTAAATATAGATAGTTTTTCTAGTACGCAAAACGGTAACAATTTTGGGTAATTTTGGGTAAATGTAGAAAGTTTTGCTCAGCGCGCAAAACAGTCACAATTTTGCCAGTTATGCACGATGGGTAATTTTTGGAAAATGTAAGTTTTCGTCTGCGCGCAAAACAGTCACAATTTTACCGAGTGTGTGGGCTGCGTAATTTTGGGTAAATGTTGACATTTTTTCTCAGAGCGCAAAACGGTCACAATTTTGTCGGGTGTGTGCACTGTTAATTTTGGGTAAATGTAGACAGTTTTGCCCAGCGCACAAAACGGTTACTATTTTACCGGGTGTGCACGCTGGTATTAATTTTGGGTAAATGTAGACAGTTTTGCCTAGCGCACAAAACGGTTACTATTTTACCGGGTGTGCACGCTGGTACTTTTGGGTAAATGTAGACACTTTTGCGCAGCTCGCAAAACGGTCACAATTTTGTCGGATGTGCGCACTGGGTAATTTTGGTTAAATGTTGACATTTTTTGCTCTGCGCGCAAAATGGTCACCATTTTGCCGGTTGTGAGCGTTGAGTAATTTTGGGTAAATGTAGACATTTTTTATCAATGCTCAAAACGGCCACAATTTCGTAGGTTGTGCGCGCTGAGGAATTTTTGAGAAAATTTAGTTAGTTTTGCTCAGCGAGCAAAACTGTCACAATTTTGCCGGTGGTGCGGGCTGTGTAATTTTGGGAAAATGTTGACATTTTTGCACAGCGCGAAAAAATGCCCACAATCTTGCCAGGTGTGTGCGCTGGTAATTTTGGATAAACGTAGACAGTTTTGCCCAGCGCGCAAAACTGTCACAATTTTGCCGGGTTGTGTGGCTGGGTCACTTTGGGTAAATGTAAACATATTTGGTTAGCACACAAAAATAGTCACAGTTTTGCCGGTTGTGCGTGCTGGGTTACTTTGGGTAAATGTAGACATTATTTGCGCATTGCGCAAAACAGTCACAATGTTGCGGGTTGTGCGCGCTGGGTATTTTTGTGAAAATGTAGACATTTTTGTACAGGGCACAAAACGTTCACAATTTTTGCCGTTTGTGCACCCATGGCAATTTTGGGTAAATGTAGACATTTTTGCACAGCGCGTAAAACGGTCACAATTTTGCCGGATGTGCACGCTGGGTAATTTTGGGCAAATGTAGTCATTTTTCGCGCAGCGCGCAAAACAGTCACAATTTTGTCGACTGCGCGCGTGGGGTAATTTTGGGTAAATGTTAACAGCTTCGCTAGTACGGAAAACGGTCACCATTTTGCCGGTTTTGCATGCTGGGTGATTTTGGGTAAATGTAGACTATTTTGTAATATTAGGTAAATCTAGACAGTTTTGCTCAGCGCGCAAAATGGTCGCAATTTTGCCGGTTGCGCGGGCTGAGTAATTTTTGGGTAAATGTAGACAGTTTTGCCCAGCGCGCAAAATGGTCCCAATTTTGCCAGCTATGCGCGCTGAGTAATTTTGGTTAAATGTAGACATTTTTGCTCTGGGCGTAAATGGTCACAGTTTTGCAGGTTGTGCGCGCTGGGTCACTTTGGGTAAATGTAGACATTATTTGCATAGCGCGTAAAACAGTCACTATTTTGCCGGTTGTGCGCGTTGGGTAAGTTTGGGTAAATGTAAACAGTTTTGCCCCGCGTGAAAAACGGCCACAATTTTACCGGGTGTGCGCGTTGGTAATTTTGAGTAAATGTAAACATTTTTTCCCATCGCACAAAACGTTCACAATTTTGCCGGGTGTGCGCGTTGGTAATTTTGGTTAAATGTAGACAGTTTTGCCCAGCGCGCAAAACTGTCACAATTTTGCCGGGTGTGCACACTGGTACGTTTGGGAAAATGTATACAGTTTTGCTCAGAGCGCAAAACGATCAAAATTTTGTCGGTTGTGCACGCTAAGGAATTTTGGGAAAATTTAGACAGTATTGCTCAGCGAGCAAAACGGTCACAATTTTGCCGGTTGTGCGGGCTGAGTATTTTTGGGTAAATGTGCGCAGTTTTGCCCAGCGCGCAAAACGGTCACAATTTTGCTGTGCGCGGAGGAATTTTGAGTAAATTTTGGCATTTTTTCTCAGAGCACAAAACGGTGACAATTTTGCTTGGTGTGTGCGCTGGTAATTTTAGGTAAATGTAAACATTTTTACCCAGCACGCAAAACGGTCACAATTTTGCCAGGTGTGTGCGCTGGTAATTTTGGGTAAATGTGGACAGTTTTGCCCAGCACGCCGGGTGTGCGCGCTGGTACTTTTGGGTAAATGTAGACAGTTTTGCTCAGCGGGCAAAACGGTCACAATTTTGTCGGTTGTGCGCGTTGAGTCACTTTGGGTAAATATAGACATATTTGGTCAGTACACAAAACAGTCACAATTTTTCAGGTTGTGCGCGCTCGGTCACTTTGGGTAAATGTAGACATTATTTTTGTAGTGTGCAAAACAGTCACAATGTATTGGGTAGTGCGCACTGGTTAATTTTGGGTAAATGTAGACAGTTTTGCACAGCTCGCAAAACGGTGACATTTTTGCCGGTTGTACGCACTCTGTATTTTGGATAAATGTAAACAGTTTTGCTCAGCGCGCAAAACTTTCACAATTTCGCCGGTTGTGCGCGCTGCGCAATTTTTGTAAAATGTAGACAGTTTTGCTCAGCGCGCAAAACGGTCAAAATTTTGCCGACTGTGCACGTTGGGTTATTTTGGTCATATGTAGGCAGCTTAATTCGGCGCGAAAAACGGTATCAATTTCTCCGGTGTGTGCATTGAGTAATTTTGGGCAAATGTATACTGTTTTGCGCAGCACGCAAAACAGTCACAATTTTGCCGGCGGTGCGCCTTGGATAATTTTGGACAAATGTCGACATTTTTGCCCAGTGCACAAAACAGTCATAATTTTTTCCTGTTGTGTACACATGGCAATTTTGGGTAAATGTAGACATTTTTGCACATCGCGCAAACTGTCACAATTTTGCCGGTTGTGCACGCTGGGTAATTTTGTGTAAATTTAGACATTTTTTTGCGCAACGAGCAAAACAGTCACAATTTTACTGGCTGTGCGCGCTGGGAAATTTTGGGTAAATGTAGGCAGTTTTGCTAGTACGCAAAACGGTCAGAATTTTGTCGGTTTTGTGCGCGGGGTAATTTTGGGTAAATTATAATTTTAGGATAATGTAGGCACTTTTGCTCAGTAGGTAAAACGGTCACAATTTTACTAGATGTGCGCGATAGATAATTTTGGTTAAATGTCGACATTTTTTGCACCGTGCGCAAAATGGTCACCATTTTGCTGGTTGTGAGCATTGAGTAATTTTGGGTAAATGTCGACATTTTTAGTCAACGTGCAAAACTGCCACAATTTTGTAGGTTGCGCGCAAAACAGTCACATTTTTGCAGGTTATGCGCACTGGGTAATTTTGGGTAAATGTAAACTATTTTGCACAGCGCGCAAAACTGACACAATTTTGCGGGGTGTGCGCGCTGGTTCTTTTGGGAAAATGTAGATAGTTTTGCTCAGCGCGCAAAACTGTCACAATTTTGCCGGGTGTGCGCGCTGGTTCTTTTGGGTAAATGTAGAGAGTTTTGCTCAGCGCGCAAAACTGTCACAATTTTTTCGGGTTGTGCGCGCTAAGTCACTTTGGGTAAATATAGACATATTTAGCCAGCGCACAAAACAGTCACAATTTTGCAGGTTGAGCGTGTTGGGTCACTTTGGGTAAATTTAAACATTATTTGCGTAGTGCGCAAAACGGTCACAATTTATGCCGGTTGTGCACACATGGCAATATTGGGTAAATGTAGACATTTTTTCACAGCGCGTAAAACGGTCACAATTTGGCCGGATGTTCACCCTGGGTAATTTTGGGTACTTGTAGTCATTTTTGCGTTTCCCGAAAAACAGTCACAATTTTGCTGGCTGTGCGCGTTGGGTAATTTTGGATAAATGTCGACAGTTTTGCCCAGCGCGCAAAACTGTCACATTTTTGCCGGTTGTACGCACTGGGTAATTTTGGGTAAATGTAGTCTGTTTTGCTCAGCATGGACAACTGTCACAATTTTGCGGGGGTGTGCGCGCTTATACTTTTGGGTAAATGTAGATAGTTTTGCTCAGCGCGCAAAACTGTCACAATTTTGCGGGTTGTGCGCGCTGAGTCACTTTGAATAAATATAGACATATTTGGTCAGCGCCCAAAACAGTCATAATTTTGCAGGTAGAGCGTGCTGGCTCACTTTGTGTAAATGTAGACATTATTTGCGTAGTACGCAAAACGGTCACAATATTTACCGGTTGTGCACACATGACAATTTTGGGTAAATGTAGACATTTTTGTACAGCGCGTAAAATGGTCACAATTTTGTCGGATGTGCACACTGGGTAATTTTGGGTAAATATAGTCATTTTTTTTACAGCGCGCAAACCAGTCACAATTTTGCCCAGCACGCAAAACGGTGACATTTTTTCCGGTTGTGCGCACTGTGTAATTTTGGGTAAATGTAGACAGTTTTGCTCACCGCACAAAACTGTCACAATTTCACCGGGTGTGCGTGCTGCGTAATTTTTGGAAAAGGTAGAGAGTTTTGCTCAGGGCGTAAAACAGTCACAATTTTCCCGACTGTGCACATTGGGTAATTTTGGTCATATGTACGCAGCTTAGCTCGGCGTGAAAAAGGTCTCAATTTCGCCGGTTGTGCGCGTTGAGTAATTTTGGGCAAATGTATACTGTTTTGGGCAAATGTCGAAATTTTTGCCCAGTGCGCAAAACGGTCAATTTTTGTCCGTTGTGCACACATGACAATTTTGGGTAAATGTAAACATTTTTGCACAGCGCGCAAACTGTCACAATTTTGACGGTTGCTTACGCCGGATAATTTTGTGTAAATTTAGACATCTTTTGCGCAACTCGCAAAACAGTCACAATTTTGCCGGCTTTGCGCGCTGGGTAATTTTGGGTAAATGTAGACTATTTTGTAATTTTAGGATAATGTAGACACTTTTGCTCAGCAAACAAAACGGTCACAATTTTACGAAATGAGCACGCTCTGTAATTTTGGATAAATGTCGACATTTTTGCTCCGCGCGCAAAATGGTCACCATTATGCCGGTTATGAGCGTTGAGTAATTTTGGGTAAATGTTGACATTTTTGGTCAACGTGCAAAACTGTCACAATTTTGCAGGTTGTGCGCGATGAGGAATTTTGGCAAAAGTTAGACAGTTTTGCTCAGCGAGCAAAACGGTCACAATTTTGCAGGTTGTGTGGGCTAAGTAATTTTGGGTAAATGTTGACATTTTTGCACCGCGCAAAAAAAACGGTCAGAATCTAGCGAGGTGTGTGTGCTGGAAATTTTGGATAAACATAGACAGTTTTGCCCAGCGCGCAAAACAGTCACAATTTTGCCAGCTATGCGCATTGAGTAATTTTGGTTAAATGTAGATATTATTTGCATAGCGCGTAAAACGGTCACAATTTTGCGTTGAATAATTTTGGGTAAATATCGACATTTTTGCACAGGGTATAAAACGATTACAATTTTTGCCGGTTGTGCACACACGACAATTTTGGGTAAATGTAGATATTTTTGCACAGGGCGTAAAACGGTCACAATTTTGTCGGTTGTGCACAATGGGTTATTTTGGGTAAATGTAGTCATTTTTTGCGCAGCGCCCAAAACAGTCACAATTTTGCCGGCTGTGCGAGCTGGGTAATTTTGGTAAATGTAGACAGTTTTGTTAGTACGCAAAACGGTCACAATTTTGGCGGCTTTGCGGCTAGGTGACTATTTGTAATTTCAACCTGTTGTGCGGGCTGAGTAATTTTGGGAAAATGTAGACAGTTTTGCCAAGCGCGCAAAACAGTCACAATTTTGGCGGCTATGCACGCTGAGTAATTTTGGTTAAATGTTGACATTATTTGCGTAGCGCGTAAAACGGTCACAATTTTGCCGGTTTACGCCCTGGGTAATTTTGGGTAAATGTAGAAAGTTTTGCCCAGCGCGCAAAACAGTCATATTTTTGCCGGTTGTGCGCCCTGGGTAATTTTGGGGAAATGTGGACTGTTTTGCTCAGCGCGCAAAACTGTCATAGTTTTGTTGGGTGTGCGCGCTGGTACTTTTGGGTAAATGGAGATAGTTTTGTTCAGCGCGCAAAACTGTCACAATTTTGCGAGGTTGTGCGCGCTGAGTTACTTTGGGTAAATCAGACATATTTGGTCAACGCACAAAACAGTCACAATTTTGCAGGTTGTGCAAGTCACTTTGGGTAAATGGAGACATTATTTGCGCAGTGCGCAAAACAGTCACAATGTTGGGGGTTGTGCGCGCTGAGTAATTTTGTAAAAATGTAGACATTTTTGCACAGTGCGCAAAACAGTCACAATATTTGCCGGTTGTGAACATATGGCAATTTTGGGTAAATGTAGACATTTTTGCATAGCGCATAAAAAGGTCACAATTTTGCCAGATGTGCACGCTGGGTTATTTTGGATAAATGTAGTCATTTTTTTCGCAGCGCGCAAAACAGTCACAATTTTACTGGCAGTGCGCTCTGGGTAATTTTGGGTAAATATAGACAGTTTTGCTAGTATGCAAAACGGTCACAATTTTGGGTAATTTTGGGTAAATGTAGACAGTTTTGCTCAGCGCGCAAAACTGTCACAATTTTGCCAGTTATGTGCGATGGGTAATTTTTGGAAAATGTAGACAGTTTTCGTATGCGCGCAAAACAGTCACAATTTTACCGAGTGTGCTGGCTACGTAATTTTGGGTAAATGTTGACATTTTTTCTCATATCGCAAAACGGTCACAATTTTGTCGGGTGTGTGCACTGTTAATTTTGGGTAAATGTAGACAGTTTTGCCTAGCGCACAAAACGGTTACTATTTTACCGGGTGTGCACGCTGGTATTAATTTTGGGTTAATGTAGAAAGTTTTACCTAGCGCACAAAACGGTTACTATTTTACCCGTGTGCACGCTGGTACTTTTGGGTAAATGTAGACACTTTTGCTCAGCTCGCAAAAAGGTCAAAATTTTGCCGGATGTGCGCGCTGGGTAATTTTGGTTAAATGTTGACAGTTTTACTAGATGTGCGCGCTGGGTAATTTACACAAAATTAGCCGGCGTGCGCAACCGGCAAAATTGTGACAGTTTGCGCGCTGTGCAAAAATGTCTACATTTACCCAAAATTGTCATGTGTGCACAACCGACAAAAATTGACCGTTTTGCGCACTGGGCAAAAATGTCGACATTTGCCCAAAATTATCCAGGGCGCACAGCCGGCAAAATTGTGACTGTTTTGCGCCCTGCACAAAACAATATACATTTGCGCAATATTACTCAACGCGCACAACCGACGAAATTGAGACCTTTTTCGCGCCGAGCTAAGCTGCCTACATATGACCAGAATTACCCAATGTGCACAGTCCGGAAAATTGTGACTGTTTTGTGCCCTGAGCAAAACTGTCTACATTTTCTAAAAATTACGCAGTACGCACACCCAGTGAAATTGTGACAGTTTTGCGCGTTGAGCAAAACTGTCTACATTTACCCAAAATTACACAGTGCGCACAACCGGAAAAAATGTCACCGTTTTGCGTGCTGGGCAAAACTATCTACATTTACCCAAAATTACCCAGCGCGCACAACCCCCAACATTGTGACTGTTTTACGCAATACGCAAATAATGTCAACATTTACCCAAAGTGACCCAGCGCGTACAACCTGCGAAATTGTGACCGTTATGTGCGCTGACCAAATATCTCTACATTTACCCAAAGTGACTCAGCACGCACAACCGACAAAATTGGGACCGTTTTGCACGCAGAGCAAAACTGTCTACATTTTGCGCTCTGAAAAAAATGTCAACATTTATCCAAATTTACGCAGACTGCACATTTGGCAAAATTGTGACCGTTTTGCGCGCTGACGACTGTATACATTTTCCAAAAATTACACGTGCACAAATGGGAAATTTGTGACTGTTTTCCGCGCTGAGCAAAACAGTCTACATTTACCCAATACTGTCTACATATACCCAAAGTGTCCCAGCGCGTACAACCTGCAAATTTGTAACCATTTTACGCGCAAAGCAAAAATGTCTACATTTAGCCAAAATTCCTCCACGCACATAGCCGGCAAAATTGTGACCGTTTTGCGCGCTGGGCAAAACTGTCGACATTTACCCAAAATTACTAGCACACACACGGCAAAATTGTGACCGTTTTGCGCGAGGAGCAAAAATGCCAACATTTTCCCAAAATTACTCAGCCCGCACAACCGGCAAAATTGTGACCGTTTTGCTCGCTGAGCAAAACTAACTAAGTTTTCACAAAATTCCTCAGCGCGCACAACCAGCAAAATTGTGGCCGTTTTGAACGTTGACAAAAAATGTTTACATTTACCCCAATATTACTCAACGCTCACAATCGGCAAAATGGTGACCATTTTGCGCTCGGAGCAAAAAATTACCCAGCGTGCACATCCTGCAAAATCGTGACCGTTTGCATGCTAAGCAAAAGAGTTTACATTTACCCAAAAGTTCCAGCGCGTACACCCGGCAAAATTGTAACCGTTTTTGAGCTGGGCAAAACTGTCTACATTTACCGAAAATTGCCAGCGCGCACATCCGTTAAAATTGTGTAGCTAGCACAACCGGCAAAATTATGACTGTTTTGCACACTGACGAAAACTGTCTACATTTTCCAAAAATTACCCATCGCGGACAACTGGCAAAATTGTGACAGTTTGCACAGCCAGCTAAATTGTGACTGTTTTGCGCGCTGCGCTAAAATGAATTTACCCAAAATTACCCAGTGTGCACATCCGACAAAATTGTGACCGTTTTACGCGCTGTGCAAAAATGTCTACATTTACCCAAAATTGTCATGTGTGCACAATCGACAAATATTGTGACCGTTTTGCGCACTACGCAAATAATGTCTACATTTAACTAAAGTGAGCCAGCACGCTCTACCTGCAAACTTATGACTGTTTTGTTTGCTGACCAAATATGTCTATATTTATCCAAAGTGACTCAGCGCGCACAACCTGCAAAATTGTGACAGTTTTGCGCGCTGAGCAAAACTTTCTACATTTACCCAAAAGTATCAGTGCGCACACCACGCAAAATTGTGACAGTTTTCCATGCTGAGCAAAACAGTCTACATTTACCCAAAATTACCCAGCGCGCATAACCGGCAAAAATGTGACCGTTTTACGCGTTACGCAAATAATGTCTACATATAACCAAAATTACTCAGCGCGCATAGCAGACAAAATTGTGACCGTTTTGCGCGCTGGGCAAAACTGTCTACACTTATCCAAAATTACCATCGCACACACCGGGCTAGATTGTGACCGTTTTTTCACGCGGTGCAAAAATGTCAACATTTACCCAAAATTACTCAGCCTGCACAACCGGGAAAATTGTGACCGTTTTGCTCGCTGAGCAAAACTGTCTAAATTTTACCAAAATTCCTCATCGCGCACAACCTGCAAAATTGTGGCCGTTTTGCACGTTGACTAAAAATGTCGACATTTACCCAAAATTACTCAATGCTCACAACCAGCAAAATGGTGACCATTTTGCGCGCGGAGCAAAGAAATGTCGACATTTAACCAAAATTATCTATCGCGCACATCTAGTAAAATTGTGACCGTTTTACGTGCTGAGCAAAAGTGTCAACATTTAACCAAAATTACCCAGAACGTGGTAATTTTCGGTAAATGTAGACAGTTTTACCTAGCGCACAAAACGGTTACTATTTTACCGGGTGTGCACGCTGGTACTTTTGGGTAAATGTAGACACTTTTGCTCAGCTCGCAAAAAGGTCAAAATTTTGCCGGATGTGCGCGCTGGGTAATTTTGGTTAAATGTTGACAGTTTTTGCTCTGCGCGTAAAATGGTCACCATTTTGCCGGTTGTGAGCGTTGAGTAATTTTGGTAAATGTAGACTTTTTTGGTCAATGCTCAAAACGGCCACAATTTCGTAGGTTGTGCGCGCTGAGGAATTTTTGCGAAAATTTAGTTAGTTTTGCTCAGCGAGCAAAACGGTCACAATTTTGCCGGTGGTGCGGGCTGAGTAATTTTGGGAAAATGTTGACATTTTTGCACAGCGCGAAAAAATGCCCACAATCTTGCCAGGTGTGTGCGCTGGTAATTATGGATAAACGTAGACAGTTTTGCCCAGCCCGCAAAACTGTCACAATTTTGCCGGGGTGTGCGGCTGAGTCACTTTGGGAAAATGTAAACATATTTGGTCAGCACACAAAAACAGTCACAGTTTTGCAGGTTGTGCGTGCTGGGTTACTTTGGGTAAATGTAGACATTATTTGCATAGCGCGTAAAACAGCCACTATTTTACCGGATGTGCACGCCGGGTAATTTTGGGCAAATGTAGTCATTTTTTGCGCAGCGGGCAAAACAGTCACAATTTTGCCGACTGCGCGCGTGGGGTAATTTTGGGTAAATGTTAACAGCTTTGCTAGTACGCAAAACGGTCACCATTTTGCCGGTTTTGCGTGCTGGGTGATTTTGGGAAAACGGTCGCAATTTTGCCGGTTGCGCGGGCTGAGTAATTTTGGGTAAATGTAGACAGTTTTTCCCAGCGCGCAAAATGGTCCCAATTTTGCCAGCTATGCGCGCTGAGTAATTTTGGTTAACTGTAGACATTTTTGCTCTGGGCGTAAATGGTCACAGTTTTGCAGGTTGTGCGCGCTGGGTCACTTTGGGTAAATGTAGACTTTATTTGCATAGCGCGTAAAAACAGTCACTAATTTGCCGGTTGTGCGCGCTGGGTAAGTTTGGGTAAATGTAAACAGTTTTGCCCCGCGTGAAAAACGGCCACAATTTTACCGGGTGTTCGCGTTGGTAATTTTGAGTAAATGTAAACATTTTTTCCCATCGCACAAAACGTTCACAATTTTGCCGGGTGTGCGCGTTGGTAATTTTGGTTAAATGTAGACAGTTTTTCCCAGCGCGCAAAACTATCACAATTTTGCCGGGTGTGCACGCTGGTACGTTTGGGAAAATGTATACAGTTTTGCTCAGAGCGCAAAACGGTCACAATTTTGTCGGTTGTGCACGCTGAGGAATTTTGGGAAAATTTAGACAGTTTTGCTCAGCGTGCAAAACGGTCACAATTTTGCCGGTTGTGCGGGCTGAGTATTTTTGGGAAAATGTGAACAGTTTTGCCCAGCGCGCAAAACGGTCACAATTTTGCTGTGCGCAGAGGAATTTTGAGTAAATTTTGGCATTTTTTCTCAGAGCACAAAACTGTGACAATTTTGCTGGGTGTGTGTGCTGGTAATTTTGGCTAAATGTACACATTTTTACGCAGCACGCAAAACGGTCACAATTTTGCCAGGTGTGCGCGCTGGTAATTTTGGGTAAATGTAAACAGTTTTGCCCAGCGCGGCGGGTGCGCGGCTGGTACTTTTGGGTAAATGTAGACAGTTTTGCTCAGCGGGCAAAACGGTTACAATTTTGTCGGTTGTGCACGTTGAGTCACTTTGGGTAAATATAGACATATTTGGTCAGCACACAAAACAGTCACAATTTTTCAGGTTGTGCGCGCTCGGTCACTTTGGGTAAATGTAGAAATTATTTTTGTAGTGCGCAAAACAGTCACAACGTAGCGGGTTGTGCGCACTGGTTAATTTTGGGTAAATGTAGACAGTTTGGCCCAGCTCGCAAAATAGTGACATTTTCGCCGATTGTGCGCACTGTGTATTTTGGGTAAATGTAGACATTTTTGCTCAGCACGCAAAACTTTCACAATTTCGCCGGTTGTGCGCGCTGCGCAATTTTTGTAAAATGTAGACAGTTTTGCTCAGCGCGCAAAACGATCAAAATTTTGCCGACTGTGCGTGTTGGTTAATTTTGGTCATATGTAGGCAGCTTAGCTCGGCACGAAAAACGGTATCAATTTCTCCGGTGTGTGCATTGAGTAATTTTGGGCAAATGTATACTGTTTTGCGCAGCACGCAAAACAGTCACAATTTTGCCGGTGGTGCGCCCTGGATAATTTTGGACAAATGTCGACATTTTTGCCCAGTGCCAAAAAACGGTCAAAAATTTTTGCCTGTTGTGTACACATGGCAATTTTGGGATAATGTAGAAATTTTTGCACAGCGCGCAAACTGTCACAATTTTGCCGGTTGTGCACGCTGGGTAATTTTGTGTAAATATAGACATTTTTTTGCGCAACGAGCAAAACAGTCACAATTTTCCCGGCTGTGCGCGCTGGGAAATTTGGGTAAATGTAGGCAGTTTTGCTTGTATGCAAAATGGTAACAATTTTGTCGGTTTTGTGCGCTGGGTAATTTTGGGTAAATTATAATTTTAGGCCTCAAACGATCAATGAGGGCATTCTAGGCCTCAAACGATCAAAAATTTTTGTTCTTGAGCTTCGGATAGTGTGTCACCATCGATTTCTATAAAAA
This sequence comes from Scilla litardierei, assembly GCA_030789695.1. Lineage (NCBI taxonomy): Eukaryota > Viridiplantae > Streptophyta > Magnoliopsida > Asparagales > Asparagaceae > Scilla > Scilla litardierei. The sequence continues at coordinate 100,075,755 of CM061134.1, read as the reverse complement.
AAATACCAGAATTTACTCTTGCATTAAAAACATAAGCAATTGCACACGTCTCTGATTTCTGGGACTCGCATGGATTTCGATGGAGTTTTGGTGGAATATAAGAACAAATGGAGAAAATGTTGTTTCTATGTAAAGCGAAGTTTGTCTCCACAATTTCCTTGAAATTTCAATTGGAATTACCCAACGGTTGCCCAAAATAGCAGGTTTGAAGCATTTTTCAGGTTTTGGTAGCCAAACCTCACTCAAATGGAGGAAGGAGTTCATTCTTGACCTCAAACGATCGTTACCTTCATTCTGTCTTTCGGATAGTGCGTCACCATCATTTTCTATAGAAAAACTACAAGAATTTACTCTTGCATTCAAAAGACAAGCAATTGCACCCGTCTCTGATTTCTGGGACTCGCACGGATTTTGTGGGGGTTTTCAAGGAATATAAAGAAAAATGGAGCGTAAACGATACGTCTACATGGAGACGTGGTTGTTTCCTCTATTCCCATGAAATTTCAATTGGAATTATCTAGCGGTTGCTCAAAATAGCATGTTTGAAGCATTTTTCAGTTTCTGGATGCCCTAGCTCACTTTAAGGGATGATAGATGGAATTTTTGGGCTCAAATGATCAAAGTCTTTTTTATAAACAAATATAAGAATTTACTCTTGCATTCAAAAACAAGCAATTGCAGTCGTCTATGATTTCTGGGACTTGAACGGATTTCGTGGGAGTTTTGGTGGAATATAAGGAAAAAGGGAGAGTAAACGTTACTCCAATGCGGAGACGAGCTTGTTTCCTATATTTAGACAAAATTTCAATTGGAATTACCTTACGGTTGCCAAAAATAGCATGTTTGAAGCTTTTTTTCGGTTTCTAGCTATCCAAGCTTAATTCATTAAAAACATAAGAAATTGCACCATCGATTTAACTCTTCGCTCCTGAGCTTCGGATACTATGTCACCATCGATTTCTATATAAAAACTACAAGAATTAACTCATGCATTTAAAACATAAGCAATTGCACCCGTCTCTGATTTCGGGCACACACACGGATTTCGTTGGCGGTTTGGTGGAATATAAGTACAAATGGAGAGTAAACATTGTGTCTATCAGAAGAGGAGTTTGTTTCCTCTATTCCCACGAAAGTTTAATTGGAATTACCTAACGGTTGCCTAACATAGCAGGTTTGAAGCATTTTTCAGGTTTTGGCTGCCCAAGCACACTCTAATGGATGAAGGAGGTCATTTTTGTCCACAAATGATCCATACCTTCCTTCTTGTGCCTCAGATAGTGCATCACCATCATTTTCTATAGAAATACTACAAGAATTTACTCTTGCATTCAAAACACAAGCAATTGCACCGGTCTCTGATTTCTGGGACCAAAACGGATTTGATGGGGTTTTTAAGGAATATAAGGAGAAATGGAGAGTAAACAATCATTCTATGTGGAGGGGATGGTTGTTTTCTCTATTGCCACGAAATTTCAATTGGAATTACCCAATGGTTGCTCAAAATAACGGGTTTGAAGTATTTTTTTTAGTTTATGGCTGCCCTAGCTCATTCTAATGGATGAAGGGTGGAATGTTAGTCCTCAAACGATTGAAATCTTCGTTCATGAGCTTTTGATAGTGCATCACCATCAATTTATATAGAAAAACTACAAGAATTTACTGTTGCTATCAAAAGACAAGCAATTGCCCCCGTCTACGATTTGCACGGATTTCGTGGGAGTTTTTGTGGAATATAAGGACAAATGAAGAGTAAACATTGTTTCAATGCAGATAGGAGGTTGTTTCCTATATTCCCACGAAATTACAATTGGAATAACCCAACGGTTGTCCAAAATAGTAGGTTTGAAGCATTTTTCGGTTTTGTCTGCCAAGCTCACTCTAATGGATTAAGGAGGACATTCTTGGCCTCACACGATTTGAAATCTTTTTTCCTGATCTTCGGGTAGTGTGTCACCATCGATTTCTAGAAAAACTATAAGAATTTACTCTTGCAATAAAAACGCAAGCAATTGCACCCGTCTCTGATTTCTTCGACTCGCACGGATTCATGGGAGCTTTAGTGGAATATAAGTACAAATGGAGAGTAAACTTTGTTTCTATGAGTAGAGGAGTTTTTTCTCTATTCCCACGAAATTTCAATTGGAATTACCCAACAGTAGTCAAAAATAGCAAGTTTGAAGTATTTTCCGGTTTTTGGCTTCCCCAAGCTTACCCCTAATTGATGAGGGAGGTCATTCTTGGCCTCAAACGATCGAAATCTTCATTCCTATGCTTCGGATAGTGTGTCACCATCATTTTCTATTGAAAAATTATAAGAATTTACTCTTGCATTCAAAACACAACAATTACACCCGTCTCTGATTTCTAGAACTCGTACGGATTTTGCAGGGTTTTTGAAGGAATATAAGGATAAATGAAGAGTAAACGATTCTACTACGCGGAGGGGAGGTTGTTTTATCTATTCCACGAAATTTCAATTGGAATTACCTAACGGTTGCCCAAAATAGCATGTTTGAAGAATTTTTCAGTTTCTGGCTATCTAAGCTCACTTCATTAATAACATAAGCAATTGCACCATCCATTTAAACTCTTCGCTCCTAAGCTTCGGATACTATGTCACCATCAATTTCTATAGAAAAACTACAAGAATTTACTCTTGCATTAAAAACATAAGCAATTGCACCCGTCTCTGATTTCGGGCACTCACACGGATTTCGTCGACGATTTGGTGGAATATAAGTACAAATGGAGAGTAAACATTGTTTCGTCAGCGATTTGGATGAATGATGAAATGTTAGTCTTAAAACGATCGAAATCTTCGTTCATGAGCTTTTGATAGTGCGTCACCATCAATTTTTGTAGAAAAACTACAAGAATTTACTGTTTCATTCAAAAGACAAGCAATTGCACCTGTCTACGATTTCAGGGATTTGCACGGATTTCGTGGGAGTTTTGGTGGAATATAAGGACAAATGAAGAGTAACATTGTTTCAATGCAGATAGGAGGTTGTTTCCTATATTCCCACGAAATTACAATTGGTATAAACCCAACGGTTGTCCAAAATAGTAGGTCTGAAGCATTTTTTCGGTTTTGGCTGCCCAAGCTCACTCTAATGGATTAAGGAGGGCATTCTTGGCCTCACACGATCGAAATCTTTTTTCCTGATCTTCGGATAGTGTGTCAACCATCGATTTCTAAAGAAAAACTATAATAATTTACTCTTGCAATAAAAACACAAGCAATTGCACCCGTCTTTGATTTCTTCGACTCACATGGATCTCAAGGGAGCTTTTGTGGAATATAAGTACAAATGGAGAGTAAACTTTGTTTCTATGAGTAGAGGAGTTTTTTCTCTATTCCCACAAAATTTCAATTGGAATTACCTAACAGTAGTCCAAAATAGCAAGTTTGAAGTACTTTCCGGTTTTTGGCTGCCCAAGCTCACCCTAATTAATGAGGGAGGTCATTCTTGGCCTCAAACGATCGAAATCTTCATTCCTATGCTTCGAATAGTGTGTCACCATCATTTTCTATTGCAAAATTATAAGAATTTACTCTTGCATTCAAAACACAACAATTACACACCCGTATCTGATATCTAGAACTTGCACGTATTTTGCAGGGGTTTTGAAGGAATATAAGGATATATGGAGTGTAAACGATTCTACCACCCGGAGGGGAGGTTGTTTATCTATTCCACGAAATTTCAATTGGAATTACCCAACGGTTGCGCAAAATAGCAGGATTGAAGCATTTTTAAGTTTCTGGCTGCCCTAGCTCACTCTAATGGATGAAGGATGGAATTTTAAGGCTCAAACGATCGAAATCATCGTTCATGAGCTTTCGATAGTGCGTCACCATCGATTCTGTAGAAAAACCACAAGAATTTACTCTTGCATTCAAAACACAAGCAATTGCACCGCTTAAGATTTCTGCGACTCGAGTGGATTTTGTGAGAGTTTTGGTAGAATATAATGACAAATAAAGAGTAAACATTGTTTCAATGCAGAGAGGAGGTTGTTTCCTATATTCCCACGAAATTACAATTGGAATGACCCAACGGTTGTCCAAATTAGCATGTTTGAAATATTTTTCGATTTCTGGCTGCCCAAGCTAACTCTAATGGATGAAGGAGGGCATTTAGGCATCAATCGATTGAAATCTTCATTCATGAGCTTCGGATAGTATATCACCATCGTTTTCTACAGAAAAACTACAAGAATTTTATACTTGCACTCAAAACACAAGCAATTGCACATGTCTGTGATTTTTTGGGACTCGCACCGGATTTCGTGGGAGTTTTGTTGGAATATAAGGAGAAATGGAGAGTAAACGTTGTTTCTTTACGGAGAGGAGGTTGTTTCCTCTATTCCCATGAAAATTCAATTGGAATAACTCAACGGATGCCCAAAATATCATGTTTGAAGCATGTTTTGGTTTTTGGAAACACAAACACACTTTAATGGATGAAGGAGTGCATTCTAGGCCTCAAACGACCGAAATCTACATCCCGAGCTTCGGGTAGTGTGTCACCATCGATTTCTATAGAAAAATTACAAGAATTTACTCTTGCATTAAAAACACATGCAATCGCACCTGTCTCTAATTTCGGTGACTCGCACGGATTTCGTCGGACTTTTGGTGGAATATAAGCACAAATGAAAAGTAAACATTGTTTCTATGAGAAGAGGGTTTGTTTCCCCATTCCCACGAAATTTCAATTGGAATTACCTAACGGTTCCCCAACATAGCAGGTTTGAAGTATTATTCAGTTTTTGGCTGCCCAAGTTCACTCTAATGAAGGAGGTCATTCTTGGTCACAAACGATCGAAATCTTCCTTCCAGTGTCTCGTATAGTGCGTCACCATCATTTTCTATAGAAAAACTACAAGAATTTACTCTTGCATTTGAAAGTCAAGCAGTTGCAGCCGTCTTTGATTTCTGGGACTCGCACGAATTTAGTGGGTGTTTTAAAGGAATATAAGGATAAATCAAGAGTAAACGATTCTTCTACGTGGAGGATGGAATGTTAGTCCTCAAATGATCGAAATCTTCGTTCAATAGCTTTTGATAGTGCGTCACCATCAATTTATATAGAAAAACTACAAGAATTTACAATTGCATCCAAAAGACAAGCAATTGCACCCGTCTACGATTTCTAGGATTTGCACGGATTTCGTGTAAGTTTTGGGGAATATAAGGACAAATGAAAAGTAAACGTTGTTTCAATACAGGTAGGAGTCTGTTTCCTATATTCCCACGAAATTACAATTGGAATAACCCAACGGTTGGCCAAACTAGCAAGTTTATAAAGCATTTTTCAGTTTTGGCTGCCA
>CM061134.1:100018616-100069915 GCA_030789695.1 Scilla litardierei | reverse complement strand
AATTTCAATTGGAATTACCCAACAGTAGTCAAAAATAGCAAGTTTGAAGTATTTTCCGGTTTTTGGCTGCCCAAGCTTACCCTAATTGATGAGGGAGGTCATTCTTGGCCTCAAACGATCGAAATCTTCATTCCTATGCTTCGGATAGTGTGTCACCATCATTTTCTATTGAAAAATTATAAGAATTTACTCTTGCATTCAAAACACAACAATTACACCTGTCTCTGATTCTAGAACTCGTACGGATTTTGCAGGGTTTTTGAAGGAATATAAGGATAAATGAAGAGTAAACGATTCTACTACGCGGAGGGGAGGTTGTTTTATCTATTCCACGAAATTTCAATTGGAATTACCTAACGGTTGCCCAAAATAGCATGTTTGAAGAATTTTTCAGTTTCTGGCTATCTAAGCTCACTTCATTAATAACATAAGCAATTGCACCATCCATTTAACTCTTCGCTCCTAAGCTTCGGATACTATGTCACCATCAATTTCTATAGAAAAACTACAAGAATTTACTCTTGCATTAAAAACATAAGCAATTGCACCCGTCTCTGATTTCGGGCACTCACACGGATTTCGTCGACGATTTGGTGGAATATAAGTACAAATGGAGAGTAAACATTGTTTCGTCAGCGATTTGGATGAATGATGAAATGTTAGTCTTACAACGATCGAAATCTTCGTTCATGAGCTTTTGATAGTGCGTCACCATCAATTTTTGTAGAAAAACTACAAGAATTTACTGTTGCATTCAAAAGACAAGCAATTGCACCTGTCTACGATTTCAGGGATTTGCACGGATTTCGTGGGAGTTTTGGTGGAATATAAGGACAAATGAAGAGTAAACATTGTTTCAATGCAGATAGGAGGTTGTTTCCTATATTCCCACGAAATTACAATTGGTATAACCCAACGGTTGTCCAAAATAGTAGGTCTGAAGCATTTTTCGGTTTTGGCTGCCCAAGCTCATTCTAATGGATTAAGGAGGGCATTCTTGGCCTCACACGATCGAAATCTTTTTTCCTGATCTTCGGATAGTGTGTCACCATCGATTTCTACAGAAAAACTATAATAATTTACTCTTGCAATAAAAACACAAGCAATTGCACCCGTCTTTGATTTCTTCGACTCACATGGATCTCAAGGGAGCTTTTGTGGAATATAAGTACAAATGGAGAGTAAACTTTGTTTCTATGAGTAGAGGAGTTTTTTCTCTATTCCCATAAAATTTCAATTGGAATTACCTAACAGTAGTCCAAAATAGCAAGTTTGAAGTACTTTCCGGTTTTTGGCTGCCCAAGCTCACCCTAATTAATGAGGGAGGTCATTCTTGGCCTCAAACGATCGAAATCTTCATTCCTATGCTTCGAATAGTGTGTCACCATCATTTTCTATTGCAAAATTATAAGAATTTACTCTTGCATTCAAAACACAACAATTACACCCGTATCTGATATCTAGAACTTGCACGTATTTTGCAGGGGTTTTGAAGGAATATAAGGATATATGGAGTGTAAACGATTCTACCACGCGGAGGGGAGGTTGTTTTATCTATTCCACGAAATTTCAATTGGAATTACCCAACGGTTGCGCAAAATAGAAGGATTGAAGCATTTTAAGTTTCTGGCTGCCCTAGCTCACTCTAATGGATGAAGGATGGAATTTAAGGCTCAAACGATCGAAATCATCGTTCATGAGCTTTCGATAGTGCGTCACCATCGATTTCTGTAGAAAAACCACAAGAATTTACTCTTGCATTCAAAACACAAGCAATTGCACCGCTTAAGATTTCTGCGACTCGAGTGGATTTTGTGAGAGTTTTGGTAGAATATAATGACAAATAAAGAGTAAACATTGTTTCAATGCAGAGAGGAGGTTGTTTCCTATATTCCCACGAAATTACAATTGGAATGACTCAACGGTTGTCCAAATTAGCATGTTTGAAATATTTTTCGGTTGTCCAAATTAGCATGGAATGACCCATCGGTTTCCTATATTCCAACGGTTGTCCAACGGTTGTCCAACTCTAATGGATGAAGGAGGGCATTTAGGCCTCAATCGATTGAAATCTTCATTCATGAGCTTCGGATAGTATATCACCATCGTTTTCTACAGAAAAACTACAAGAATTTTATACTTGCACTCAAAACACAAGCAATTGCACATGTCTGTGATTTTTGGGACTCGCACGGATTTCGTGGGAGTTTTGTTGGAATATAAGGAGAAATGGAGAGTAAACGTTGTTTCTTTACGGAGAGGAGGTTGTTTCCTCTATTCCCATGAAAATTCAATTGGAATAACTCAACGGATGCCCAAAATATCATGTTTGAAGCATGTTTTGGTTTTTGGAAACACAAACACACTTTAATGGATGAAGGAGTGCATTCTAGGCCTCAAACGACCGAAATCTACATCCTGAGCTTCGGGTAGTGTGTCACCATTGATTTCTATAGAAAAATTACAAGAATTTACTCTTGCATTAAAAACACATGCAATCGCACCTGTCTCTAATTTCGGTGACTCGCACGGATTTCGTCGGACTTTTGGTGGAATATAAGCACAAATGAAAAGTAAACATTGTTTCTATGAGAAGAGGGGTTTGTTTCCCCATTCCCACGAATTTCAATTGGAATTACCTAACGGTTCCCCAACATAGCAGGTTTGAAGTATTATTCAGTTTTTGGCTGCCCAAGTTCACTCTAATGAAGGAGGTCATTCTTGGTCACAAACGATCGAAATCTTCCTTCCAGTGTCTCGTATAGTGCGTCACCATCATTTTCTATAGAAAAACTACAAGAATTTACTCTTGCATTTAAAAGTCAAGCAGTTGCAGCCGTCTTTGATTTCTGGGACTCGCACGAATTTAGTGGGTGTTTTAAAGGAATATAAGGATAAATCAAGAGTAAACGATTCTTCTACGTGGAGGATGGAATGTTAGTCCTCAAACGATCGAAATCTTCGTTCAATAGCTTTTGATAGTGCGTCACCATCAATTTATATAGAAAAACTACAAGAATTTACAATTGCATCCAAAGACAAGCAATTGCACCCGTCTACGATTTCTAGGATTTGCACGGATTTCGTGTAAGTTTTGGGGGAATATAAGGACAAATGAAAAGTAAACGTTGTTTCAATACAGGTAGGAGTCTGTTTCCTATATTCCCACGAAATTACAATTGGAATAACCCAACGGTTGGCCAAACTAGCAAGTTTAAAGCATTTTTCAGTTTTGGCTGCCCAAGCTCACTCTAATGGATTAAGGAGGGCATTCTAGGCCCCGAGCAATCGAAATCTTTGTTCCTGAGCTTCGGATAGTGTGTCACCATCAATTTCTACAGAAAAACTATTAAAATTTACTCTTGCATTCAAAACACAAGTAATTGCACCCGCCTCTAATTTGTGGGACTAGCACGAATTTTGTGGGAGGTTTGGTGGAATATAAGTACAAATGGAGAGTAAACATTGTTTCTGTGCAGAGAGGATGTTGTTTCCTATATTCCCTTGAAATTTCAATTGTTATTATCCAACGGTTGCCCAAAATAGCAGGTTTGTAGCATTTTCAGTAACTGGCTGCCCAAGCTCATTCTAATGGATGAAGGAGGACATTTTAGGCCTCAAACGATCGAAATACTCGTTCCTGAACTTCGGATAGAGCATCATCATCGTTTTCTACAGAAAAACTACTAGAATTTTACTCTTGCGCTCAAAACACAAACAATTGCGGCCGTCTTTGATTTCTGCAACTCACACAGATTGAGTTTTGGTGGAATATAAGGACAAATGTAGTGTAAACGTTGTTTCTATGAGGTGAGAAGGATGTTTCGTCTATTCTCTCGTAATTTCAATTGGAATTATCCAACGGTTGTCCAAAATTGGAGCATTTTTCGGTTTCTGGCTACCCTATCTCACTCTAATGGATGAAAAGGGCATTCTAGGCCTCAAACAATTGAAATATTAATTCCTGTGATTTGGATAGTGCGTCACTATCGTTTTCTACAGAAAATCTGTAAGGATTTACTCTTGTATTCAAAACACAAGCAATTGCACTCGTCTCTAATTTCTGAGACTCGCACAGATTTTGGGTGGTTTTTGATGGAATATATAGACAAATACAGAGTAAAACGCTGCTTCTACGCAGAGAAGAGTTTGTTTCCGCTATTCCCATGACATTTCAATTGGAATTACACAACGATTGCTTAAAATAGCAGGTTTGAAGCATTTTTCAGTTTCTGGCTACCCTAGCTCACTATAATTGATGAAAGATGGAATTTTTGGGCTCAAAAGATCGAAATCTTCATCCATGAACTTCCGATAGTGCGTCGCCATCGATTTCTATAAACAAATATAAGAATTTACTCTTACATTCAAAACACAAGCAATTATAGTCGTATATGGTTCTAGGACTCACTCAGATTTCGTGGGGGTTTTGAAGGAATATAATGACAAATGGAGAGTAAACTCTGCTTCTATGCAGAGAGGAGGTTGTTTCCCCTATTCCCTTGAAATTTCAATTGGAAATACCCAACGGTTGCTCAAAATAGTAGGTTGAAGCATTTTTCAGTTTTTGGCTGTCCTAACTCACTCTATTAGATGAAGGAGCGCATTTTAGGCCTCAAACGTTCATGAGCTTCCAATAGTGCGTCACCATTGATTTTAATAGAAAATTATAAGAATTTACTCTTGCATTCAAAACACAAGCAATTGCACTTGTCTATGATTTCTGTGAATCTCACGGATTTTGTGGGAGTTTTGGTGGAATAAAGAACCAATGGAGTGTAAACGTTGTTTCAATGCAAAGAGGAGGTTGTTTCCTATATTCCGACAAAATTTCAATTGGAATTATCCAACGGTTGCCCAAAATAGCATGTTTGAAGCATTTTCGATTTCTTGCTATCCAGCTCACTTTAATGGATGAAGGAGGGCATTCTAGGTCTCAAATGATAGAAATCTTCCTTTTTGAGCTTTCGATAATGCGTCGCCAGCGATTTCTAAAGAAAAACTACAAGAATTTACTTTTGCATCACATAGACAAGATATTGCACCAGTCTCTGATTTCTGAGACTCGCACGGATTTCGGGTGGCTTTTGTTGGAATATACGAACAAATACAGAGTAAATGCTGCTTCTATGCAGAGAGGATGTTGTTTTCTCTATGCTTAAAATATCAGGTTTGAAGCATTTTTTGAGTTTTTGGCTGCCCTAGCTCGTTATAATGGATGAAGGATGGAATTTTAGGGCTCAAACGATCGAAATCTTTGTTCATGAGCTTCCGATAGTGCGTCGCCATCGATTTCTATAAACAAATATAAGAATTTACTCTTGCGTTCAAAACGCAAGCAATTGCACTTGTCTATGATTTCTGGGAATCTTACAGATTTCGTGGGAGTATTGGTGGAATAAAGAACCAATGGAGTGTAAACGTTGTTTCAATGCAAAGAGGAGGTTGTTTTCTATATTCTGACAAAATTTCAATTGGAATTATCCAACGGTTTCCCAAAATAGCATGTTTGAAGCATTTTTCGATTTCTTGCTATCCAGCTCATTTTAATGGATGAAGGACGGCATTCTAGGTCTCAAATGATAGAAATCTTCGTTCTTGAGCTTCAGATAATGCGTCGCCAGCGATTTCTAAAGAAAAACTACAAGAATTTACTTTTGCATCACATAGACAAGATATTGCACCAGTCTCGTATTTCTGGACTTGCACGGATTTCGGGTGGTTTTTTTGGAATATACGGACAAATACAGAGTAAACGCTGCTTCTATGCAGAGAGGATGATGTTTCCTCTATGATTAAAGTAGCAGGTTTGAAGCATTTTTTCAGTTTTTGGCTGCCCTAGCTCGTTATAATGGATGAAGGATGGAATTTTAGTGCTCAAACGATCGAAATCTGCGTTCATGAGCTTCCGATAGTGCGTCGCCATCGATTTCTATAAACAAATATAAGAATTTACTCTTACATTCAAAACACAAGCAATTGCACTTGTCTCTGATTTTTGGGACTCACTCGGATTTTGTGGGGGTTTTGAAGGAATATAATGACAAATGGAGAGTAAACTCTGCTTCTATGCAGAGAGGAGGTTGTTTCCCCTATTCCATCGAAATTTCAATTTGAAATACCCAACGGTTGCTCAAAATAGTAGGTTGACGCATTTTTCTATTTCTGGTTGCCCTAGCTCACTCTATTGGATGAAAGGGGGAATTTTAGGCCTCAAACGTTCGAAATCTTTGTTCATGAGCTTCTGATAGTGCGTCACCATCGATTTCCATAGAAAATTATAAGAATTTACTCTTGCATTCAAAACACAAGCAATTGCACTTGTCTATGATTTCTGGGAATCTCACGGATTTCGTGGGAGTTTTGGTGGAATAAAGAACCAATGGAATTTAAACGTTGTTTCAATGTAAAGAGGAGGTTGTTTCCTATATTCCCGACGAAATTTCAATTTGAATTATCCAATGGTTGCCCAAAATAGTATGTTTGAAACATTTTTCGATTTCTTGCTATCCAGCTCACTTTAATTGATGAAGGAGGGCATTCTAGGTCTCAAATGATAGAAATCTTCGTTCCTAAGCTTCGGATAATGCGTCGCCAGCGATTTCTATAGAAAAACTACAAAAAATTACTTTTGCATTCCATAGACAAGATATTGCACTGGTCTCTAGTTTCTGGGACTCGCACGGATTTCGTGGGAGTTTTGGTGGAATATAAGGACAAATAAAGGTTAAACGTTATTTCAATGTGGAGAGGAGGTTGTTTCCTATATTTCCACGAAATTTCAATGGAATTACCCAACGGCTGTCCAAATTAGCACGTTGGAAGCAATTTTCGGTTTCTGGCTGCCGAAGCTCACTCTAATGGGTTAAGGATGGCATTCTATGCCCCGAACGATCGAAATCTTTGTTTAGGAGCTTCAGATAGTATGTCACCGTCGATTTTTGAAGGAATATTTAAGAATTTACTTTTGAATTCAGAACACAAGCAATTGCACCCGTCTCTGGTCTCTTGGACTTGCACAAATTTTGTGGGAGGTTTGGTGGAATATAACAACAATGGAGAGTGAACGTTGTTTCTATGCGGAGAGGATGTTGTTTCCTCTATTCCCATGAAATTTCAATTGGAATTACCCAATGGTTGCCTAAAATAGCCGGTATGAAGTAATTTTCGGTTTCTGGCTGCCGAAGCTCACTCTAATGGATGAAGGAGGGCATATTAGGCCTCAAACAATCGTAATCTTCGTTCCTGAGCTTCGGATAGTGCATCACCATCGTTTTCTACTGAAAAACTACAAGAATTTTACACTTGCACTTAAAACACAAACAAAAACAGAGTGGAGGTTGTTTCCTCTATTCCCACGAAAATTCAATTGGAATTAACCAACGGTTGTCTAAAATAGTCGTATGAAGCATTTTTGGTTTCTGGCTGCTTAAGCCCACTTAATGGATAAAGGAGGACATTCTAGGCCTCAAACGATCACAATCTTCATCTCTGAGCTTCGGTTAGTGTGTCACCAACGATTTCTATAGAAAAACTACATGAATTTACTCTTGCATTAAAAACAAGAAATTGCACCTATCTCAGATGTCGGCGTCTCGCACGGATTTCGTCGAAGTTTTGGTGGAATATAAGTAAACATTGTTTCTTTGAGGAGAAGAGTTTGTTTCCTCTTTTCCCACAAAATTTCAATTGGAATTACCTAACGGTTGACCAACATAGCAGTTTTGAAGCATTTTCGGGTTTTGGATACCCAAGCTCACTTTAATGGATGAAGGAGGTCATGCTAGGCCTCGAACGAATGTTACTCCTGCATTCAAAACACAAGTAATTGCACCCCGTCTCTGATTTTTGGGACTCGCATAGATTTAGTGGGGGGGTTTTTAAAGGAATATAAGGATAAATGGAGAGTAAACGATTCTTCTATGCGGAGAGCATGTTGTGTATATACCCATGTAATTTAAATTAGAATTACCCAATAGTTGCTCAAAATAGCAGGTTCGAAGCATTTTTCAGTTTCTGGCTGCCCTAGCTCACTCTAATGGATGAAGGATGGAATTTTAGGCCTCAAGCAATCGAAATCTTCGTTCAAGAGCTTTTGATAGTGCGTCACCATCTAGTTATATAAAAACACTACAAGAATTTACTCTTACATTCAAAGCACAAACAATTGCACTCGTCTACGATTTCTGGGACTCGCACGGATTTCGTGGGTGTTTTGGTGGAATATAATGATAAATGAAGCGTAAACGTTGTTTCAATGCAGAGATGAGGTTGTTTTCTATAATCCCACGAAATTACAATTGGAATAACCCAACGGTAGTCCAAAATTGCAGGTTTGAAGTATTTTCGGTTTCTGCCTGCCTAAGCTCATTCTAATGGATTAAGGAGGGCATTCTTGGCCCCGAACGATCGAAATCATTGTTCCTAAGCTTTGGATAATGTGTCACCATCGATTTCTAAGAATTTACTCTTGCATTAAAACACAAGTAATTCCACCAGTCGTTGATTTCTGCGACTCGCACGGATTTCATGGGAGCTTTGGTAGAATATAAGTACAAATGGAGAGTAAACATTGTTTCTATGAGTATAGGAGTTTCTTTCATCTATTCCCATGAAATTTCAATTGGAATTACCAAACAGTAGTCCAAAATAGCATGTCTGAAGCATTTTTCGGTTTTAGGCTGCCCAAACTCACCCTAATGGATGAGAGAGGTCATTCTTGGCTTCAAACGATCGAAATCTTCATTCATGTGCTTCGGATAGTGCGTGACCATCATTTTCTACAGAAAAACTAAATTTACTCTTGCATTCAAAAAACAAGCAATTACACAAGTCTATGATTTCTGGAACTCGCACGGATTTTGCAGGGGTTTTGAAGGAATATAAGGATAAAAGGAGGGTAAACGATTCTGCTATGCGGGGGGAGGTTATTATCTCTATTCCCATGAAAATTCAATTGGAATTACCCAACGGATGCCCAAAATAGCATGTTTGAATCATTTTTCTGTTTCTGGCAACCCAAGCGCACTTTAATGGATGAAGGAGGGCATTCTAGGCATCAAACGATTGAAGTCTTCATTCTTGAGCTTCGGGTACTGTGTCACCATCGATTTCTACAGAAAAACCACAAGAATTTACTCTTGTATTAAAAACACATGCAATTGCACCCATCTCCGATTTCGGGAACTCGCACGAATTTCCTCGAAGTTTTGGTGGAATATAAGTACAAATGGAGAGTAAACATTGTTTCTATGAGAAGAGGAGTTTTTTCCCTCTATTCCTACGAAATTTTAATTGGAATTAGCTAACGGCTGCCCAACATAGCAGGTTTGAGTCATTGTTCGGTTTTTGGTTGCCTAAGCTCACTCTAATGGATGAAGGAGGTCATTCTTGGCCACAAACAATCGTAATCTTCCTTCCAGTGCCTCGTATAATGCATCACCATCATTTTCTACAAAAAAACTACAAAAATTTACTCTTGCATTCAAAACACAAGCAATTATACTAGTCTCTGATTTCTGGGACTCGCACGAATTTAGTGGGGTTTTTGAAGGAATATAAGGATAAATGGAGAGTAAACGATTCTTCTAAGCGGAAAGGTGGTTGTTTCCTCTATTTCCGTGAAATTTCAATTAGAATTACCCAACGGTTGCTCAAAATAGCAGGTTCGAAGTATTTTTCATTTCTGGTTGTCCTAGCTCACTCTAATGGATGAAGGATGGTATTTCAGGCCACAAGCGATCGAAATCTTCGTTTATGAGCTTTCGATAGTGCATCACCGTCGATTTCTATAGAAAACCTATAAGAATTTACCCTTGCATTCAAAACAAAAGCATTGCACCCGTCCACAATTTTTGGGACTCGCACTAATTCGTGGGAGTTTTGGTGGAATATAAGGATAAATGAAGAGTAAACGTTGTTTCAATACAGAGAGGAGGCTGTTTCCTATATTCCCATGAAATTACAATTGGAATAACCCAACGATTGTCCAAAATAGCAGGTTTGAAGCATTTCTCAGGTTTGGGCTGCCCAAACTCACTCTAATGGATTAAGGAAGGCATTCTAGGCCCTGGATGGTCGAAATCTTTGTTCCTGAGCTTCGGATTGTGTGTCGCCATCGATTTCTACAGAAATACTATAATAATTTACTCATGCATTCAAAACACAAGCAATTGCACCCCGCCTCTGATTTTTAGGACTTGCACAGATTTCGTGGGAGGTTTGGTGGAATATAAGTACAAATGGAGAGTAATCGTTGTTTCTACGCAGAGCCGAGGTTGTTTCCTCTATTCCCATGAAATTTCAATTTGAATTACCCAACGGTTGCCCAAAATAGCAGGTCTAAAGCATTTTTCAATTATCGTTGTCGTAGCTCACTTTAATGGATGAAGGCAGGCATTCTAGGCCTCAAACGATCAAATCAATTCTTGAGCTTTGGATAGTGCGTCACCATCAATTTCTACAGAAAATTACGAGAATTTATTTTTGCATTCAAAACATAAACAATTGCACCTTTTTCTAATTTCTTGGACTAACATGGATTTCTGGGAGTTTTGGTACAATATGAGGACAAATGCAGAGTATACGTTGTTTCTATGCATGGATATGTTTGTTTCCTCTATTCTACGAAATTTCAATTGGAATTACCCAATGGTTGTCCAAAATAGTAAGTTTGAAGCATTTTTCGGTTTTTGGCTTTCCTGCCTCATTCTAATGGATGATGGAGGTCATTCTTGGCCTCAAACGATCGAAATCTTTGATCTGAAGGTTCCGATTGTGCGTCAACATCATTTGCAGCAGAAAAACTAGTAGAATTAACTGTTTCATTCAAAACACAAGCAATTGCACCCGACTCTAATTTCTGGGAATCGCATGGATTTCATGAGAGTTTTGGTGGAATATTAGGACAAATGGAGAGTGAACGCTATTTCTATGCAAAGCAGAGGATCTTTTCACTATTCCCACGAAATTTCAATTAGAATTACACAACCGTTGCCCAAAAATAGCAGGTTTGAAGTATATTTCGGTTTCTGGCTGGCCTAGCTCACTCTAATGGATAAAGGATGGTATTCTAGGCCTCAAGATCAACATCTTCATTCCTGAACTTCGGATAGTGCGTCACCATCGTTTTCTACAGAAAAACTACAAGAATCGCACTTTGCATTCAAAACACAAGCAAATGCACCCATCTTTTATTTTCGAAAATCGCACGGATTTCGTGCGAGTTTTGGTGGAATATAAAGACAATGGAGAGTAAACATTGTTTCAATGTGAGAGAAAGTTGTTTCCTATTTCCACGAAATTTCAATTCGATATTCCCAACGGTTGCCCAAAATAGCAGGTTCGAAGTATTTTCGGTTTCTAGCTCCCAAAGCTCACTCTAATGGATGAAAAATGGCATTCTAGGCCCAAAACGATCGAAATCTTCGTTCCAAAGTTTCGGATAGTACGTCACCATTGATTTCTACAGAATAATAAGAAAATTTTACTCTTGCATTCAAAACACAAGTAATTCCACCTGTCTCTGATTTCTGGGACTCACACGGATTTCGTAGGAGTTTTAGTGAAATAAAAGGATAAATGGAGAGTAAGTGCTGTTTCTATGCGGATAGGAGATTGTTTCCTTTATTCCCACGAAATTTCAATTGGAATTACCCAAGGTTGCCAAAAATAGCAGCTTTGATGCATATTTCGTTTTCTCGCTGCCATAGCTCACTCTGATGGATGAAAGATAGAATTATATGCCTCAAACGATGAAATCTTCGTTCCAGAACTTCCGAGAGTGCGTCAACATCGTTTGCTACAGAAATGCTACAAGGATTTACTTTTGCATTCAAAACACAAGTAATTGAACTTAACTCTGATTTCTGGGATTCACACAGATTTCGCAGGAGTTTAGTGGAATATAAGAACAAATGGGGAGTAAACATTGTTTCAATGCAAAGAGGAGGTTGTTTCCTCTATTTCCACGAAATAGCATGTTTGAAGCATTTTTCAGTTTCGGGCTGCCCTAGCTCACTCTAATAGATAAGGAGGGCATTCAAGGTCATAAAAGATCAAAATCTTCGTTCCTAAGCTTCAGACAGTGCATCACCATCGTTTTCCACAGAAACTACAAGAATTTACTCTTGCATTTAGAATACAAACAATTGCACCCGTCTTTGATTTCTTTGATACACACGGATTTGTGGGAGTTTTGGTGAAATATAAGGACAAATGGGGAGTAAACGTTGTTTCTAAGCTGAAAGGAGGTTGTTTCCAATATATTTCCACGAAACGGCAATTGGAATTACCCAACGGCTGCCCAAAATAGTAGGTTCGAAGTATTTTACGGTTTCTGATTGCCTTAGCTCACTCTAATGGATTAAGGAGGGCATTCTAGGCCCCCAACAATCGAAATCTTCGTTCCTGAGCATCGGATAGTGTGTCACCATCAATTTCTACAGAAAAGCTATAAGAATTTACTCTTGCATTCAAAACACAAGCAATTACACCCGGCCCTGATTTCAGGGACTTGCACGGATTTCGTGGGAGTTTTGGTGAAATAAGTACAAATGGAGTGTAAACGTTGTTCTATGGGGAGAGAATGTTGTTTTCTCTATTTCCATGAAATTTCAATTGGAATTACCCAACGGTTGCCCAAAATAGCAGGTTTACTCTCCATAGATTTCGTGGGGGTTTTGAAGGAATATAAGGACAAATAGAGAGTAAACTCTGCTTCAAGGCGGAAAGGAGGGTTGTTTCCCCTATTTCCTTGAAATTTCCAATGGAAATACTCAACGGTTGCTCAAAATAGCATGTTGAAGCATTTTTCAGTTTCTGGCTGCACTAGCTGACTCTATTGGATTAGAGTGGCATTTTATGCCTCAAACGTTTGAAATTTTCGTTCATGAGCTTCCGATAGTGCATCACCATCGATTTCAATAGAAAATTTATAAGAATTTACTCTTGCATTAAAAACACAAGCAATTGCACTCGTCTTTGATTTCTGAGAATCGCACGGATTTCGTGGGTGTTTTGGTGGAATATAAGGAGAAATGGCGAGGTAAACATTGTTTCAATGCGAAGAGGAGGTTGTTTCCAATATATTTCCATGAAATTTCAATTGGAATTACCCAACGGTTGCCCAAAATAGCAGGTTTGAAGTATTTTTTTGTTTTTGACTGCCCTAGCTCTCTCTAATGGATTAAGGAGGGCATTTCTAGGTCTCAAACGATCGAAATCTTTGTTTCTGAGATTCGGATAGTGTGTCACCACCGATTTCTATCGAAAAACTACAAGTATTTACTCTTGCTTTAAAAACGCAAGCAATTGGACCATCTCTGATTTCTGGGACTTACACGGATTTCGTGTGAGTTTTGATTGAATATAAGTACAAATGGAAAGTAAACGTTGTTTCTATGAGGAGAGGAGTTTGTTTCCTATATTCCCACGAATTTCAATTGGAATTAACCAATAGTTGCCCAAAATAGCATGTTTGCAGCATTTTTTGGTTTTTAACTGCCCATGCTCACTCTAATTACCAGCACACACCCAGCAAAATTGTGACTGTTTTGCGCACGGAGCAAAAATGTCGAAATTTTTCCAAAATTACTCAGCCCGAACCACCGGCAAAATTATGACCGTTTTGCATGCTGAGCAAACTAACTAAATTTTCGCAAAATTCCTCGGCGCGCACAACCTGCAAAATTGTGGCCGTTTTTAACGTTGACCAAAAATGTCTACATTTACCCAAAATTACTCAACGGTCACAACCGGCAAAAATGGTGACCATTTTGGGCGCGGAGCAAAAAATGTCAATATTTAACCAAAATTACCCAGCGCGCACATCCTGTAAAATTGTGACCGTTTTTGTGCGCTGGGCAAAACTGTCTACATTTACCGAAAATTACCAGCGCGCACACCCGTTAAAATTGTGATCATTTTGCGCCCTGGGCAAAAATATTTACATTTCCCCAAAATTACCAGTGCACACACCCAGCATAATTGTGACCGTTTTGCGCGCTGACGAAAAAATGTCAACATTTACCCAAATTACGCAGTCCATACAACCGGCAAAATTGTGACCTTTTTGCGAGCTCAGGAATGAAGATGTTGATCTTTTGAGTCCTAGAATATCTTCCTTCATCCATTAGAGTGAGCTAGGGCATCTAGAAACCGAAACATACTTCAAACCTGCTATTTTTGGGAAACCGTTGTGTAATTCAAATTGAAATTTCATGAGAATAGCGGAAACAAGCTCTGTTTTGTATAGAAATAGCATTTACTCTCCATTTTTCCTAATATTCCACCAAAACTCTCTTGAAATCCGTGCGAGTCCCAGAAATTAGACGTGAGGTAGGATAGCCAGAAACCGATCAAAGATTTCGATCGTTTGAGGTCAAGAATGACCTCCTTCATCCATTAGAGTGAGGTAGGATAGCCAGAAACCGAAAAATGCTTCTAACATGCTATTTTGAAAAACTGCTGGGTACTTCCAATTGAAATTTCGTAATAATACAGGAAACAAACACATCCCTGCATAGAAACATCGTTTACTCTCCATTTGTCCTTATATTGCCAAAACTCTCACGAAATCCATACAAGTCCCAGAAATTAGAGACATGTGCAATTGTTTATGTTTTGACTGCAAAAGTAAATTCTTGTGCGAGTCCCACAAATTAGAGACGGTTGCAATTTCTTCTGTTTTAAATGCATGAGTAAATTCTTATAGTTTTTACATAGAAATCGATGGTGACACACAATCGGAAGCTCATGAACGAAGATTTCGATCGTTTGACGCCTAGAATGTCCTCCTTCATCCATTGGACTGAGCTAGGGCAGCCAGAAACTGAAAAATGGTTCAAACCAGCTGTTTTGGGCAACCTTTGGGTATTTTCAATTGAAGTTTCGCGGGAATTGGGGAAACAACCTCCTCTCCACATTGAAGCAGCGTTTACTTTCCATTTATCTTTATATTCCTTCAAAAACCCACATGAAATCTTTGCAAGCCCCAGAAATCAAGGATTGGTGCAATTGATTGTGTTTTGAATGCAAGAGTAAATTCTTGTAGTTTTCTATAGAAAACGATGGTGACGCACTATTCGAAGCACAAGAACAAATACTTCGATTGTTCGGGGTCTAGAATTCCCTCTTTCATCCATTAGAGTGAGTTAGGGCAGATAGAAACCGAAAAATGCTTCAAAAATGCTATTTTGGACAACCGTTGGATAATTCCAATTGAAATTTCGTCGGAATATATGAAACAACCTGCTCTCCGCATTGAAACAACGTTTACTCTCCATTTATCCTTATATTCCACCAAAACTCCCCCAAAATCCGTGCGAGTCCAAGAAATCATAGATGAGTGCAATTGCTTGTGTTTTTTGACTGCAAGAGTAAATTCTTATATTTTTTTAATAGAAATCGATTGTGTGACACACTATTGGATGCTCATGAACGAAGATTTCGATCATTTGAGGCCTAAAATTCCATTCTTCATTCATTAGAGAGAGGAAGGGAAGCCAGAAACTTAAAAATGCTTCAAACCAGCTATTTTTTGCAACCGTTGTGTAATTCCAATTGAAATTTCATGGAAATAGAGGAAACAACCACCTATCTGCATAGAATCATCGTTTACTCTCCAGTTTCCATTATATTCCATCAAAAAACCCTACGAAATCCGTGCGAGTCCCAAAAATCAAAGATGGAAGCAATTGCTTGTGTTTTAAATGTAAATGTAGACAATATTCCCCAGCGCGCAAAACGGTCACATTTATGCCGGTTGTGCACACTGGGTAATTTTGGGTAAATGTAGACTGTTTCGCGCAGCGCGCAAATTTGTCACAAATTTGCCAGTTGTGCATGCTGGGTAATTTTTGGAAAATGTATACAGTCGTCAGCGCGCAAAACGGTCCCAATTTTGCCGGTTGTGCGGGCTGCGTAATTTTGGATAAATGTTGACATTTTTCTCAAAGAGCAAAACGGTGACAATTTTTACGGGTGTGTGCGTTGGTAATTTTGGGTAAATGTAGACAGTTTTTTTACCATCGAACAAAACTGTCACAATTTGGCCGGGTGTGCGCGCTGATACTTTTGGGTAAATGTAGAAAGTTTTTGCTCAGCGCGCAAAACGGTCCCAATTTTGTCGGTTGTGCGCGCTGAGTCACTTTGGGTAAATGTAGACATATTTGGTCAGCGCGCAAAATGGTCACAATTTTGCAGGTTGTGCACGCTGGGTCACTTTGGGTAAATGTTGACATTATTTGCGTAGTGCGCAAAACAGTCACAATGTTGCGGAGTGTGCGCGGTGGGTAATTTTGGGTTAATGTAGACAGTGTTGCCCAGCACGCAAAACGGTGACATTTTTGTCGGTTGTGCGCTCTGTGTAATTTTGGGTTAATGTAGACAGTTTTGCTCAGTGCGCAAAACTGTCACAATTTCGCCGGTTGTGCGCGCTGCGCAATTTTTGTAAAAAGTTGAAAATTTTGCTCAGCGCGCAAAACGGTCACAATTTTGCCGATTGTGTGCGTTCGGTAATTTTGGTCATATGTAGGCAGCTTAGCTCGGCGCGAAAAATAATTTTGGTCATATGTAGGCAGCTTAGCTCGGCGCGAAAAAACGGTCACAATTTTGCCGGTTGTGTGCGTTGAGTAATTTTGGGCAAATGTATACTGTTTTGTGCAGGGCGCAAAACAGTCACAATTTTACCGGCTGTGCGCCCTGGATAATTTTGGGCAATGTCAGCAAGCAAAACGGTCACAATTTTACCAGATGTGCTCGCTCGGTAATTTTGGTTAAATGTCGACATTTTTTGCTCCGCGAGCAAAATGGTCACCATTTTGCCGGTTGTGAGCGTTGGGTAATTTTGGGTAAATGTAGACATTTTTGGTCAACGTGCAAGATGGTCACAATTTTGTAGGTTGTGTGCGATGAGGAATTTTGGGAAAATTTAGACAGTTTTTCTTAGCGAGCAAAACGGTCATAATTTTGCCTGTTGTGCGGGCTGAGTAATTTTGGCTAAATGTTGACATTTTTGCCCGGCGCGAAAAGACGGCCACAATCTTGCCCGGTGTGTGCGCTGGTAATTTTGGATAAACGTAGACAGTTTTACCCAGCGTGCAAAACGGTCACAATTTTGCCGGCTATGCGGGCCGAGTAATTTTGGTTAAATGTATAAATTATTTGTGTAGCGCGTAAAACGGTCACAATTTTGCCGGTTGTGCGCGCTGGGTAATTTTGGGTAAATGTAGACAGTTTCGCCCAGCGCACAAAACAGTCACATTTTTTCCGGTTGTGCGCACTGGGTAATTTTGGGTAAATCTAGACTGTTTTGCTCAACGCGCAAAACTGTCACAATTTTGCTGGGCGTGCGCGCTGGTACTTTTGGGTAAATGTAGATAGTTTTGCTCTGCGCGCAAAACTGTCACAATTTTGCCAGGTTGTGCGCGCTGAGTCACTTTGTGTAAATCTATTATACATTTGACAGCGATTTTTGAATCCTAGGGCTGACTAGGACAAGCTGACTAGGACAAACTGGTTGATAAAAGACGGCCAGGATTTAATCTTGGATGATGAACGATTAGGATTAAATTTTGAAATTTGTGGGTCCACCTTTTTTTGAATTAAGACAGCACACGCTTTGAAAAAAATAAACAGAGGAAGAACTTTTCGCGGGGGACGAGGCGTCTCTTGCTCTTCCCCAAAATAGGGGAACGGGGAACGAGGCGTCTCTGGCTAATTGATTCAGGCACATATCTCTCGCCATATTCATCCCCAAAATAGAACGAGGCGTCTCTTATTCTTCATTAAATTTTCAAAGCACATATCTCCAGTTCATCTCCAGTTCATCTCGCAGTCAGGCAAGCCGCGCTTCATCTCCAGGCAAGTCAAGAGGGGAACGGGTCGCGCTTCATCTCCAGTTCATCTCGCAGGCAGGCAAGGCAAGAGGGGAACGAGTCGATCCTGCCCTAGATCTCGCAGATATGTCTCCATCTTCTCGAGTTCTTCTCAACGCCAGTTTTACTCCAGTGCTGTCTTGATTCAGGCTTATTCTTGGAAATTGGGAGTCTCAATTGGGAGTCTTGATTCATGCTTACTCCAGTGCTGTCTTGATCTCGCAGGTATGCTATTTTACCCTTCCATTTGCCAGATATTTTTTTAGCCTCAATTGGTATGTTTTTAGCCTCAACTGATTCATGTTTTTTGCGAAATTTTATTCTTAGTGATATTTGGTATGTTTATTCTTAGTTATAATGTATAAATTTGTATGTTTATTCTTATCATCATAATTTTATTCTTAGTTTTACCCAAAAATTTATAAATTTTCAAAGTACATATCTACGTTCTTAGTGATAATGTATTTAGTTGTTGTTATCATCAGTTTAGTTGTTTATTCTTCATTGGATTGTTGGGTTCAATGTGTTGTTAGTTGAGATTGAATGAAATGGAATGGATTGCCTGCATGAAATGGAATGAAATGGATTGCCTGCATCATTAAATTAATTGGTTGAATGTTGTTGTTTATTCTTTCACTTTCATTTCAACAATACAGGATACTTTCACTTTCATTTCAACAATACAGGATACTTTCACTTTCATTTCAACTGGCATGCATGTTTTTCACTTTCCTGTGAACTGGCACGCCTGCAAGCTTCTTGGCACGCCTGTCACTTTTTTGATGCGAAATGTTGGTATCCAAAACACATGAACCCAACAAGCTTCTTGCATATATCTTGGCCAGGCCTTTCATGAGTTTGAGCGTATTGTTGACTCTTCTCAATTCCTTGCGGCCTGCAAGAAGGTTGATGCAGTTAATGAATGATGTAGCCAGATATTCCAGAATGCTAAACTTGAAGCTGCCAGGAGGATCTCCTCAAGAGATGGTGGGTTACCAAGTATGTACATTACTAATACACAGCTGGAACACTCATCGAGGTTGAATGACTGTAGAAATGTTGTTCTCAGATGGCTTTCCAGTAGGATTGTCCTCATTCTGCTAATCATTGAGCGAACCCTTAACTTATTCTAGACTAGAAAAAATGATTATAGATGAAGAGGAGTGAATTTTAAGGCACACTTATAGAAATTACACTGCATTTTTTGCTTGATATACCTGAATATGGTGATAAATTACACTTTCTTCGAAGTGATAAATGGGCACATGCTTCGTTAGTTCTATAAGCTCGATATATACCAAATTTGGCAAGTAGCTTCTTGAAGACCGATCGTACTAATATTCAATATTTTTTAAAGTTACTAATATTTAATATGATAGTAAATTGGGGTCACTTGAATATTGTTAAAATTTTGGCATGCAGATCATGAGCCTTGCTTGCGGAAGATTTCTGAAGTCATGAAGATCATGAGCCTTGCTTGCCGATGATCCTTAGCAAAAGGAACTTTTAAAAGAAGATTAATTGCAAGGTGCATATTTGTTCTACCATTTGAGCATTTTTTGGTTCTAAAAAAGGTTATTTGTTGGTTCATTATTATCAAATGGTTTTTTTTGGGTTCAATAATGTGAAGCCAGGATAAAACATTTGAGCATTCTTTAAATTTTTTCAAACATTTTTTAGCTTCTTGAAGGGATTCAAGTGTCTACTATACTGACAAATTTTAGTAGGCTAAAAAGAGTAAATGAATTGCACAATTATATTGTTTGTTGCAGTCATGTTAATGTTGATCATGAAATATCCAAGGCAAAACTAAAAATGCATTGCCAATATCAAAGTACACTTTAGAAACTGCTAATTACATCAATGCTTAATAGATACCCCCAAGAATAAACTGCAAATCTGGTCAGACGAAGTACAAACAACTCAAGGGCATAGTTAACAAGGTATAAAACATGTCATTCACAATTATCTCCAGTTAGGAGCTACAGAGAGAGTATCTATGGATATCCCAAGTCCTTTCAAAAATTTATAACTTGTGCATGATATAATTCGTTTGATTCAAAATCCACAAACTGTTGGCCATATCACCAGAACGTCCAGATTCTGTTTTTATGGCTTTCTTATCTGAGACGCTGCACAACACATTAATCTTAACAGTATTATCTACCCACATCTACAATATAAGTTTGTACCGTTTACACCGCAATACAATGTCAACTGTAGAGATAAGGACCCAAATAATCACTCGGCGGCAAATCATGTGGGAATTGCCAACCATGCATGTCCTGCAATGTCTTTTCTTTCATCATTTGTTGTTTTATGAATACCTGTTATATCTCAACATTTTCATTTTCCATTCTTGCTCCCATATCCAATGCAATAGATGTTATCCCTGTTAATACTGTGAGTTATTTTCGGGGATTACTTTGATAAAATTCCTTTTTTCCTTTCCACGACACCACATACATTCCATATCATTATTCTTTTACATTGCAGCTAAACATCAATATAACTCATGTCATTTTATGGCCAATATGTTATTGTGGTTCGTTTTCATCACTATATTCACCTTAATCATGTTCCAATTTCTACATAGTGCAGCAATCCTCGGGTACATTGCATAGCATTCTCACTCCTTAAATACCAGAATTATTTGTCATTCGCATTTCATCAAATAAGACATTCAAGGCTTTTACGGACCACAAACCAGAAGAAATTTTTTTTCCATACATGCTTTTTATACAATCACTATATTCCAGTTTTCACAAATTAATATAGAGTTCATTGGGCACAGTCAGACATAACCATACAAACCTCCGGTTTGGAAGAACTAAAATTATCAGGAAAAAACAAATTTTGGAAGAACTAAAATTTTCGAAAAGTTAAATGTTAGCATGGAAAACCTAAAATTTTGGAGCGGAACTAAATTTGGAGGGTACTAAATTTTTAGATGAACTAAGATTTTTGGGAGAAACTAAATTCCCTGTGAAGGACTAAATTTTCGTGGGGAATATCTTAAACGAACCGTGCCCTATGGGCACGGGTTATGACTAGTGTAGACATATTTGGTCAGTGCACAAAACAGTCACAATTTTGCAGGTTGAGCGTGCTGGGTCACTTTGGGTAAATGTAGACATTATTTGCGCAGTACACAAAACGGTCACTTTGGGTAAATGTAGACATTTTTGCACACCGCGTAAAACGGTCACTTTGGGTAAATGTAGACATTTTTGCACACCGCGTAAAACGGTCACAATTTTGCCAGATGTGCACACAGGATAATTTTGGGTAAATGAAGTCATTTTTTGCGCAGCGCGTAAAACAGTCACAATTTTGCTGTCTGTGCACGCGGGGTAATTTTGGATAAATGTAGATAGTTTTTCTAGTACGCAAAACGATCACAATTTTGGGTAAATGTAGACTATTTAGTAATTTCAGGTAAATGTAGATAGTTTTACTCAGCGCGTAAAACGGTCGCAATTTTGCCGGTTGTTCGGGCTGAGTAAATGTAGGCAGTTTGGCCCAGTGCGCAAAACGGTCGCAATTGTGCCGGCAATGCGCGCTGAGTGATTATGGTTAAATGTAGACATTTTTGCTCTGGGCTTAAATGGTCACAATTTTGCAGGTTGTGCGCGCTGGGCAATTTTGTGTAAGTGTAGACATTTTTGCACATGGGCAAAACGGTCACAATTTTTGTCGATTGTGCACACTTGGCAATTTTGGGTAAATGTAGACATTTTTGCACAGCGCGTAAAACAGTCACAATTTTGTTGGATGTGCACGCTGGGTAATTTTGGGTAAATGTAGTCATTTTTGCGCAAGGCGCAAAACAGTGCCGGCTGTGCGCGCTAGGTAATTTTGGGTAAATGTAGACAGTTTTGCGAGTACGCAAAATGGTCACAATTCTGCCGGTTTTGCGTGCTGGGTAATTTTGGGTAAATTTAGACTATTTTGTAATTTCAGGTAAATGTAGATAGTTTTACTTAGCGCGTATAACGGTCGCAATTTTACCGGTTGTGCGGGCTGAGTAATTTTGGGTAAATGTAGGCAGTTTGGCCCAGCGCGCAAAACGGTCGCAATTTTCCCGGCGATGCGCGCTGAGTAATTATGGTTAAATGTAGACATTTTTGCTCTGGGCGTAAATGGTCACAATTTTGCAGGTTGTGCGCGCTGGGCAATTTTATGTAAATGTAGACATTTTTGCACTTGGGTAAAACGGTCACAATTTTTGTCGATTGTGCACACTTGGCAATTTTGGGTCAGTCTGGGTGGGTAAATGTAGACATTATTTGCATAGCACGTAAAACGGTCACAGTTTTGCCGGTTTGCGCGCCGGGTAAGTTTGGGTAAATGTAGACAGTTTTGCCCAGTGTGCAAAACAGTCACATTTTGCCGGTTGTGCGCACTGGGTAATATTGCGTAAATGTAGACTGTTTTGATCAGCGCGCAAAACTGTCACAATATTGCCAGTTGTGCACGCTGGGTAATTTTTGGAAAATGTAGACTGTATTCGTCAGCGTGCAAAATGGTCAAAAAATTTTCGGTTGTGCGGGCTACGCAATTTTGGGTAAATGTTGACATTTTTTCTCAAAGCGCAAAACGTTGACAATTTTGCCAGGTGTGTATGCGGGTGATTTTGGGTAAATATAAACATTTTTGCCCAGTGCACAAAACGGTCACAATTTTACCAGGTGTTCGCGTTGGTAATTTTGGGTAAATGTAGACAAGTTTGTCCAGCGCGTAAAACTATCACAATTTTGACGCGTGGTCACGGGAGTACTTTTTGGTAAATGTTTACAGTTTTACTCAGCGCGCAAAACGTTCACAATTTTATCGGTTGTGCGCACTGAGGAATTTTGGGAAAATTTCGACGATTTTGCTCAGCGAGCAAAACAGTCACAATTTTGCCGGTTGTGCGGCCTGAGTGATTTTGGGTAAATGGAGACAGTTTTTTCCAGCGTGCAAAACGGTCACAATTTTGCCGGCTAAGCGCACGGAGGAATTTTTAGTAAATGTTGACATTTTTCTCAGAGCGCAAAACGGTGACTATTTTGCCAGGTGTGTGTACTGGTAATTTTGGGTAAATGTAAACATTTTTGCCCAGCGCGTAAAACGGTCAGAATTTTGCCCGGTGTGCGCGCTGGTAATTTTGGGTAAATGTAGACAGTTTTGCCCAGCACGCCAGATGTGCGCGCTGGTAATTTTGGGTAAATGTATACAGTTTTGCCTAGCGCCCCGGATGTGCGCGCTGGTAATTTTGGGTAAATGTAGACAATTTTGCCCAGCGCGCCGGATGTGCGCGCTGGTAATTTCGGGTAAATGTAGACAGTTTTGGCCAGCGCGTCGGATGTGCGCGCTGGTAATTTTGGGTAAATGTAGACAGTTTTGGCCAGCGCGTCGGATGTGCGCGCTGGTAATTTTGGGTAAATGTAGACAGTTTTGGCCAGCGCGTCGGATGTGCGCGCTGGTCATTTTGGTTAAATGTAGACAATTTTGCTCAGCGGGCAAAACGGTCAGAATTTTGTTGGTTGTGCGCGTTAGTCACTTTGGATAAATATAGACATCTTTGGTCAGCGCACAAAACAGTCACAATTTTGCAGGTTGTGCGCGCTGGATCACTTTGGGTAAATGTAGACATTATTTTTGTAGTGCGCAAAACAGTCACAATGTTGCGGGTTGTGCGTGGTGGGTAATTTTGGGTAAATGTAGATAGTTTTGCTCATTGCGCAAAACTGTCACACTTTTCGCTGGTTGTGCGCGCTTTGCAATTTTTGTAAAATGAAGACAGTTTTGCTCAGCGCACAAAATGGTCACAATTTTGCCGACAGTGCACGTTGTGTAATTTTGGTCAAATGTAGGCAGCTTAGCTCGGCGCGAAAAAATGGTCTCAATTTCGCCGGTGTGCGCGTTGAGTAATTTTGGGCAAATGTATACTGTTGTGTGCAGGGTGCAAAACCGTCACAATTTTGCCGGCTGTGCGCCTTGGATAATTTTGGGCAAATGTCGACATTTTTTCCCAGTGCACAAAACAGTCATAATTTTCGCATGTTGTGTAAACATGGCAATTTTGGGAAAAAGTAGACATTTTTGCACAGCGCGCAAACTTTCACAATTTTGCCGGTTCTGCACACTGGGTAATTTTGTGTAAATTTAGAAATTTTTGCGCAACGTGCAAAACGGTCACAATTTTACTGCTGCGCGCGCTGGGTAATTTTGGGTAAATTTAGACAATTTTGCTTGTACGCAAAACGGTCACAATTTTGTCGGTTTTGCGCGCTGGGTAATTTTGGGTAAATGTAGACTATTTTGTAATTTTAAGATAATGTAGGCACTTTGCTCAGCACGCAAAACGGTCACAATTTTACTAGATATGCGCGCTTGGTAATTTTGGTTAAATGTCGACATTTTTTGCTCCGTGCGCAAAATGGTCACCATTTTGCCGGTTGTGAGCGTTGAGTAATTTTGGGTAAATGTAGACATTTTTTATCAACGTTCAAAACGGCCACAATTTTGCAGGTTGTGCGCGCTGAGGAATTTTGGGTAAAAGTAAACAGTTTTGCTCAGCGGGCAAAACTGTCACAATTTCGCTGGTTGTGCGCGATGCCCAATTTTTCTAAAATGTTGACAGTTTTGCTCAGCACGCAAAACGGTCACAATTTTGCGGACTGTGCGTGTTGGGTAATTTTGGTCATATGTAAGCAGCTTAGCTCGACGCGAAAAAACGGTCTCAATTTCACCGGTGTGCGCGTTGAGTAATTTTGGGCAAATGTATATCGGGCGCAAAACAGTCACAATTTTGCCGGCTATGCGCCTTGTATAATTTTGGGCAAAGGTCGACATTTTTGCCCAGTGCACAAAACGGTCATAATTTTTGCCAGTTGTGTACACATGTCAATTTTGGGTAAATGTAGACATTTTTGCACAGCGCGCAAACTGTCACATTTTTGCCGGATGTGCACGCTGGGTAATTTTGTGTAAATTTAGACATTTTTGCGCAACGTGCAAAACAGTCACAACTTTGCCGGCTGTGCGCGCTAGGTAATTTTGGGTAAATGTAGACAATTTTGCTTGTACACAAAACTGTCACAATTTTGCGGGATGTGGGCGCTAGGTAATTTTGGTTAAATGTCGACATTTTTTGCTCCGCGCGCAAAATGGCCACCATTTTGCCGGTTGTGAGCGTTGAGTAATTTTGGGTAAATGTAGACATTTTTTGTCAATGTGCAAGATGGTCACAATTTTGCAGGTTGTGCGCGATGATGAATTTTGGGAAAATTTAGACAAAACGGTCACAATTTTACGGGTTGTGCGGGCTGAGTAATTTTGGGTAAATGTTGACATTTTTGCATCGCGCAAAAAAAAGGTCACAAACTTGCCAGGTGTGTGCGCTGTTAATTTTGGATATACGTAGATAGTTTTGTCCAGCGCGTAAAACGGTCACAATTTTGTCGGCTATGCGCGCCGGTTAATTTTGGTTAAATGTAGACATTATTTGCGTAGCGCGTAAAACGGTCACAATTTTGTCGGTTGTGCGCGCTGGGTAATTTTGGGTAAATGTTGACAATTTTTCCCAGCGCACAAAACAGTCACATTTTTTCCAGTTGTGCGCACTGGGTAATTTGGGTCAATGTAGACTCTTTTGCTCAGCGCGCAAAATTGTCACAATTTTACGGGGTGTGCGCGCTGGTACTTTTGGGTTAATGTAGATACTTTTGCTCAGGGCGCAAAACAGTCACAATTTTGCAGGTTAAGCGTGCTGGGTCACTTGGGGTAAATGTAGACATTATTTGCACAGTGCACAAAACGGTCACAATTTTTGCCGGTTGTGCACACATGGCAATTTGGGTAAATGTAGACATTTTTGCACAGCGCGTAAAACGGTCACAATTTTGTTGTATGCGCACACTGGGTAATTTTGGGTAAATGTAGTCATTTTTGCGTAGCTCACAAAACAGTCACAATTTTGCAGGATGTGCACGCTGGGTAATTTTGGATAAATGTTCACAGTTTTGCTAGCACGCAAAATGATCACAATTTTGGGTAATTTTGGGTAAATGTAGGCAGTTTTGCTCAGCGCGCAAAACTGTCACAATGTTGCCAGCTGTACGCAATGGGTACTTTTTGGAAAATGTAGATAGTTTTCGTCAGCTCGCAAAAAGGTCACAATTTTGCCGGTTGTACGGACTGCGTAATTTGGGTAAATGTTGACATTTTTTCGTTAGTGCGCAAAACGGTCACAATTATGCTGGGTGTGTGCACTGGTAATTTTGGGGAAATGTAAATAGTTTTGCCCAGGGCGCAAAACGGTCACAATTTTAACGGGTGTGCGCGCTGGTAATTTTCGGTAAATGTAGACAGTTTTGCCCAGCGCCCAAAACGGTCACAATTTTACAGGATGTGCGCGCTGGGTAATTTTGGTTAAATATTGACATTTTTTTGCTCCGTGCCCAAAATGGTCACCATTTTGCCGGTTGTGAGCGTTGAGTAATTTTGGATAAATGTATACATTTTTGGTCAACGTTAAAAACGGCCACAATTTTGCAGGTTGTGCGCGCCGAGGAATTTTGCGAAAATTTAGTTAGATTTGCTCAGCAAGCAAAACGGTCACAATTTTGCCGGTGGTTCGGGCTGAGTAATTTTGGAAAAATGTCGACAGTTTGCTGGGTGTGTGCTGGTAATTTTGGGTAAATGTAGACAGTTTTGCCCAGCGCGTAAAACGGTCACAATTTCGCCGGCTATACGCGCGGAGGAATTTTGGCTAAATGTAGACATTTTTCCTCTGCGCGTAAAATGGTCACAATTTTGCAGGTTGTGCGTGCTGGGACTCTTTGGGTATATGTAGACATTATTCGCGTAGCGCGTAAAACGGTCACTATTTTGCCGGTTGTGTGCGCTGGATAATTTTACGTAAATGTAGACAGTATTCCCCAGCGCGCAAAACGGTCACATTTATGCCAGTTGTGCGCACTGGGTAATTTTGGGTAAATGTAGACTGTTTCGCGCAGCGCGCAAATTTTTCACAAATTTTCCAGTTGTGTATGATGGGAAATTTTTGGAAAATGTATACAGTCGTCATCGCGCAAAACGGTCACAATTTTGCCGGTTGTGCAGGCTGCGTAATTTTGGATATATGTTGACATTTTTCTCAAAGAGCAAAATGGTGACAATTTTGACGGGTGTGTGCGCTAGTAATTTTGGGTAAATGTAGACAGTTTTTTTACCATCGCACACAACTATCACAATTTTGCCGGGTGTGCGCGCTCGTACTTTTGGGTAA
Source organism: Scilla litardierei (assembly GCA_030789695.1). NCBI lineage: Eukaryota > Viridiplantae > Streptophyta > Magnoliopsida > Asparagales > Asparagaceae > Scilla > Scilla litardierei. The sequence goes on along the minus strand of CM061134.1, from coordinate 100,042,762 downwards.
ATGAAGAAAGTATTTGCTTAGCGCGCGAAACGGTCCCAATTTTGTCGGTTGTGCGCGCTGAGTCACTTTGGGTAAATGTAGACATATTTGGTCAGCGCACAAAACGGTCACAATTTTGCAGGTTGTGCACGCTGGGTCACTTTGGGTAAATGTTGACATTATTTGCGTACTGCGCAAAGCAGTCACAATGTTGCGGAGTGTGCGCGGTGGGTAATTTTGGGTTAATGTAGACAGTGTTGCCCACCACGCAAAACGGTGACATTTTTGCGGGTTGGGCGCACTGTGTAATTTTGGGTTAATGTAGACAGTTTTGCTCAGCGCGCAAAACTGTCACAATTTCGCAGGTTGTGCGCGCTGCGCAATTTTTGTAAAATGTTGAAAATTTTGCTCTGCACGTAAAACGGTCACAATTTTGCCGACTGTGCGCGTTGGGTAATTTTGGTCATATGTAGGCAGCTTAGCTTGGCGCGAAAAATAATTTTGGTCATATGTATGCAGCTTAGCTCGGCCCGAAAAATATTTTTGGTCATATGTAAGCAGCTTAGCTGGCGCGAAAAACGGTCACAATTTTGCCGGTTGTGCGCGTTGAGTAATTGTGGGCAAATGTATACTGTTTTGCGTAGGGCGCAAAACATTCACAATTTTTCCGGCTGTGCGCCCTGGATAATTTTGGGCAAATGTCAGCAAGTAAAACGGTCACAATTTTACTAGATGTGCACGCTCGATAATTTTGGTTAAATGTCGACATTTTTTGCTCCGCGCGCAAAATGGTCACCATTTTGCCGGTTGTGAGCGTTGAGTAATTTTGGGTAAATGTAGACATTTTTGGTCAACGTGTAATATGGTCACAATTTTGCAGGTTGTATGCGATGAGAAATTTTGGGAAAATTTAGACAGTTTTGCTTAGCGAGTCACAATTTTGCCTGTTGTACGGCCTGAGTAATTTTGGCTAAATGTTGACATTTTTGCACCGCGCGAAAAGACGGTCACAATCTTGCCAGGTGTGTGCGCTGGTTATTTTGGATAAACGTAGACAGTTTTACCCAGCGCGCAAAACGGTCACAATTTTGCAGGCTATGCGCGCCGAGTAATTTTGGTTAAATGTAGAAATTATTTTCGTAGCGTGTAAAACAGTCACAATTTTGTCGGTTGTGCACGCTTGGTAATTTTGGGTAAATGTAGACAATTTCGCCCAGCGCACAAAACAGTCACATTTTTTCCGGTTGTACGCACTGCGTAATTTTGGGTAAATCTAGACTGTTTTGCTCAACGCGCAAAACTGTCACAATTTTGCGGGGCGTGCGCGCTGGTACTTTTGGGTAAATGTAGATAGTTTTGCTCTGCGCGCAAAACTGTCACAATTTTACCAGGTTGTGCGCGCTGAGTCACTTTGGGTAAATGTAGACATATTTGGTCAGTGCACAAAACAGTCACAATTTTGCACTTTGAGCGTGCTGGGTCACTTTGGGTAAATGTAAACATTATTTGCGCAGTACGCAAAACGGTCACTTTGGGTAAATGTAGACATTTTTGCACACCGCGTAAAACGGTCACAATTTTGCCGATACTGGGTAATTTTGGGTAAATGTAGTCATTTTTTGCGGAGCGCATAAAACAGTCACAATTTTGCTGGCTGTGCGCGCGGGGTAATTTTGGATAAATGTAGACAGTTTTGCTAGTACGCAAAACGATCACAATTTTGGGTAATTTTGGCTAAATGTAGACAGTTTTTCTCAGCGCGCAAAACTGTCACAATTTTGCCAGTTGTGCGCGATGGGCAATTTGTGGAAAATGTAGACAGTTTTCGTCAGCGCGCAAAAACGGCCACAATTTTGCCGGTTGTGCGGACTGCGTAATTTTGGGTAAATGTTGACATTTTTTCTTAGAGCACAAAACGGTCACAATTTTGTCGGGTTTGTGCACTGGTAATTTTGGGTAAATGTCGATATTTTTGCCCAGCACGAAAACGATCACAAGTTTACCGGGTGTGGGCGCTGGTAATTTTCGGTAAATATAGACAGTTTTGCCCAGCGCACAAAAAGGTGACAATTTTAACGGTGTGCGCGCTGGTATTTTTCGGTAAATGTAGACAGTTTTGCCCAGCGCACAAAACGGTCACAATTTTAACGGTGTGTGCGCTGGTAATTTTCGGTAAATATAGACAGTTTTGCCCAGCGCACAAAACGGTCACAATTTTAACGGTGTGTGCGCTGGTAATTTTCGGTAAATATAGACAGTTTTGCCCAGCGCACAAAACGGTCACAATTTTAACGGTGTGTGCGCTGGTAATTTTCGGTAAATATAGACAGTTTTGCCCAGCGCACAAAACGGTCACAATTTTAACGGTGTGTGCGCTGGTAATTTTCGGTAAATATAGACAGTTTTGCCCAGCGCACAAAACGGTCACAATTTTGCAGGATGTGCGCGCTCGGTAATTTTGGTTAAATATTGACATTTTTTGCTCCACGCCCAAAATGGTCACCATTTTACCGGTTGTGAGCATTGAGTAATTTTGGGTAAATGTGGACATTTTTGGTCAACGTTCAAAACGGCCACAATTTTGCAGGTTGTGCACGCTGAGGAATTTTGCGAAAATTTAGTTAGTTTTGCGCAGCGAGCAAAACGGTCACAATTTTGCAGGTGGCGCGGGCTGAGTAATTTTGGGAAAATGTTGACAGTTTTGCTCCGCGCGCAAAACGGTCACAATTTTGCCGGGTGTGTGCTGGTAATTTTGGGTAAATGTAGACAGTTTTGCCCAGCGCGCAAAATGGTCACAATTTTGCCGGCTATGCGTGCGGAGGAATTTTGGCTAAATGTAGACATTTTTGCTCTGCGTGTAAAATGGTCACAATTTTGAGCAGTTGTGCGCGCTGGGAAACTTGGGGTATATGTAGACATTATTTGCGTAGCGCGTAAAACGGTCCCAATTTTGCCGGTTGTGCGCGCTGGATAATTTTACGTCAATGTAGACAGTATTCCCAGCGCGCAAAACGGTCTCATTTTTGCCGGTTGTGCGCACTGGGTAATTTTCGGTAAATATAGACTGTTTTTCTTAGCGTGCAAAACTGTCACAATTTTACCAGTTGTGCACGCTGGGTAATTTTTGGAAAATGTATACAGTTTTCGTCAGCGCGCAAAACGGTGACAATTTTACCGGGTGTGAGGGCTGGTAATTTTGGGTAAATGTAGATAGTTTTGCACAGGCGCAAAACGGTGACAATTTTGCCGGGTGTGAGGGCTGGTAATTTTGGGTAAATGTAGATAGTTTTGCACAGGCGCAAAACTGTCACAATTTTGCCGGGTGTGCGCGCTGGTACTTTTGGGAAAATGTAGACTCTTTTGCTCAGAACACATAACAGTCACAATTTTGACGGCTGTGCGCGCTGGGAAATCTGGTTAAAAGTTGACATTTTTTGCTCCGCGCGCAAAACGGTCACTATTTTACCGGTTGTGATCGTTGAGTAATTTTGGGTAAATGTAGACATTTTTGGTCAACGTTCAAAACGGCCACAATTTTGCAGGTTGTGCGAGCTGAGGAATTTTGGGTAAATTTATTTAGTTTTGCTCAGCGAGCAAAACGGTCACAATTTTGCCGGTTGTGCGGGATGAGTAATTTTGGAAAAATGTTAACATTTTTGCACAGCGCGCAAAACAGTCACAATTTTGCAGGGTGTGCACGATGGTATTTTTGGGTAAATGTAGACAGTTTGCTCTGCATGCAAAACGGTCACTATTTTGTCGGTTGTGCGCGCTGAGCACTTTGGGTAAATTTAGTTAACTCAGCAAGTAAAACGGTCACAATTTTGCCGGTTGTGCGGTATGAGTAATTTTGGAAAAATGTTAACATTTTTGCACAGCGCGCAAAACAGTCACAATTTTGCAGGGTGTGCACGATGGTACTTTTGGGTAAATGTAGACAGTTTGCTCTGCACGCAAAACGGTCACTATTTTGTCGGTTGTGCGCGCTGAGCACTTTGGTCACTATTTTGTAGACATATTTGGTCAGCGCACAAAACGGTCACAATTTTGTAGGTTGTGCGTACTGGGTCAGTTTCAGTAAATCTAGACATTATCTGCGTAGTGCGCAAAACAGTTACAATGTTGCAGGTTGTGCGCGCTGCGTACTTTTGGCTAAATGTAGACAGTTTTGTCCAGCCCGCAAAACTGTGACATTTTCACCGGTTGTGCGCACTGTGTATTTTTTTGTAAATTTAGACAGTTTTGCTCAACGCACAATTTTTGGACAGTTTCGCTGGTTGTCTACGCTTCGCAATTTTTGGAAATTGTAGACAGTTTTGCTCGCTAAGCAAAACTGTCACAATTTTTCTGGTGGTGCGGGCTAAGTAATTTGGGTAAATGTTGACATTTTTGCTCCGCGCGCAAAATGGTCACAATTTTGCCCCGTGTTTGTGCTGGTAATTTTGGGTAAATGTACACAGTTTTGCCCAGCGCGGAAAACGGTCACAATTTTGCCGGTTGTGTGTGCTGGTAATTTTGGGTAAATGTAGACAGTTTTGCCCAGCCCGGAAAACGGTCACAATTTTGCCGGCTATGCGCTCTGGGTAATTTTGGTTAAATGTAGACATTTTTGCTCTGAGCGTAAAATGGTCACAATTTTGCAGGTTGTGCACGCAGGGTCACTTTGGGTAAATATAGACATTATTTGTGTAGCGCGTAAAACGGTCACAATTTTACCGGTTGTGCTCGCTGGGTAATTTTGGGTAAATGTAGACAGTATTGCCCAGCGCGCAAAACAGGTGACATTTTTGCTGGTTATGCGCACTAGGTTATTTTGGGTAAATGTATACTGTTTTGCTCACCGCGGAAAACTGTCACAATTTTACCAGTTGTGCACGCTGGGTAATTTTTGGAAAATGTAGGCAGTTTTCGTCAGCGCGCAAAACGGTCTCAATTTTGCCGGTTGTGCGGGCTGCGTAATTTTGAGTAAATGTTGACATTTTTTCTCAGAGCGGAAAACGGTGTCAATTTTGCCGGGTGTGATGCTGGTAATTTTGGGTAAATGTAAACATTTATTCTCAGCGCGCAAAACATGCACAATTTTATCGGGTGTGCGCGCTGGTAATTTTGGGTAAATGTAGACGGTTTTGCCCAGCGCGCCGGGTGTGCGCGCTGGTACTTTTGGGTAAATGTAGACGGTTTTGCTCAGCGCGCAAAACTATCACAATTTTGTCGGTTGTGTACGCTGAGTCACTTTGGGTAAATGTAGACATATTTGGTCAGCGCACAAAACGGTCACAATTTTGCAGGTTGTGCACGCTGGGTCACTTTGGGTAAATGTTGACATTATTTGCGTAGTGCACAAAACAGTCACAAAGTTGCGGAGTGTGCGCGGTGGGTAATTTTGGATTAATGTAGACAGTTTTGCCCAGCACGCAAAACGGTGACATTTTTGCGGTTGTGCACATTGTGTAATTTTGGTTAAATGTAGACAGTTTTGCTCAGCGCGCAAAACTGTCACAATTTCACAGGTTGTGCACGATGCGCAATTTTTGGAAAATGTAGACAGTTTTGCTAAGCGCGCAAAACGGTCACAATTTTATCGGGTGTGCGCGCTGGTAATTTTGGGTAAATGTAGACAGTTTTGCCCAGCGCGTCGGGTGTGCGCGCTGGTAATTTTGGGTAAATGTAGACAGTTTTGCCCAGCGCGTCGGGTGTGCGCGCTGGTACTTTTGGATAAATATAGACTGTTTTGCTCAGCGCGTAAAACTATCACAATTTTGTCGGTTGGGCGCGCTGAGTCACTTTGAGTAAATGTAGACATAATTTGGTCAGCGCACAAAACGGTCACAATTTTGCAGATTGTGCTCGCTTGGTCAGTTTGGGTAAATTTTGACATTATTTGAGTAGTGCACAAAACAGTCACAATGTTGGGAGTGTGCGCGGTGGGTAATTTTGGATTAATGTAGATAGTTTTGCCTAGCACGCAAAACGGTGACATTTTTGCGGTTGTGCGCACTGTGTAATTTTGGTTAAATGTAGACAGTTTTGCTCAGCGCACAAAACTGTCACAATTTCGCAGGTTGTGCGTGATGCGTAATTTTTGGAAAATGTAGACAGTTTTGCTAAGCGCGCAAAACGGTCACAATTTTATCGGGTGTGCGCGCTGGTAATTTTGGGTAAATGTAGACAGTTTTGACCAGTACGCCGGGTGTGCGCGCTGGTACTTTTGGGTAAATATCGACAGTTTTGCTCAGCGCGCAAAACTATCACAATTCTGTCGGTTGTGCGTGCTGAGTCACTTTAGGTAAATGTAGACATATTTGGTCAGCGCACAAAACTGTCACAATTTTACAGGTTGTGCACGCTGGGTCACTTTGGGTAAATGTTGACATTATTTGCGTAGTGCACAAAACAGTCACAATGTTGCTGAGTGTGCGCAGTGGGTAATTTTGGATTAATGTAGTCAGTTTTGCCCAGCTCGCAAAACGGTGACATTTTTGCGGGTTTACGCACTGTCTCAATTTTGGATTAATGTAGACAGTTTTGCCCAGGACGCGAAAAACAGTCTCAATTTTATCGATTGTGCGCGATGGGTAATTTTGGGCAAATGTATACTGTTTTGCGCAAGGCGCAAAACCGTCGCAATTTTGCCAGCTGTGCGCCCGGGTTAATTTTGGGTAAATGTCGACATTTTTGCCCAATCCTCAAAACTGTCACAATTTTGTCGGCTATGCGCGCCAGGTAATTTTGGTTAAATGTAGACATTATTTGCGTAGCGCGTAAAACGGTCACAATTTTGCCGGTTGTGCGCGCTGGGTAATTTTGGGTAAATGTTGACAGATTTACCCAGCGCACAAAACAGTCACATTTATGCCGGTTGTGCGCACTGGGTAATTTGGGTAAATATAGACTCTTTTGCACAGCGCGCAAAACTGTCACAATTTTTACGGGGTGTGCGCGCTGGTACTTTTGGGTTAATGTAGATACTTTTGCTCAGCGCGCAAAACTGTCACAATATTGCCGGGTTGGTCAGCGCATAAAACAGTCACAATTTTGCCGGTTAAGCGTGCTGGGTCACTTTGGGTAAATATAGACATTATTTGCCGGTTTTGCACCCATTGAAATTTGGGTAAATGTTGACATTTTTGCACAGCGCGTAAAACGATCACAATTTTGTCGTATGCGCACACTGGGTAATTTTGGGTAAATGAAGTCATTTTTGCGCAGCGCACAAAACAGTCACAATTTTGCTGGCTGTGCACGATGGGTAATTTTGGATAAATGTTGATAGTTTTGCTAGTACGCAAAACAATCACAATTTTGGGTAATTTTGGGTAAATGTAGACAGTTTTGCGCAGCGCACAAAACTGTCACAATGTTGCCAGTTGTACGCAATGGGTACTTTTTGGAAAATGTAGACAATTTTCGTCGCCTCGCAAAACGGTCACAATTTTGACGGTTGTGCGGACAGCGTAATTTGGGTGAATGTTGACATTTTTTCGTCAGCGCGCAAAACGGTCACAATTATGCTGGGTGTGTGCACTGGTAATTTTGGGGAAATGTAAATATTTTTCCCCAGCGTGCTAAATGGTCACAATTTTAACGGGTGTGCGCGCTGGTAATTTTCGGTAAATGTAGACAATTTTGCCCAGCGCACAAAACGGTCACAATTTTACAGAATGTGCGCGCTGGGTAATTTTGGTTAAATATTGACATTTTTTGCTGCGCGCCTAAAATGGTCACCATTTTGCCGGTTGTGAGCGTTGAGAAATTTTGGATAAATGTATACATTTTTGGTCAACGTTCAAAACGGTCACAATTTTGCAGGTTGTGCGCGCTGAGGAATTTTGCGAAAATTTAGTTAGATTTGCTCAACAAGCAAAACGGTCACAATTTTGCCGGTTGTTCGGGCTGAGTAATTTTGCAAAAATGTCGACATTTTTGCTCCGCACGCAAAACAGTCACAATTTTGCTGGGTGTGTGCTGGTAATTTTGGGTAAATGTAGACAGTTTTGCCCAGCGCGCAAAACGGTCACAATTTTGCCCGCTATACGCGCGGAGGAATTTTGGCTAAATGTAGACATTTTTGCTCTGCGTGTAAAATGGTCACAATTTTGCAGGTTGTGCACGCTGGGACTCTTTGGGTATATGTAGACATTATTTGCGTAGCGCGTAAAACGATCACAATTTTGCCGGTTGTTCGGGCAGAGTAATTTTGGAAAAATGTCGACATTTTTGCTCCGCGCGCAATACAGCCACAATTTTGCTGGGTGGGTGCCAGTAATTTTGGGTAAATGTAGACAGTTTTGCCCAGCGGGCAAAACGGTCACAATTTTGCCGGCTATGCGCGCGGAGGAATTTTGGCTAAATGTAGACATTTTTGCTCTGCGCGTAAAATGGTCACAATTTTGCAGGTTGTGCGCGCTGGGACTCTTTGGGTATATGTAGACATTATTTACGTAGCGCGTAAAACGATCACAATTTTGCCGGTTGTGCGCACTGGATAATTTTACGTAAATGTAGACAATATTCCCCAGCGCGCAAAACGGTCACATTTTTGCCGGTTGTGTACACTGGGTAATTTTGGGTAAATGTAAACTGTTTCGCTCAGCGCGCAAAACTGTCACAAATTTTCCAGTTGTGCACGCTGGGTAATTTTTGGAAAATGCATAAAGTCGTCAGCGCGCAAAACGGTCCCAATTTTGCCGGTTGTGCGGGCTACGTAATTTTGGATAAATGTTGACATTTTTCTCAAAGAGCAAAGCGGTGAAAATTTTTACGGGTGTGTGGGCTGGTAATTTTGGGTAAATGTAGACAGTTTTTTTAACCATCGAACAAAACTGTCACAATTTTGACGGGTGTGCGCGCTGGTACTTTTGGGTAAATGTAGAAAGTTTTTGCTCAGCGCGCAAAACGGTCCCAATTTTGTCGGTTGTGCGCGCTGAGTCACTTTGGGTAAATGTAGACATATTTGGTCAGTGCACAAAATGGTCACAATTTTGTAGGTTGTGCACGCTGGGTCACTTTGGGTAAATGTTCACATTATTTGCGTAGTGCGCAAAACAGTCACAATTTTGCAGAGTGTGCGTGGCGGGTAATTTTGGGTTAATGTAGACAGTGTTGCCCAGCACGCAAAACGGTGACATTTTTGCCGGTTGTGCGCACTGTGTAATTTTGGGTTAATGTAGACAGTTTTGCTCAGCGCGCAAAACTGTCACAATTTCGCCGCTTGTGCGCACTGCGCAATTTTTGTAAAAAGTTGAAAATTTTGCTCAGCGCGATAAACGGTCACAATTTTGCCGGTTGTGCGCGTTGAGTAATTTTGGGCAAATGTATACTGTTTTGCGCAGGGCGCAAAACAGTCACAATTTTGCCGGCTGTGCGCCCTGGATAATTTTGGGCAAATGTTAGCAAGCAAACCGGTCACAATTTTACCAGATGTGCTCGCTCGGTAATTTTGGTTAAATGTCGACATTTTTTGCTCCGCGAGCAAAATGGTCACCATTTTGCCGGTTGTGAGCGTTGAGCAATTTCGGGTAAATGTAGACATTTTTGTTCAATGTGCAAGATGGTCACAATTTTTCAGTTTGTGTGCGATGAGGAATTTTGGGAAAATTTAGACAGTTTTGCTTAGCGAGCAAAACGGTCACAATTTTGCATGTTGTGCGGGCTGAGTAATTTTGGCTAAATGTTGACATTTTTTGCTCTGCGCGAAAAGACGGTCACAATCTTGCCAGGTGTGTGCGCTGGTTATTTTGGATAAACGTAGACAGTTTTACCCAGCGCGCAAAGCGGTCACAATTTTGCAGGCTATGCGCGCCGAGTAATTTTGGTTAAATGCAGAAATTATTTGCGTAGCGTGTAAAACGGTCACAATTTTGTCGGTTGTGCGCGCTTTGTAATTTTGGGTAAATGTAGACAGTTTCGCCCAGCGCACAAAACAGTCACATTTTTTCCGGTTGTACGCACTGGGTAATTTTGGGTAAATCTAGACTGTTTTGCTCAACGCGCAAAACTGTCACAATTTTGTTGGGCGTGCGCGCTGGTACTTTTGGGTAAATGTAGATAGTTTTGCTCTGCGCGCAAAACTGTCACAATTTTGCCAGGTTGTGCGCGCTGAGTCACTTTGGGTAAATGTAGACATATTTGGTCAGTGCACAAAACAGTCACAATTTTGCACTTTGAGCATGCTGGGTCACTTTGGGTAAATGTACACATTATTTGCGCAGTACGCAAAACGGTCACTTTGGGTAAATATAGACATTTTTGCACACCGCGTAAAACGGGTCACAATTTTGCCAGATGTGCACACTGGATAATTTTGGGTAAATGTAGTCATTTTTTGCGCAGCGCGTAAAACAGTCACAATTTTGCTGGCTGTGCGCGCGGGGTAATTTTGGATAAATATAGACAGTTTTGCTAGTACGCAAAACGATCACAATTTTGGGTAATTTTGGGTAAATGTAGACTATTTTGTAATTTCAGGTAAATGTAGATAGTTTTACTCAGCGCGCAAAACGGTCGCAATTTTGCCGGTTGTGCCGGCTGAGTAATTTTGGGTAAATGTAGGCAGTTTGGCCCAGCGCGCAAAGCGGTCGCAATTGTGCCGGCGATGCGCGCTGAGTAATTATGGTTAAATGTAGACATTTTTGCTCTGGGCGTAAACGGTCACAATTTTGCAGGTTGTGCGCGCTGGGCAATTTTGTGTAAATGTAGACATTTTGGCACATGGGCAAAACGGTCATAATTTTTGTCGATTGTGCACACTTGACAATTTTGGGTAAATGTAGACATTTTTGCACAGCGCGTAAAACGGTCACAATTTTGTTGGATGTGCACGCTGGGTAATTTTGGGTAAATGTAGTCATTTTTTGCGCAAGGCGCAAAACAGTGCCGGCTGTGCGCGCTGGGTAATTTTGGGTAAATGTAGACAATTTTGCTAGTACGCAAAATGGTCACAATTCTGCCGGTTTTGCGCGCTGGGTAATTTTGGGTAAATGTAGACTATTTTGTAATTTCCGGTAAATGTAGATAGTTTAACTCAGCGCGCAAAACGGTCGCAATTTTGCCGGTTGTGCGGGCTGAGTAATTTTGGGTAAATTTTTGCAGTTTGGCCCAGCGCGCAAAACGGTCGCAATTTTGCCGGCGATGCACGCTGGGTAATTATGGTTAAATGTAGACATTTTTGCTCTGGGCATAAAGGGTCACAATTTTGCAGGTTGTGCGCGCTAGACAATTTTGTGTAAATGTAGACATTTTTGCACATGGGCACAACGGTCACAATTTTTGTCGATTGTGCACACTTGGCAATTTTGGGTAAATGTAGACATTTTTGCACAGCGCGTAAAACGGTCACAATTTTGTTGGATGTGCACGCTGGGTAATTTTGGGTAAATGTAGTCATTTTTTGCGCAAGGTGCAAAACAGTGCCGGCTGTGTGCGCTGGGTAATTTTGGGTAAATGTAGACAGTTTTGCTAGTACGCAAAATGGTCACAATTCTGTCGGTTTTGCGCGCTGGGTAATTTTGGGTAAATGTAGACTCTTTTGTAATTTCAAGTAAATATAAATAGTTTTACTCAGCGCGCAAAACGGTCGTAATTTTGCCGGTTGTGCGGGCTGAGTAATTTTGGGTAAATGTAGGCAGTTTGGCCCAGCGCGCAAAACAGTCGCAATTTTACCGGCGATTCACGCTGAGTAATTATGGTTAAATGTAGACATTTTTGCTCTGGGCGTAAACGGTCACAATTTTGCAGGTTGTGCGCGCTGGGCAATTTTGTGTAAATGTAGACATTTTTGCACATGGGCAAAACGGTCACAATTTTTGTCGATTGTGCACACTTGGCAATTTTGGGTAAATGTAGACATTTTTGCACAGCGCGTAAAACGGTCACAATTTTGTTGGATGTGTACGCTGGGTAATTTTGGGTAAATGTAGTCATTTTTTGTGCAAGGCGCAAAACAGTGCCGGCTGTGCGCGCTCGGTAATTTTGGGTAAATGTAGACAGTTTTGCTAGTACGCAAAATGGTCACAATTCTGCCGGTTTTGCGCGCTGGGTAATTTTCGGTAAATGTAGACTATTTTGTAATTTCAGGTAAATGTAGATGGTTTAACTCAGCGCGCAAAACGGTCGCAATTTTGCCGGTTGTGAGGGCTGAGTAATTTTGGGTAAATGTAGGCAGTTTGGCCTAACGTGCAAAACGGTCACAATTTTGCCGGCTATGCGCGCTGAGTAATTTTGGTTAAATGTAGACTTTTTTTGCTCTGGGCGTAAATGGTCACAATTTTGCAGGTTGTGCGCGCTGGGTCAGTCTAGGTGGGTAAATGTAGACATTATTTGCATAGCACGTAAAACGGTTACAATTTTACCGGTTGTGCGCGCCGGGTAAGTTTGGGTAAATGTAGACAGTTTTGCCCCGTGTACAAAACAGTCACATTTTTGCCGGTTGTGCGCACTAGGTAATATTGCGTAAATGTAGACTGTTTTGATCAGCGCGCAAAACTGTCACAATATTGCCAGTTGTGCACGCTAGGTAATTTTTGGAAAATGTAGACAGTATTCGTCAGCGCGCAAAATGGTCAAAAATTTTCCGGTTGTGCGGGCTGCGCAATTTTGGGTAAATGTTGACATTTTTTCTCAGAGCGCAAAACGTTGACAATTTTGCCAGGTGTGTATGCTGGTGATTTTGGGTAAATGTAAACATTTTTCCCCAGTGCAAAAAACGGTCACAATTTTGCCGGGTGTTCGCGTTGGTAATTTTGGTTAAATGTAGACAAGTTTGTCCAGCGCACAAAACTATCACAATTTTGACGCGTGGGCACGGGGGTACTTTTTCGTAAATGTATACAGTTTCACTCAGCGCGTAAAACGTTCACAATTTTGTCGGTTGTGCGCACTGAGGAATTTTGGGAAAATTTCGACGATTTTGCTCAGCGAGCAAAACGGTCACAATTTTGCCGGTTGTGCGGCCTGAGTGATTTTGGGTAAATGTAGACAGTTTTGTCCAGCGTGCAAAACGATCACAATTTTTCCGGCTAAGCGCACGGAGGAATTTTTAGTAAATGTTGACATTTTTCTCAGAGCGCAAAACGGGGACTATTTTGTCGGGTGTGTGTACTGGTAATTTTGGGTAAATGTAAACATTTTTGCCCAGCGCGTATAACGGTCACAATTTTGCCCGGTGTGCGCGCTGGTAATTTTGGGTAAATGTAGACAGTTTTGCCTAGCGCGCCGTATGTGCGCGCTGGTAATTTTGGGTAAATGTAGACAGTTTTGGCCCGCGCGCCGGATGTGCGCGCTGGTAATTTTGGTTAAATGTAGAAAATTTTGCTCAGCGGGCAAAACGGTCAGAATTTTGTCGGTTGTGCGCGTTGAGTCACTTTAGGTAAATATAGACATCTTTGGTCAGCGCACAAAACAGTCACAATTTTGCAGGTTGTGCGCGCTGGATCACTTTGGGTAAAGTAGACGTTATTTTTGTAGTGCGCAAAACAGTCACAATGTTGCGGGTTGTGCGTGTTGGGTAATTTTGGGTAAATGTAGACAGTTTTGCCCAGCACACAAAACGGTGACATTTTCGCCGGTTGTGCGCACTGTATTATTTTGGGTAAATGTAGATAGTTTTGCTCATCGTGCAAAACTGTCACACTTTTCGCTGGTTGTGTGCGCTGCGCAATTTTTGTAAAATGAAGACAGTTTTGCTCAGCACGCAAAACGGTCACAATTTTGCCTGCAGTGCACGTTGTGTAATTTTAGTCATATGTCGGCAGCTTAGCTCGGCGCGAAAAAACGGTCTCAATTTCGCCGGTGTGCGCCTTGGATAATTTTGGGCAAATGTCGACATTTTTTCCCAGTGCACAAAACGGTCATAATTTTCGCCTGTTGTGTAAACATGGCAATTTTGGGAAAATGTAGACATTTTTGCACAGCGCGCAAACTATCACAATTTTGCTGGTTCTGCACACTGGGTAATTTTGTGTAAATTTAGAAATTTTTGCGCAACGTGCAAAACAGTCACAATTTTGCCGGCTGTGCGCGCTGGGTAATTTTGGGTAAATTTAGACAATTTTGCTTGTACGCAAAACGGTCACAATTTTGTCGGTTGTGCGCGCTGAGTCACTTTGGGTAAATGTAGACATATTTGGTCAGCGCACAAAAAGGTCACAATTTTGTAGGTTGTGCACGCTGGGTCACTTTGGGTAAATGTTAACATTATTTGCGTAGTGCGTAAAACAGTCACAATTTTGCGGAGTGTGCGCGGCGGGTAATTTTGGGTTAATGTAGACAGTGTTGCCCAGCACGCAAAACAGTGACATTTTTGCCGGTTGTGCGCACTGTGTAATTTTGGGTTAATGTAGACAGTTTTGCTCAGCGCGCAAAACTGTCACAATTTCGCCGGTTGTGCACGCTGCGCAATTTTTGTAAAAAGTTGAAAATTTTGCTCAGCGCGCAAAACGGTCACAATTTTGCCTACTGTGCGTGTTGGGTAATTTTGGTCATATGTAGGCAGCTTAGCTCGGCGCGAAAAATAATTTTGGTCATATGTAGGCAGCTTAGCTCGGCGCGAAAAACGGTCACAATTTTGCCGGTTGTGTGCGTTGAGTAATTTTGGGCAAATGTATACTGTTTTGCGCAGAGCGCAAAACAGTCACAATTTTGCCTGCTGTGCGCCCTGGATAATTTTGGGCAAATGTTAGCAAGCAAAACGGTCATAATTTTGGGCAAATGTTGTGCACGCTGGGTAATTTGTGGAAAATGTATAAAGTCGTCAGCGCGCAAAACGGTCCCAATTTTGCCGGTTGTGCGGGCTACGTAATTTTGGATAAATGTTGACATTTTTCTTAAAGAGCAAAACGGTGAAAATTTTTACGGGTGTGTGGGCTGGTAATTTTGGGTAAATGTAGACAGTTTTTTTTAACCATCGAACAAAACTGTCACAATTTTGACGGGTGTGCGCGCTGGTACTTTTGGGTAAATGTAGAAATTTTTGCTCAGCGCGCAAAACGGTCCCAATTTTGTCGGTTGTGCGCGCTGAGTCACTTTGGGTAAATGTAGACATATTTGGTCAGCGCACAAAATGGTCACAATTTTGCAGGTTGTGCACGCTGGGTCACTTTGGGTAAATGTTAACTTTATTTGCGTAGTGCGCAAAACAGTCACAATTTTGCAGAGTGTGCGCGGCGGGTAATTTTGGGTTAATGTAGACAATGTTGCCCAGCACGCAAAACGGTGACATTTTTGCCGGTTGTGCGCACTGTGTAATTTTGGGTTAATGTAGACAGTTTTGCTCAGCGCGCAAAACTGTCACAATTTCGCCGGTTGTGCACGCTGCGCAATTTTTGTAAAAAGTTGAAAATTTTGCTCAGCGCGAAAAACGGTCACAATTTTGCCGGTTGTGTGCGTTGAGTAATTTTGGGCAAATGTATACTGTTTTGCGCAGGGCGCAAAACAGTCACAATTTTGCCGGCTGTGCGCCCTGGATAATTTTGGGCAAATGTTAGCAAGCAAACCGGTCACAATTTTACCAGATGTGCTCGCTCGGTAATTTTGGTTAAATGTCGACATTTTTTGCTCCGCGAGCAAAATGGTCACCATTTTGCCGGTTGTGAGCGTTGAGCAATTTTGGGTAAATGTAGACATTTTTGGTCAACGTGCAAGATGGTCACAATTTTGCAGGTTGTGTGCGATGAGGAATTTTGGGAAATTTTAGACAGTTTTGCTTAGCGAGCAACACGGTCACAATTTTTCCTGTTGTGCGGGCTGAGTAATTTTGGCTAAATGTTGACATTTTTTGCTCTGCGCGAAAAGACGGTCACAATCTTGCCAGGGGTGTGCGCTGGTTATTTTGGATAAACGTAGACAGTTTTACCCAGCGCGCAAAACGGTCACAATTTTGCAGGCTATGCGCGCCGAGTAATTTTGGTTAAATGTAGAAATTATTTTCGTAGCGTGTAAAACAGTCACAATTTTGTCGGTTGTGCACGCTTGGTAATTTTGGGTAAATGTAGACAGTTTCGCCCAGCGCACAAAACAGTCACATTTTTTCCGGTTGTACGCACTGCGTAATTTTGGGTAAATCTAGACTGTTTTACTCAACGCGCAAAACTGTCACAATTTTGCGGGGCGTGCGCGCTGGTACTTTTGGGTAAATGTAGATAGTTTTGCTCTGCGCGCAAAACTGTCACAATTTTACCAGGTTGTGCGCGCTGAGTCACTTTGGGTAAATGTAGACATATTTGGTCAGTGCACAAAACAGTCACAATTTTGCACTTTGAGCGTGCTGGGTCACTTTGGGTAAATGTAAACATTATTTGCGCAGTACGCAAAACGGTCACTTTGGGTAAATGTAGACATTTTTGCACACCGCGTAAAACGGTCACAATTTTGCCAGATGTGCACACTGGATAATTTTGGGTAAATGTAGTCATTTTTTGCGCAGCGCGTAAAACAGTCACAATTTTGCTGGCTGTGCGCGCGGGGTAATTTTGGATAAATATAGACAGTTTTGCTAGTACGCAAAACGATCACAATTTTGGGTAATTTTGGGTAAATGTAGACTATTTTGTAATTTCAGGTAAATGTAGATAGTTTTACTCAGCGCGCAAAACGGTCGCAATTTTGCCGGTTGTGCCGGCTGAGTAATTTTGGGTAAATGTAGGCAGTTTGGCCCAGCGCGCAAAGCGGTCGCAATTTTTCCGGCGATGCGCGCTGAGTAATTATGGTTAAATGTAGACATTTTTGCTCTGGGCGTAAACGGTCACAATTTTGTAGGTTGTGCGCGCTGGGCAATTTTGTGTAAATGTAGACATTTTGGCACATGGGCAAAACGGTCATAATTTTTGTCGATTGTGCACGCTGGGTAATTTTTGGTAAATGTAGTCATTTTTTGCGCAAGGCGCAAAACAGTGCCGGCTGTGCGCGCTGGGTAATTTTGGGTAAATGTAGACAGTTTTGCTAGTACGCAAAATGGTCACAATTCTGCCGGTTTTGCGCGCTGGGTAATTTTGGGTAAATGTAGACTATTTTGCAATTTCAGGTAAATGTAGATAGTTTAACTCAGCGCGCAAAACGGTCGCAATTTTGCCGGTTGTGCGGGCTGAGTAATTTTGGGTAAATTTTTGCAGTTTGGCCCAGCGCGCAAAACGGTCGCAGTTTTGCCGGCGATGCACGCTGGGTAATTATGGTTAAATGTAGACATTTTTGCTCTGGGCATAAATGGTCACAATTTTGCAGGTTGTGTGCGCTAGGCAATTTTGTGTAAATGTAGACATTTTTGCACATGGGCACAACGGTCACAATTTTTGTCGATTGTGCACACTTGGCAATTTTGGGTAAATGTAGACATTTTTGCACAGCGCGTAAAACGGTCACAATTTTGTTTGATGTGCACGCTGGGTAATTTTGGGTAAATGTAGTCATTTTTTGCGCAAGGTGCAAAACAGTGCCGGCTGTGTGCGCTGGGTAATTTTGGGTAAATGTAGACAGTTTTGCTAGTACGCAAAATGGTCACAATTCTGTCGGTTTTGCGCGCTGGGAAATTTTGGGTAAATGTAGACTATTTTTTAATTTCAAGTAAATGTAAATAGTTTTACTCAGCGCGCAAAACGGTCGCAATTTTGCCGGTTGTGCGGGCTGAGTAATTTTGGGTAAATGTAGGCAGTTTGGCCCAGCGCGCAAAACGGTCGCAATTTTGCCGGTGATTCACGCTGAGTAATTATGGTTAAATGTTGACATTTTTGCTCTGGGCGTAAACGGTCACAATTTTGCAGGTTGTGCGCGCTGGACAATTTTGTGTAAATGTAGACATTTTTGCACATGGGCAAAACGGTCACAATTTTTGTCGATTTTGCACACTTGGCAATTTTGGGTAAATGTAGACATTTTTGCACAGCGCGTAAAACGGTCACAATTTTGTTGGATGTGTACGCTGGGTAATTTTGGGTAAATGTAGTCATTTTTTGTGCAAGGCGCAAAACAGTGCCGGCTGTGCGCGCTCGGTAATTTTGGGTAAATGTAGACAGTTTTGCTAGTACGCAAAATGGTCACAATTCTGCCGGTTTTGCGCGCTGGGTAATTTTGGGTAAATGTAGACTATTTTGTAATTTCAGGTAAATGTAGATGGTTTAACTCAGCGCGCAAAACGGTCGCAATTTTGCCGGTTGTGCGGGCTGAGTAATTTTGGGTAAATGTAGGCAGTTTGGCCTAACGCGCATAACGGTCACAATTTTGCCGGCTATGCGCGCTGAGTAATTTTGGTTAAATGTAGACTTTTTTTGCTCTGGGCGTAAACGGTCACAATTTTGCAGGTTGTGCGCGCTGGGTCAGTCTGGGTGGGTAAATGTAGACATTATTTGCATAGCGCGTAAAACGGTCACAATTTTGCCGGTTGTGCGCGCCGGGTAAGTTTGGGTAAATGTAGACAGTTTTGCCCCGTGTGCAAAACAATCACATTTTTGCCGGTTGTGCGCACTAGGTAATATTGCGTAAATGTAGACTGTTTTGATCAGCGCGCAAAACTGTCACAATATTGCTAGTTGTGCACGCTTGGTAATTTTTGGAAAATGTAGACAGTATTCGTCAGCGCGCAAAATGGTCAAAAATTTTCCGGTTGTGCGGGCTGCGCAATTTTGGGTAAATGTTGACATTTTTTCTCAGAGCGCAAAACGTTGACAATTTTGCCAGGTGTGTAGGCTGGTGATTTTGGGTAAATGTAAACATTTTTCCCCAGTGCACAAAACGGTCACAATTTTCCCGGGTGTTCGCGTTGGTAA
The DNA here is from genome assembly GCA_030789695.1 of Scilla litardierei. Lineage (NCBI taxonomy): Eukaryota > Viridiplantae > Streptophyta > Magnoliopsida > Asparagales > Asparagaceae > Scilla > Scilla litardierei. The sequence goes on along the minus strand of CM061134.1, from coordinate 100,024,031 downwards.
TTTTGGGTAAATGTAGACAAGTTTGTCCAGCGAGCAAAACTATCACAATTTTGACGCGTGGGCACGGGGGTACTTTTTCGTAAATGTATACAGTTTCACTCAGTGCGCAAAACGTTCACAATTTTGTCGGTTGTGCGCACTGAGGAATTTTGGGAAAATTTCGACGATTTTGCTCAGCGAGCAAAACGGTCACAATTTTGCCGGTTGTGCGGCCTGAGTGATTTTGGGTAAATGTAGACAGTTTTGGCCAGCGTGCAAAACGATCACAATTTTTCCGGCTAAGCGCACGGAGGAATTTTTCGTAAATGTTGACATTTTTCTCAGAGCGCAAAACGGGGACTATTTTGTCGGGTGTGTGTACTGGTAATTTTGGGTAAATGTACACATTTTTGCCCAGCGTAAAACGGTCACAATTTTGCCCGGTGTGCGCGCTGGTAATTTTGGGTAAATGTAGACAGTTTTGCCAAGCGCGTCGGATGTGCGCGCTGGTAATTTTGGGTAAATGTAGACAGTTTTGCCAAGCGCGCCGGATGTGCGCGCTGGTAATTTTGGGTAAATGTAGACAGTTTTGGCCCGCGCGCCGGATGTGCGCGCTGGTCATTTTGGTTAAATGTAGACAATTTTGCTCAGCGGGCAAAACGGTCAGAATTTTGTCGGTTGTGCGCGTTGAGTCACTTTAGGTAAATATAGACATCTTTGGTCAGCGCACAAAACAGTCACAATTTTGCAGGTTGTGCGCGCTGGATCACTTTGGGTAAAGTAGACGTTATTTTTGTAGTGCGCAAAACAGTCACAATGTTGCGGGTTGTGCGTGTTGGGTAATTTTGTGTAAATGTAGACAGTTTTGCCCAGCACACAAAACGGTGACATTTTCGCCGGTTGTGCGCACTGTATTATTTTGGGTAAATGTAGATAGTTTTGCTCATCGTGCAAAACTGTCACACTTTTCGCTGGTTGTGCGTGCTGCGCAATTTTTGTAAAATGAAGACAGTTTTGCTCAGCACGCAAAACGGTCACAATTTTGCCTGCAGTGCACGTTGTGTAATTTTAGTCATATGTCGGCAGCTTAGCTCGGCGCGAAAAAACGGTCTCAATTTCGCCGGTGTGCGCCTTGGATAATTTTGGGCAAATGTCGACATTTTTTCCCAGTGCACAAAACGGTCATAATTTTCGCCTGTTGTGTAAACAAGACAATTTTGGGAAAATGTAGACATTTTTGCACAGCGCGCAAACTTTCACAATTTTGCCGGTTCTGCACACTAGGTAATTTTGTGTAAATTTAGAAATTTTTGCGAAACATGCAAAACAGTCACAATTTTGCCGGCTGTGCGCGCTGGGTAATTTTGGGTAAATTTAGACAATTTTTCTTGTACACAAAACAATCACAATTTTGTCGGTTGTGCGCGCTAAGTCACTTTGGGTAAATGTAGACATATTTGGTCAGCGCACAAAAAGGTCACAATTTTGTAGGTTGTGCACGCTGGGTCACTTTGGGTAAATGTTAACATTATTTGCGTAGTGCGCAAAACAGTCACAATTTTGCGGAGTGTGCGCAGCGGGTAATTTTGGGTTAATGTAGACAGTGTTGCCCAGCACGCAAAACGGTGACATTTTTGCCGGTTGTGCGCACTGTGTAATTTTGGGTTAATGTAGACAGTTTTGCTCAGAGCGCAAAACTGTCACAATTTCGCCGGGTTGTGCGCGCTGCGCAATTTTTGTAAAAAGTTGAAAATTTTGCTCAGCGCGCAAAACGGTCACAATTTTGCCGACTGTGCGTGTTGGGTAATTTTGGTCATATGTAGGCAGCTTAGCTCGGCGCGAAAAATAATTTTGGTCATATGTAGGCAGCTTAGCTTGGCGCGAAAAATAATTTTGGTCATATGTAGGCAGCTTAGCTCGGCGCGAAAAACGGTCACAATTTTGCCGGTTGTGTGCGTTGAGTAATTTTGGGCAAATGTATACTGTTTTGCGCAGGGCGCAAAACAGTCACAATTTTGCCTGCTGTGCGCCCTGGATAATTTTGGGCAAATGTTAGCAAGCAAAACGGTCACAATTTTACCAGATGTGTTCGCCCGGTAATTTTGGTTAAATGTCGACATTTTTTGCTCCGCGAGCAAAATGGTCACCATTTTGCCGGTTGTGAGCGTTGAGCATTTTGGGTAAATGTAGACATTTTTGGTCAACGTGCAAGATGGTCACAATTTTGCAGGTTGTGTGCGATGAGGAATTTTGGGAAAATTTAGACAGTTTTGCTTAGAGAGCAACACGGTCACAATTTTGCCTGTTGTGCGGGCTGAGTAATTTTGGCTAAATGTTGACATTTTTTGCTCTTCGCGAAAAGACGGTCACAATCTTGCCAGGTGTGTGCGCTGGTAATTTTGGATAAACGTAGACAGTTTTACCCAGCGCGCAAAACAGTCACAATTTTGCCGGCTATGCGCGCCGAGTAATTTTGGTTAAATGTAGTACGCAAAATGGTCACAATTCTGCCGGTTTTGCGCGCTGGGTAATTTTGGGTAAATGTAGACTATTTTGTAATTTCAGGTAAATGTAGATAGTTTAACTCGCCGCGCAAAACGGTCGCAATTTTGCCGGTTGTGCGCGCTGAGTAATTTTGGGTAAATGTAGGCAGTTTGGCCCAGCGCGCAAAACGGTCGCAATTTTGCCGGCGATGCGCGCTGAGTAATTATGGTTAACTGTAGACATTTTTGCTCTGGGCGTAAACGGTCACAATTTTGCAGGTTGTGCGCGCTGGGAAATTTTGTGTAAATGTAGACATTTTTGCACATGGGCAAAACGGTCACAATTTTAGTCGATTGTGCACACTTGGCAATTTTGGGTAAATGTAGACATTTTTGCACAGCGCGTAAAACGGTCACAAATTTGTTGGAAGTGCACACTGGGTAATTTTGGGTAAATGTAGTCATTTTTTGCGCAAGGCATAAAACAGTGCCGGCTGTGTGCGCTCGGTAATTTTGGGTAAATGTAGACAGTTTTGCTACTACGCAAAATGGTCACAATTCTGCCGGTTTTGCGCGCTGGGTAATTTTGTGTAAATGTAGACTATTTTGTAATTTCAGGTAAATGTAGATAGTTTAACTCAGCGTGCAAAACGGTCGCAATTTTGCCGGTTGTGCGGGCTAAGTAATTTTGGGTAAATTTTTGCAGTTTGGCCCAGCACGCAAAACGGTCGCAATTTTGCCGGCGATGCGCGCTGAGTAATTATGGTTAAATGTAGACATTTTTGCTCTGGGCATAAATGGTCACAATTATGCAGGTTGTGCGCGCTGGGCAATTTTGTGTAAATGTAGAAATTTTTGCACATAGGCAAAACGGTCACAATTTTTGTCGATTGTGCACACTTGGCAATTTTGGGTAAATGTAGACATTTTTGCACAGCGCGTAAAACGGTCACAATTTTGTTGGATGTGCACGCTGGGTAATTTTGGGTAAATGTAGTCATTTTTTGTGCAAGGCGCAAAACAGTGCCGGCTGTGCGCGCTCGTTAATTTTGGGTAAATGTAGACAGTTTTGCTAGTACGCAAAATGGTCACAATTCTGTCGGATTTGCGCGCTGGGTAATTTTGGGTAAATGTAGACTATTTTGTAATTTCAGGTAAATGTAAATAGTTTTACTCAGCGCGCAAAACGGTCGCCATTTTGCCGTTTGTTTGGGCTGAGTAATTTTGGGTAAATGTAGGCGGTTTGGCCCAGCGCGCAAACCGGTCGTAATTTTGCCGGCGATGCGCGCGGAGTAATTATGGTTAAATGTAGACATTTTTGCTCTGGGCGTAAACAGTCACAATTTTGCAGGTTGTGCGCGCTGGGCAATTTTGTGTAAATGTAGACATTTTTGCACATGGGCAAAACGGTCACAATTTTTGTCGATTGTGCACACTTGGCAATTTTGGGTAAATGTAGACATTTTTGCACAGCTCGTAAAACGGTCACAATTTTGTTGGAAGTGCACGCTGGGTAATTTTGGGTAAATGTAGTCATTTTTTGCGCAAGGCGTAAAACAGTGCCGGCTGTGCGCGCTCGGTAATTTTGGGTAAATGTAGACAGTTTTGCTAGTACGCAAAATGGTCACAATTCTGCCGGTTTTGCGCGCTGGGTAATTTTCGGTAAATGTTGACTATTTTGTAATTTCAGGTAAATGTAGATAGTTTTACTCAGCGCGCAAAACGGTCGCAATTTTGCCGGTTGTGCGGGCTGAGTAATTTTGGGTAAATGTAGGCAGTTTGGCCTAGCGCCCAAAACGGTCAAAATTTTGCCGGATATGCGCGCTGAGTAATTTTGGTTAAATGTAGACTTTTTTTGCTCTGGGCGTAAACGGTCACAATTTTGTAGGTTGTGCGCGCTGGGTCAGTCTGGGTGGGTAAATGTAGACATTATTTGCATTGCGTGTTAAACGGTCACAATTTTGCCGGTTGTGCGCGCCGGGTAAGTTTGGGTAAATGTAGACAGTTTTGCCCCGTGTGCAAAACAGTCACATTTTTGCCGGTTGTGCGCACTAGGTAATATTGCGTAAATGTAGACTGTTTTGATCAGCGCGCAAAACTGTCACAATATTGCCAGTTGTGCACGCTTGGTAATTTTTGGAAAATGTAGACAGTATTCGTCAGCGCGCAAAATGGTCAAAATTTTCCGGTTGTGCGGGCTGCGCAATTTTGGGTAAATGTTGACATTTTTTCTCAGAGCGCAAAACGTTGACAATTTTGCCAGGTGTGTAGGCTGGTGATTTTGGGTAAATGTAAACATTTTTCCCCAGGGCACAAAACGGTCACAATTATGCCGGGTGTTCGCGTTGCTAATTTTGGGTAAATGTAGACAAGTTTGTCCAGCGCGCAAAACTATCACAATTTTGACGCATGGGCACGGGGGTACATTTTGGTAAATGTATACAGTTTCACTCAGCGCGCAAAACGTTCACAATTTTGTCGGTTGTGCGCCCTGAGGAATTTTGGGAAAATTTCGACGATTTTGCTCAGCGAGCAAAACGGTCACAATTTTGCCGGTTGTGCGGCCGGAGTGATTTTGGGTAAATGTAGACAGTTTTGTCCAGCGTGCAAAACGATCACAATTTTTCCGGCTAAGCGCACGGAGGAATTTTTAGTAAATGTTGACATTTTTCTCAGAGCGCAAAACGGGGACTATTTTGTCGGGTGTGTGTACTGGTAATTTTGGTTAAATGTGAACATTTTTGCCCAGCGCGTAAAACGGTCACAATTTTGCCCGGTGTGCACGCTGGTAATTTTGGGTAAATGTAGACAGTTTTGCCTAGCGCGCCGGATGTGCGCGCTGGTAATTTTGAGTAAATGTAGACAGTTTTGGCCAGCGCGCCGGATGTGCACGCTGGTCATTTTGGTTAAATGTAGACAATTTTGCTCAGCGGGCAAAACGGTCAGAATTTTG
>CM061134.1:99942008-100018116 GCA_030789695.1 Scilla litardierei | reverse complement strand
GTCAGTTGTGCGCGCTGAGTCACTTTGGGTAAATGTAGACATATTTGGTCAGCGCACAAAAAGGTCACAATTTTGTAGGTTGTGCACGCTGGGTCACTTTGGGTAAATGTTAATATTATTTGCGTAGTGCGCAAAACAGTCACAATTTTGCGGAGTGTGCGCGGCGGGTAATTTTGGGTTAATGTAGACAGTGTTGCCCAGCACGCAAAACGGTGACATTTTTGCCGGTTGTGCGCACTGTGTAATTTTGGGTTAATGTAGACAGTTTTGCTCAGCGCGCAAAACTGTCACAATTTCGCCGGTTGTGCACGCTGCACAATTTTTGTAAAAAGTTGAAAATTTTGCTCAGCGCGCAAAACGGTCACAATTTTGCCTACTGTGCGTGTTGGGTAATTTTGGTCATATGTAGGCAGCTTAGCTCGGCGCGAAAAATAATTTTGGTCATATGTAGGCAGCTTAGCTCGGCGCGAAAAACGGTCACAATTTTGCCGGTTGTGTGCGTTGAGTAATTTTGGGCAAATGTATACTGTTTTGCGCAGGGCGCAAAACAGTCACAATTTTGCCTGCTGTGCGCCCTGGATAATTTTGGGCAAATGTTAGCAAGCAAAACGGTCATAATTTTGGGCAAATGTTGTGCACGCTGGGTAATTTTTGGAAAATGTATAAAGTCGTCAGCGCGCAAAACGGTCTCAATTTTGCCGGTTGTGCGGGCTACGTAATTTTGGATAAATGTTGACATTTTTCTTAAAGAGCAAAACGGTGAAAATTTTTACGGGTGTGTGGGCTGGTAATTTTGGGTAAATGTGGACAGTTTTTTTTAACCATCGAACAAAACTGTCACAATTTTGACGGGTGTGCGCGCTGGTACTTTTGGGTAAATGTAGAAAGTTTTTGCTCAGCGCGCAAAACGGTCCCAATTTTGTCGGTTGTGCGCGCTGAGTCACTTTGGGTAAATGTAGACATATTTGGTCAGCGCACAAAATGGTCACAATTTTGCAGGTTGTGCACGCTGGGTCACTTTGGGTAAATGTTAACTTTATTTGCGTAGTGCGCAAAACAGTCACAATTTTGCAGAGTGTGCGCGGCGGGTAATTTTGGGTTAATGTAGACAGTGTTGCCCAGCACGCAAAACGGTGACATTTTTGCCGGTTGTGCGCACTGTGTAATTTTGGGTTAATGTAGACAGTTTTGCTCAGCGCGCAAAACTGTCACAATTTCGCCGGTTGTGCACACTGCGCAATTTTTGTAAAAAGTTGAAAATTTTGCTCAGCGCGAAAAACGGTCACAATTTTGCCGGTTGTGTGCGTTGAGTAATTTTGGGCAAATGTATACTGTTTTGCGCAGGGCGCAAAACAGTCACTATTTTGCCGGCTGTGCGCCCTGGATAATTTTGGGCAAATGTTAGCAAGCAAAACGGTCACAATTTTACCAGATGTGCTCGCTCGGCAATTTTGGTTAAATGTCGACATTTTTTGCTCCGCGAGCAAAATGGTCACCATTTTGCCGGTTGTGAGCGTTGAGCAATTTTGGGTAAATGTAGACATTTTTGGTCAACGTGCAAGATGGTCACAATTTTGCAGGTTGTGTGCGATGAGGAATTTTGGGAAATTTTAGACAGTTTTGCTTAGCGAGCAACACGGTCACAATTTTGCCTGTTGTGCGGGCTGAGTAATTTTGGCTAAATGTTGACATTTTTTGCTCTGCGCGAAAAGACGGTCACAATCTTGCCAGGTGTGTGCGCTGGTTATTTTGGATAAACGTAGACAGTTTTACCCAGCGCGCAAAACGGTCACAATTTTGCAGGCTATGCGCGCCGAGTAATTTTGGTTAAATGTAGAAATTATTTTCGTAGCGTGTAAAACAGTCACAATTTTGTCGGTTGTGCACGCTTGGTAATTTTGGGTAAATGTAGACAGTTTCGCCCAACGCACAAAACAGTCACATTTTTTCCGGTTGTACGCACTGCGTAATTTTGGGTAAATCTAGACTGTTTTGCTCAACGCGCAAAACTGTCACAATTTTGCTGGGCGTGCGCGCTGGTACTTTTGGGTAAATGTAGATAGTTTTGCTCTGCGCGCAAAACTGTCACAATTTTACCAGGTTGTGCGTGCTGAGTCACTTTGGGTAAATGTAGACATATTTGGTCAGTGCACAAAACAGTCACAATTTTGCACTTTGAGCGTGCTGGGTCACTTTGGGTAAATGTAAACATTATTTGCGCAGTACGCAAAACGGTCACTTTGGGTAAATGTAGACATTTTTGCACACCGCGTAAAACGGTCACAATTTTGCCAGATGTGCACACTGGATAATTTTGGGTAAATGTAGTCATTTTTTGCGCAGCGCGTAAAACAGTCACAATTTTGCTGGCTGTGCGCGCGAGGTAATTTTGGATAAATATAGACAGTTTTGCTAGTACGCAAAACGATCACAATTTTGGGTAATTTTGGGTAAATGTAGACTATTTTGTAATTTCAGGTAAATGTAGATAGTTTTACTCAGCGCGCAAAACGGTCGCAATTTTGCCGGTTGTGCCGGCTGAGTAATTTTGGGTAAATGTAGGCAGTTTGGCCCAGCGCGCAAAGCGGTCGCAATTTTTCCGGCGATGCGCGCTGAGTAATTATGGTTAAATGTAGACATTTTTTCTCTGGGCGTAAACGGTCACAATTTTGCAGGTTGTGCGCGCTGGGCAATTTTGTGTAAATGTAGACATTTTGGCACATGGGCAAAACGGTCACAATTTTTGTCGATTGTGCACACTTGGCAATTTTGGGTAAATGTAGACATTTTTGCACAGCGCGTAAAACGGTCACAATTTTGTTGGATGTGTACGCTGGGTAATTTTGGGTAAATGTAGTCATTTTTTGTGCAAGGCGCAAAACAGTGCCGGCTGTGCGCGCTCGGTAATTTTGGGTAAATGTAGACAGTTTTGCTAGTACGCAAAATGGTCACAATTCTGCCGGTTTTGCGCGCTGGGTAATTTTGGGTAAATGTAGACTATTTTGCAATTTCAGGTAAATGTAGATAGTTTAACTCAGCGCGCAAAACGGTCGCAATTTTGCCGGTTGTGCGGGCTGAGTAATTTTGGGTAAATTTTTGCAGTTTGGCCCAGCGCGCAAAACGGTCGCAGTTTTGCCGGCGATGCACGCTGGGTAATTATGGTTAAATGTAGACATTTTTGCTCTGGGCATAAATGGTCACAATTTTGCAGGTTGTGCGCGCTTGGCAATTTTGTGTAAATGTAGACATTTTTGCACATGGGCACAACGGTCACAATTTTTGTCGATTGTGCACACTTGGCAATTTTGGGTAAATGTAGACATTTTTGCACAGCGCGTAAAACGGTCACAATTTTGTTGGATGTGCACGCTGGGTAATTTTGGGTAAATGTAGTCATTTTTTGCGCAAGATGCAAAATAGTGCCGGCTGTGTGCGCTGGGTAATTTTGGGTAAATGTAGACAGTTTTGCTAGTACGCAAAATGGTCACAATTCTGTCGGTTTTGCGCGCTGGGTAATTTTGGGTAAATGTAGACTATTTTGTAATTTCAAGTAAATGTAAATAGTTTTACTCAGCGCGCAAAACGGTCGCAATTTTGCCGGTTGTGCGGGCTGAGTAATTTTGGGTAAATGTAGGCAGTTTGGCCCAGCGCGCAAAACGGTCGCAATTTTGCCGGCGATTCACGCTGAGTAATTATGGTTAAATGTAGACATTTTTGCTCTGGGCGTAAACAGTCACAATTTTGCAGGTTGTGCGCGCTGGGCAATTTTGTGTAAATGTAGACATTTTTGCACATGGGCAAAACGGTCACAATTTTTGTCGATTGTGCACACTTGGCAATTTTGGCTAAATGTAGACATTTTTGCACAGCGCGTAAAACGGTCATAATTTTGTTGGATGTGTACGCTGGGTAATTTTGGGTAAATGTAGTCATTTTTTGTGCAAGGCGCAAAACAGTGCCGGCTGTGCGCGCTCGGTAATTTTGGGTAAATGTAGACAGTTTTGCTAGTACGCAAAATGGTCACAATTCTGCCGGTTTTGCGCGCTGGGTAATTTTCGGTAAATGTAGACTATTTTGTAATTTCAGGTAAATGTAGATGGTTTAACTCAGCGCGCAAAACGGTCGCAATTTTGCCGGTTGTGCGGGCTGAGTAATTTTGGGTAAATGTAGGCAGTTTGGCCTAACGCGCAAAACGGTCACAATTTTGCCGGCTATGCGCGCTGAGTAATTTTGGTTAAATGTAGACTTTTTTTGCTCTGGGCGTAAACGGTCACAATTTTGCAGGTTGTGCGCGCTGGGTCAGTCTGGGTGGGTAAATGTAGACATTATTTGCATAGCGCGTAAAACGGTCACAATTTTGCCGGTTGTGCGCGCCGGGTAAGTTTGGGTAAATGTAGACAGTTTTGCCCCGTGTGCAAAACAGTCACATTATTGCCGGTTGTGCGCACTAGGTAATATTGCGTAAATGTAGACTGTTTTGATCAGCGCGCAAAACTGTCACAATATTGCTAGTTGTGCACGCTTGGTAATTTTTGGAAAATGTAGACAGTATTCGTCAGCGCGCAAAATGGTCAAAAATTTTCCGGTTGTGCGGGCTGCGCAATTTTGGGTAAATGTTGACATTTTTTCTCAGAGCGCAAAACGTTGACAATTTTGCCAGGTGTGTATGCTGGTGATTTTGGGTAAATGTAAACATTTTTCCCCAGTGCACAAAACGGTCACAATTTTACCGGGTGTTCGCGTTGGTAATTTTGGGTAAATGTAGACAAGTTTGTCCAGCGCGCAAAACTATCACAATTTTGACGCGTGGGCACGGGGGTACTTTTTCGTAAATGCATACTGTTTCACTCAGTGCGCAAAACGTTCACAATTTTGTCGGTTGTGCGCACTGAGGAATTTTGGGAAAATTTCGACGATTTTGCTCAGCGAGCAAAACGGTCACAATTTTGCCGGTTGTGCGGCCTGAGTGATTTTGGGTAAATGTAGACAGTTTTGTCCAGCGTGCAAAACGATCACAATTTTTCCGGCTAAGCGCACGGAGGAATTTTTCGTAAATGTTGACATTTTTCTCAGAGCGCAAAACGGGGACTATTTTGTCGGGTGTGTGTACTGGTAATTTTGGGTAAATGTACACATTTTTGCCCAGCGTAAAACGGTCACAATTTTGCCCGGTGTGCGCGCTGGTAATTTTGGGTAAATGTAGACAGTTTTGCCAAGCGCGTCGGATGTGCGCGCTGGTAATTTTGGGTAAATGTAGACAGTTTTGGCCCGCGCGCCGGATGTGCGCGCTGGTCATTTTGGTTAAATGTAGACAATTTTGCTCAGCGGGCAAAACGGTCAGAATTTTGTCGGTTGTGCGCGTTGAGTCACTTTAGGTAAATATAGATATCTTTGGTCAGCGCACAAAACAGTCACAATTTTGCAGGTTGTGCGCGCTGGATCACTTTGGGTAAAGTAGACGTTATTTTTGTAGTGCGCAAAACAGTCACAATGTTGCGGGTTGTGCGTGTTGGGTAATTTTGGGTAAATGTAGACAGTTTTGCCCAGCACACAAAACGGTGACATTTTCGCCGGTTGTGCGCACTGTATTATTTTGGGTAAATGTAGATAGTTTTGCTCATCGGGCAAAACTGTCACACTTTTCGCTGGTTGTGTGCGCTGCGCAATTTTTGTAAAATGAAGACAGTTTTGCTCTGCACGCAAAACGGTCACAATTTTGCCTGCAGTGCACGTTGTGTAATTTTAGTCATATGTCGGCAGCTTAGCTCGGCGCGAAAAAACGGTCTCAATTTCGCCGGTGTGCGCCTTGGATAATTTTGGGCAAATGTCGACATTTTTTCCCAGTGCACAAAACGGTCATAATTTTCGCCTGTTGTGTAAACATGACAATTTTGGGAAAATGTAAACATTTTTGCACAGCGCGCAAACTTTCACAATTTTGCCGGTTCTGCACACTAGGTAATTTTGTGTAAATTTAGAAATTTTTGCGCAACATGCAAAACAGTCACAATTTTGCCGGCTGTGCGCGCTGGGTAATTTTGGGTAAATTTAGACAATTTTTCTTGTACGCAAAACGATCACAATTTTGTCGGTTGTGCGCGCTAAGTCACTTTGGGTAAATGTAGACATATTTGGTCAGCGCACAAAAAGGTCACAATTTTGTAGGTTGTGCACGCTGGGTCACTTTGGGTAAATGTTAACATTATTTGCGTAGTGCGCAAAACAGTCACAATTTTGCGGAGTGTGCGCAGCGGGTAATTTTGGGTTAATGTAAACAGTGTTGCCCAACACGCAAAACGGTGACATTTTTGCCGGTTGTGCGCACTGTGTAATTTTGGGTTAATGTAGACAGTTTTGCTCAGCGCGCAAAACTGTCACAATTTCGCCGGTTGTGCGCGCTGCGCAATTTTTGTAAAAAGTTGAAAATTTTGCTCAGCGCGCAAAACGGTCACAATTTTGCCGACTGTGCGTGTTGGGTAATTTTGGTCATATGTAGGCAGCTTAGCTCGGCGCGAAAAATAATTTTGGTCATATGTAGGCAGCTTAGCTCGGCGCGAAAAATAATTTTGGTCATATGTAGGCAGCTTAGCTCGGCGCGAAAAACGGTCACAATTTTGCCGGTTGTGTGCGTTGAGTAATTTTGGGCAAATGTATACTGTTTTGCGCAGGGCGCAAAACAGTCACAATTTTGCCTGCTGTGCGCCCTGGATAATTTTGGGCAAATGTTAGCAAGCAAAACGGTCACAATTTTACCAGATGTGCTCGCCCGGTAATTTTGGTTAAATGTCGACATTTTTTGCTCCGCGAGCAAAATGGTCACCATTTTGCCGGTTGTGAGCGTTGAGCATTTTGGGTAAATGTAGACATTTTTGGTCAACGTGCAAGATGGTCCCAATTTTGCAGGTTGTGTGCGATGAGGAATTTTGGGAAAATTTAGACAGTTTTGCTTAGCGAGCAACACGGTCACAATTTTGCCTGTTGTGCGGGCTGAGTAATTTTGGCTAAATGTTGACATTTTTTGCTCTGCGCGAAAAGACGGTCACAATCTTGCCAGGTGTGTGCGCTGGTAATTTTGGATAAACGTAGACAGTTTTACCCAGCGCGCAAAACAGTCACAATTTTGCCGGCTATGCGCGCCGAGTAATTTTGGTTAAATGTAGTACGCAAAATGGTCACAATTCTGCCGGTTTTGCGCGCTGGGTAATTTTGGGTAAATGTAGACTATTTTGTAATTTCAGGTAAATGTAGATAGTTTAACTCGGCGCGCAAAACGGTCGCAATTTTGCCGGTTGTGCGCGCTGAGTAATTTTGGGTAAATGTAGGCAGTTTGGCCCAGCGCGCAAAACGGTCGCAATTTTGCCGGCGATGCGCGCTGAGTAATTATGGTTAACTGTAGACATTTTTGCTCTGGGCGTAAACGGTCACAATTTTGCAGGTTGTGCGCGCTGGGAAATTTTGTGTAAATGTAGACATTTTTGCACATGGGCAAAACGGTCACAATTTTCGTCGATTGTGCACACTTGGCAATTTTGGGTAAATGTTGACATTTTTGCACAGCGCGTAAAACGGTCACAAATTTGTTGGAAGTGCACACTGGGTAATTTTGGGTAAATGTAGTCATTTTTTGCGCAAGGCATAAAACAGTGCCGGCTGTGTGCGCTCGGTAATTTTGGGTAAATGTAGACAGTTTTGCTAGTACGCAAAATGGTCACAATTCTGCCGGTTTTGCGCGCTGGGTAATTTTGTGTAAATGTAGACTATTTTGTAATTTCAGGTAAATGTAGATAGTTTAACTCAGCGTGCAAAACGGTCGCAATTTTGCCGGTTGTGCGGGCTAAGTAATTTTGGGTAAATTTTTGTAGTTTGGCCCAGCGCGCAAAACGGTCGCAATTTTGCCGGCGATGCGCGCTGAGTAATTATGGTTAAATGTAGACATTTTTGCTCTGGGCATAAATGGTCACAATTATGCAGGTTGTGCGCGCTGGGCAATTTTGTGTAAATGTAGACATTTTTGCACATGGGCACAACGGTCACAATTTTTGTCGATTGTGCACCCTTTGCAATTTTGGTTAAATGTAGACATTATTGCACAGCGCGTAAAACGGTCACAATTTTGTTGGATGTGCACGCTGGGTAATTTTGGGTAAATGTAGTCATTTTTTGCGCAAGGTGCAAAACAGTGCCGGCTGTGTGCGCTGGGTAATTTTGGGTAAATGTAGACAGTTTTGCTAGTACGCAAAATGGTCACAATTCTGTCGGATTTGCGCGCTGGGTAATTTTGGGTAAATGTAGACTATTTTGTAATTTCAGGTAAATGTAAATAGTTTTACTCAGCGCGCAAAACGGTCGCAATTTTGCCGTTTGTTTGGGCTGAGTAATTTTGGGTAAATGTAGGCAGTTTGGCCCAGCGCGCAAAACGGTCGCAATTTTACTGGCGATGCGCGCGGAGTAATTATGGTTAAATGTAGACATTTTTGCTCTGGGCGTAAACGGTCACAATTTTGCAAGTTGTGCGCGCTGGGCAATTTTGTGTAAATGTAGACATTTTTGCACATGGGCAAAACGGTCACAATTTTTGTCGATTGTGCACACTTGGCAATTTTGGGTAAATGTAGACATTTTTGCACAGCTCGTAAAACGGTCACAATTTTGTTGGAAGTGCACGCTGGGTAATTTTGGGTAAATGTAGTCATTTTTTGCGCAAGGCGTAAAACAGTGCCGGCTGTGCGCGCTCGGTAATTTTGGATAAATGTAGACAGTTTTGCTAGTACGCAAAATGGTCACAATTCTGCCGGTTTTGCGCGCTGGGTAATTTTCGGTAAATGTTGACTATTTTGTAATTTCAGGTAAATGTAGATAGTTTTACTCAGCGCGCAAAACGGTCGCAATTTTGCCGGTTGTGCGGGCTGAGTAATTTTGGGTAAATGTAGGCAGTTTGGCCTAGCGCGCAAAACGGTCAAAATTTTGCCGGATATGCGCGCTGAGTAATTTTGGTTAAATGTAGACTTTTTTTGCTCTGGGCGTAAACGGTCACAATTTTGTAGGTTGTGCGCGCTGGGTCAGTCTGGGTGGGTAAATGTAGACATTATTTGCATTGCGCGTTAAACGGTCACAATTTTGCCGGTTGTGCGCGCCTGGTAAATTTGGGTAAATGTAGACAGTTTTGCCCCGTGTGCAAAACAGTCACATTTTTGCCGGTTGTGCGCACTAGGTAATATTGCGTAAATGTAGACTGTTTTGATCAGCGCGCAAAACTGTCACAATATTGCCAGTTGTGCACGCTTGGTAATTTTTGGAAAATGTAGACAGTATTCGTCAGCGCGCAAAATGGTCAAAAATTTTCCGGTTGTGCGGGCTGCGCAATTTTGGGTAAATGTGGACATTTTTTCTCAGAGCGCAAAAACGTTGACAATTTTGCCAGGTTTGTAGGCTGGTGATTTTGGGTAAATGTAAACATTTTTCCCCAGGGCACAAAACGGTCACAATTATGCCGGGTGTTCGCGTTGCTAATTTTGGGTAAATGTAGACAAGTTTGTCCAGCGCGCAAAACTATCACAATTTTGACGCATGGGCACGGGGGTACATTTTGGTAAATGTATACAGTTTCACTCAGCGCGCAAAACGTTCACAATTTTGTCGGTTGTGCGCACGGAGGAATTTTGGGAAAATTTCGACGATTTTGCTCAGCGAGCAAAACGGTCACAATTTTGCCGGTTGTGCGGCCGGAGTGATTTTGGGTAAATGTAGACAGTTTTGTCCAGCGTGCAAAACGATCACAATTTTTCCGGCTAAGCGCACGGAGGAATTTTTAGTAAATGTTGACATTTTTCACAGAGCGCAAAACGGGGACTATTTTGTCGGGTGTGTGTACTGGTAATTTTGGTTGGGTAAATGACATTAAAATACCCTAACGTTTGGGCCATTTTCACTTATATACCCTATCGTTCATTTTGGTAAACTTTGATACCCAAATCTAAATTTGATGTAGGATTGGAGGAGGAAATATTGTCTGAAGAGGCCTCCAAATACATGCATTCCATCAGTATTCCTATGTCTGGGATGCACAGTGTTTTCAGCCTCCTCTTCAGACAATATTTCCTCCTCCAATCCTACATCAAATTTAGATTTGGGTATCAAAGTTTACCAAAATGAACGATGGGGTATATAAGTGAAAATGGCCCAAACGTTAGGGTATTTTAATGTCATTTACCCATTTTGGTTAAATGTAAACATTTTTGCCCAGCGCGTAAAACGGTCACAATTTTGCCCGGTGTGCACGCTGGTAATTTTGGGTAAATGTAGACAGTTTTGCCCAGCGCGCCGGATGTTCGCGCTGGTAATTTTGGGTAAATGTAGACAGTTTTGGCCAGCGCGCCGGATGTGCGCGCTGGTCATTTTGGTTAAATGTAGACAATTTTGCTCAGCGGGCAAAAAGGTCAGAATTTTGTCGGTTGTGCGCGTTGAGTCACTTTGGGTAAATATAGACATCTTTGGTCAGCGCACAAAACAGTCACAATTTTGCAGGTTGTGCGCGCTGGATCACTTTGGGTAAAGTAGACATTATTTTTGTAGTGCGCAAAACAGTCACAATGTTGCGAGTTGTGCGTGTTGGGTAATTTTGGGTAAATGTAGACAGTTTTGCCCAGCACGCAAAACAGTGACATTTTCGCCGGTTGTGCGCACTGTATTATTTTGGGTAAATGTAGATAGTTTTGCTCATCGCGCAAAACTGTCACACTTTTCGCTGGTTGTGCGCGCTGCGTAATTTTTGTAAAATGAAGACAGTTTTGCTCAGCACGCAAAACGGTCACAATTTTGCCTACAGTGCACGTTGTGTAATTTTAGTCATATGTCAGCAGCTTAGCTCGGCGCGAAAAAACGGTCTCAATTTCGCCGGTGTGCGCCTTGGATAATTTTGGGCAAATGTCGACATTTTTTCCCAGTGCACAAAACGGTCATAATTTTCGCCTGTTGTGTAAACATGGCAATTTTGGGAAAATGTAGACATTTTTGCACAGCGCGCAAACTGTCACAATTTTGCCGGTTCTGCACACTGGGTAATTTTGTGTAAATTTAGAAATTTTTGCGCAACGTGCAAAACAGTCACAAATTTTCCGGCTGTGCGCGATGGGTAATTTTGGGTAAATTTAGACAATTTTGCTTGTACGCAAAACGGTCACAATTTTGTCGGTTGTGCGCGCTGAGTCACTTTGGGTAAATGTAGACATATTTGGTCAGCGCACAAAAAGGTCACAATTTTGTAGGTTGTGCACGCTGGGTCACTTTGGGTAAATGTTAACATTATTTGCGTAGTGCGCAAAACAGTCACAATTTTGCGGAGTGTGCGCGGCGGGTAATTTTGGGTTAATGTAGACAGTGTTGCCCAGCACGCAAAACGGTGACATTTTTGCCGGTTGTGCGCACTGTGTAATTTTGGGTTAATGTAGACAGTTTTGCTCAGCGCGCAAAACTGTCACAATTTCGCCGGTTGTGCGCGCTGCGCAATTTTTGTAAAAAGTTGAAAATTTTGCTCAGCACGCAAAACGGTCACAATTTTGCCGACTGTGCGCGTTGGGTAATTTTGGTCATATATAGGCAGCTTAGCTCGGCGCGAAAAATAATTTTGGTCATATGTTGGCAGCTTAGCTCGGCGCGAAAAACGGTCACAATTTTGCCGGTTGTGTGCGTTGAGTAATGTTGGGCAAATGTATACTGGGCGCAAAACAGTCACAATTATGCAGGATGTGCGCCCTGGATAATTTTGGGCAAATGTTAGCAAGCAAAACGGTCACAATTTTACCAGATGTGCTCGCTCGGTAATTTTGGTTAAATGTCGACATTTTTTGCTCCGCGAGCAAAATGGTCACCATTTTGCCGGTTGTGAGCGTTGAGCAATTTTGGGTAAATGTAGACATTTTTGGTCAACGTGCAAGATGGTCACAATTTTGCAGGTTGTGTGCGATGAGGAATTTTGGGAAAATTTAGACAGTTTTGCTTAGCGAGCAACACGGTCACAATTTTGCCTGTTGTGCGGGCTGAGTAATTTTGGCTAACTGTTGACATTTTTTGCGCTGCGCGAAAAGACGGTCAAAATCTTGCCAGGTGTGTGCGCTGGTAATTTTGGATAAACGTAGACAGTTTTACCCAGCGCGCAAAACGGTCACAATTTTGCCGGCTATGCGCGCCGTGTAATTTTGGTTAAATGTAGAAATTATTTGCGTAGCGCGTAAAACGGTCACAATTTTGTCAGTTGTGCGCGCTTGGTAATTTTGGGTAAATGTAGACAGTTTCGCCCAGCGCACAAAACCGTCACATTTTTTCCGGTTGTGCGCACTGGGTAAGTTTGGGTAAATCTAGACTGTTTTGCTCAACGCGCAAAACTGTCACAATTTTGCTGGACGTGCGCGCTGGTACTTTTGGGTAATTGTAGATAGTTTTGCATTGCGCGCAAAACTGTCACAATTTTGCCAGGTTGTATGCGCTGAGTCACTTTGGGTAAATGTAAGTCAGTGCACAAAACAGTCACAATTTTGCACTTTGAGCGTGCTGGGTCACTTTGGGTAAATGTAGACATTATTTGCGCAGTACGCAAAACGGTCACTTTGGGTAAATGTAGACATTTTTGCACACCGCGTAAAAAGTTCACAATTTTGCCAGATGTGCACACTGTATAATTTTGGGTAAATGTAGTCATTTTTTGCGCAACGCGTAAAACAGTCACAATTTTGCTGGCTGTGCGCGCGGGGTAATTTTGGATAAATATAGACAGTTTTGCTAGTACGCAAAACGATCACAATTTTGGGTAATTTTGGGTAAATGTAGACTATTTTGTAATTTCAGGTAAATGTAGATAGTTTTACTCAGCGCGCAAAATGGTCGCAATTTTGCCGGTTGTGCGGGCTGAGTAATTTTGGGTAAATGTAGGCAGTTTGGCCCAGCGCGCAAAGCGGTCGCAATTTTGCCGGCGATGCGCGCTGAGTAATTATGGTTAAATGTAGACATTTTTGCTCTGGGCGTAAACGGTCACAATTTTGCAGGTTGTGCGCGCTGGGCAATTTTGTGTAAATGTAGACATTTTTGCACATGGGCAAAACGGTCACAATTTTTGTCGATTGTGCACACTTGGCAATTTTGGGTAAATGTAGACATTTTTGCACAACGCGTAAAACGGTCACAATTTTGTTGGATGTGCACGCTGGGTAATTTTGGGTAAATGTAGTCATTTTTTACACAAGGCGCAAAACGGTGCCAGCTGTGCGTGCTGGGTAATTTTGGGTAAATGTAGACAGTTTTGCTAGTACGCAAAATGGTCACAATTCTGCCGGTTTTGCGCGCTGGGTAATTTTGGGTAAATGAAGACTATTTTGTAATTTCAGGTAAATGTAGATAGTTTAACTCAGCGCGCAAAACGGTCGCAATTTTGCCGGTTGTGCGGGCTGAGTAATTTTGGGTAAATTTTGCAGTTTGGCCCAGCGCGCAAAACAGTCGCAATTTTGCCGGCGATGCGCACTGAGTAATTATGGTTAAATGTAGACATTTTTGCTCTGGGCATAAAGGGTCACAATTTTGCAGGTTGTGCGCGCTGGGCAATTTTGTGTAAATGTAGACATTTTTGCACATGGGCACAACGGTCACAATTTTTGTCGATTGTGCACACTTTGCAATTTTGGGTAAATGTAGACATTTTTGCACAGCGCGTAAAACGGTCACAATTTTGTTGGATGTGCACGCTGGGTAATTTTGGATAAATGTAGGCAGTTTGGCCCAGCGCGCAAAACGGTCGCAATTTTGCCGGCGATGCGCGCTGAGTAATTATGGTTAAATGTAGACATTTTTGCTCTGGGCGTAAACGGTCACAATTTTGCAGGTTGTGCGCGCTGGGCAATTTTGTGTAAATGTAGACATTTTTGCACATGGGCAAAACGGTCACAATTTTTGTCGATTGTGCACACTTGGCAATTTTGGGTAAATGTAGACATTTTTGCACAGCTCGTAAAACGGTCATAATTTTGTTGGAAGTGCACGCTGGGTAATTTTGGGTAAATGTCGTCATTTTTTGCGCAAGGCGTAAAACAGTGCCGGCTGTGCGCGCTCGGTAATTTTGGGTAAATGTAGACAGTTTTGCTTGTACGCAAAATGGTCACAATTCTGCCGGTTTTGCGCGCTGGGTAATTTTCGGTAAATGTTGACTATTTTGTAATTTCAGGTAAATGTAGATAGTTTTACTCAGCGCGCAAAACGGTCGCAATTTTGCCGGTTGTGCGGGCTGCGTAATTTTGGGTAAATGTAGGCAGTTTGGCCTAGCGCGCAAAACGGTCACAATTTTGCCGGCTATGCGCGCTGAGTAATTTTTGTTAAATGTAGACTTTTTTGCTCTGGGCGTAAATGGTCACAATTTTAAAGGTTGTGCGCGCTGTGTCAGTCTGGGTGGGTAAATGTAGACATTATTTGCATAGCGCGTTAAATGGTCACAATTTTGCCGGTTGTGCGCACCGGGTAAGTTTGGGTAAATGTAGACAGTTTTGCCCCGTGTTCAAAACAGTCACATTTTTGCCGGTTGTGCGCACTAGGTAATATTGCGTAAATGTAGACTGTTTTGAGCAGCGCGCAAAACTGTCACAATATTGCCAGTTGTGCACGCTTGGTAATTTTTGGAAAATGTAGACAGTATTCGTCAGCACGCAAAATGGTCAAAAAATTTCCGGTTGTGCGGGGCTGCGCAATTTTGGGTAAATGTTGACATTTTTTCTCAGAGCGCAAAACGTTGACAATTTTGCCAGGTGTGTATGCTGGTGATTTTGGGTAAATGTAAACATTTTTCCCCAGTGCACAAAACGGTCACAATTTTGCCGGGTGTTCGCGTTGGTAATTTTGGTATACAAGTTTGTCCAGCGCGCAAAACTATCACAATTTTGACACATGGGCACGGGGGTACTTTTTGGTAAATGTATACAGTTTCACTCAGCGCGCAAAACGTTCACAATTTTGTCGGTTGTGCGCACTGAGGAATTTTGGGAAAATTTCGACGATTTTGCTCAGCGAGCAAAACGGTCACAATTTTGCCGGTTGTGCGGCCGGAGTGATTTTGGGTAAATGTAGACAGTTTTGTCCAGCGTGCAAAACGATCACAATTTTTCCGGCTAAGCGCACGGAGGAATTTTTAGTAAATGTTGACATTTTTCTCAGAGCGCAAAACGGGGACTATTTTGTCGGGTGTGTGTACTGGTAATTTTGGTTAAATGTAAACATTTTTGCCCAGCGCGTAAAACGGTCACAATTTTGCCCGGTGTGCACGCTGGTAATTTTGGGTAAATGTAGACAGTTTTGCCCAGCGCGCCGGATGTGCGCGCTGGTAATTTTGGGTAAATGTAGACAGTTTTGGCCAGCGCGCCGGATGTGCGCGCTGGTCATTTTGGTTAAATGTAGACAATTTTGCTCAGCGGGCAAAACGTTCAGAATTTTGTCGGTTGTGCGCGTTGAGTCACTTTGGGTAAATATAGACATCTTTGGTCAGCGCACAAAACAGTCACAATTTTGCAGGTTGTGCGCGCTGGCTCACTTTGGGTAAAGTAGACATTATTTTTGTAGTGCGCAAAACAGTCACAATGTTGCGAGTTGTGCGTGTTGGGTAATTTTGGGTAAATGTAGACAGTTTTGCCCAGCACGCAAAACAGTGACATTTTCGCCGGTTGTGCGCACTGTATTATTTTGGGTAAATGTAGATAGTTTTGCTCATCGTGCAAAACTGTCATACTTTTCGCTGGTTGTGCGCGCTGCGCAATTTTTGTAAAATGAAGACAGTTTTGCTCAGCACGCAAAACGGTCACAATTTTGCCTACAGTGCACGTTGTGTAATTTTAGTCATATGTCGGCAGCTTATCTTGGCGCAAAAAAACGGTCTCAATTTCGCCGGTGTGCGCCTTGGATAATTTTGGGCAAATGTCGACATTTTTTCCCAGTGCACAAAACGGTCATAATTTTCGCCTGTTGTGTAAACATGGCAATTTTGGGAAAATGTAGACATTTTTGCACAGCGCGCAAACTGTCACAATTTTGCCGGTTCTGCACACTGGGTAATTTTGTGTAAATTTAGAAATTTTTGCGCAACGTGCAAAACAGTCACAATTTTTCCGGCTGTGCGCGATGGGTAATTTTGGGTAAATTTAGACAATTTTGCTTGTACGCAAAACAGTCACAATTTTTTCGGTTGTGCGCGCTGAGTCACTTTGGGTAAATGTAGACATATTTGGTCAGCGCACAAAAAGGTCACAATTTTGTAGGTTGTGCACGCTGGGTCACTTTGGGTAAATGTTAACATTATTTGTGTAGTGCGCAAAACAGTCACAATTTTGCGGAGTGTGCGCGGCGGGTAATTTTGGGTTAATGTCGACAATGTTGCCCAGCACGCAAAACGGTGACATTTTTGCCGGTTGTGCGCACTGTGTAATTTTGGGTTAATGTAGACAGTTTTGCTCAGCGCGCAAAACTGTCACAATTTCGCCGGATGTGCGCGCTGCGCAATTTTTGTAAAAAGTTGAAAATTTTGCTCGGCGCGAAAAACGGTCACAATTTTTCCGACTGTGCGCGTTGAGTAATTTTGGGCAAATGTATACTGTTTTGCGTAGGGCGCAAAACAGTCACAATTTTGCCGACTGTGCACCCTGGATAATTTTGGGCAAATGTTAGCAAGCAAAACAGTCACAATTTTACCAGATGTGCTCGCTCGGTAATTTTGGTTAAATGTCGACATTTTTTGCTCCGCGAGCAAAATGGTCACCATTTTGCCGATTGTGAGTGTTGAGCAATTTTGGGTAAATGTAGACATTTTTTGTCAACGTGCAAGATGGTCACAATTTTGCAGGTTGTGTGCGATGAGGAATTTTGGGAAAATTTAGACAGTTTTGCTTAGCGAGCAACACGGTCACAATTTTGCCTGTTGTGCGGGCTGAGTAATTTTGGCTAAATGTTGACATTTTTTGCTCTGCGCGAAAAGACGGTCACAATCTTGCCGGGTGTGTGCGCTGGTAATTTTGGATAAACGTAGACAGTTTTACCCAGCGCGTAAAACGGTCACAATTTTGCGGCTATGCGCGCCGTGTAATTTTGGTTAAATGTAGAAATTATTTGCGTAGCGCGTAAAACGGTCACAATTTTGCCGGTTGTGCGCGCTTGGTAATTTTGGGTAAATGTAGACAGTTTCGCCCAGCGCACAAAACAGTAACATTTTTTCCTGTTGTGCGCACTGGGTAATTTTGGGTAAATCTAGACTGTTTTGCTCAACGCGCAAAACTGTCACAATTTTGCTGGGCGTGCGCGCTGGTACTTCTGGGTAAATGTAGATAGTTTTGCTCTGCGCGCAAAACTGTCACAATTTTGCCAGGTTGTACGCGCTGAGTCACTTTGGGTAAATGTAAGTCAGTGCACAAAACAGTCACAATTTTGCACTTTGAGCGTGCTGGGTCACTTTGGGTAAATGTAGACATTATTTGCGCAGTACTCAAAACGGTCACTTTGGGTAAATGTAGACATTTTTGCACACCGCGTAAAACGGTCACAATTTTGCCAGATGTGCACACTGGATAATTTTGGGTAAATGTAGTCATTTTTTGCGCAGCGCGTAAAACAGTCACAATTTTGCTGGCTGTGCGCGCGGGGTAATTTTGGATAAATATAGACAGTTTTGCTAGTACGCAAAACGATCACAATTTTGGGTAATTTTGGGTAAATGTAGACTATTTTGTAATTTCAGGTAAATGTAGATAGTTTTACTCAGCGCGCAAAACGGTCGCAATTTTGCCGGTTGTGCGGGCTGAGTAATTTTGGGTAAATGTAGGCAGTTTGGCCCAGCGCGCAAAGCGGTCGCAATTTTGCCGGCGATGCGCGCTGAGTAATTATGGTTAAATGTAGACATTTTTGCTCTGGCCGTAAACGGTCACAATTTTGCAGGTTGTGCGCGCTGGGCAATTTTGTGTAAATGTAGACATTTTTGCACATGGGCAAAACGGTCACAATTTTTGTCGATTGTGCACACTTGGCAATTTTGGGTAAATGTAGACATTTTTGCACAGCGCGTAAAACGGTCACAATTTTGTTGGATGTGCACGCTGGGTAATTTTGGGTAAATGTAGTCATTTTTTGCGCAAGGCGCAAAACAGTGCCGGCTGTGCGTGCTGGGTAATTTTGGGTAAATGTAGACAGTTTTGCTAGTACGCAAAATGGTCACAATTCTGCCGGTTTTGCGCGTACGTAAATTTTGGGTAAATGTAGACTATTTTGTAATTTCAGGTAAATGTAGATAGTTTAACTCAGCGCGCAAAAGGGTCGCAATTTTGCCGGTTGTGCGGGCCGAGTAATTTTGGGTAAATTTTTGCAGTTTGGCCCAGCGCATAAAACGGTCGCAATTTTGCCGGCTATGCGCGCTGAGTAATTATGGTTAAATGTAGACATTTTTGCTCTGGGCATAAATGGTCACAATTTTGCAGGTTGTGCGCGCTGGGCAATTTTGTGTAAATGTAGACATTTTTGCACATGGGCACAACGGTCACAATTTTTGTCGATTGTGCACACTTTGCAATTTTGGGTAAATGTAGACATTTTTGCACAGCGCGTAAAACGGTCACAATTTTGTTGGATGTGCACGCTGGGTAATTTTGGGTAAATGTAGTCATTTTTTGCGCAAGGCGCAAAACAGTGCCGGCTGTGCGTGCCGGGTAATTTTGGGTAAATGTAGACAGTTTTGCTAGTACGCAAAATGGTCACAATTCTGTCGGTTTTGCGCGCCGGGTAATTTTGGGTTAATGTAGACTATTTTGTAATTTCAGGTAAATGTAAATAGTTTTACTCAGCGCGCAAAACGGTCGCAATTTTGCCGGTTGTGCGGGCTGAGTAATTTTGGGTAAATGTAGGCAGTTTGGCCCGGCGCGCAAAACGGTCGCAATTTTGCCGGCGATGCGCGCGGAGTAATTATGGTTAAATGTAGACATTTTTGCTCTGGGCGTAAACGGTCACAATTTTGCAGGTTGTGCGGGCTGGGCAATTTTGTGTAAATGTAGACATTTTTGCACATGGGCAAAACGGTCACAATTTTTGTCGATTGTGCACACTTGGCAATTTTGGGTAAATGTAGACATTTTTGCACAGCGCGTAAAACGGTCACAATTTTGTTGGATGTGCACGCTGGGTAATTTTGGGTAAATGTAGTCATTTTTTGCGCAAGGCACAAAACAGTGCCGGCTGTGCGTGCTGGGTAATTTTGGGTAAATGTAGACAGTTTTGCTAGTACGCAAAATGGTCACAATTCTGCCGGTTTTGCGCGTACGTAAATTTTGGGTAAATGTAGACTATTTTGTAATTTCAGGTAAATGTAGATTGTTTAACTCAGCGCGCAAAACGGTCGCAATTTTGCCGGTTGTGCGGGCTGAGTTATTTTGGGTAAATTTTTGCAGTTTGGCGCAGCGCGCAAAACGGTCGCAATTTTGCCGGCGATGCGCGCTGAGTAATTATGGTTAAATGTAGACATTTTTGCTCTGGGCATAAATGGTCACAATTTTGCAGGTTGTGCGCGCTGGGCAATTTTGTGTAAATGTAGACATTTTTGCACATGGGCACAACGGTCACAATTTTTGTCGATTGTGCACACTTTGCAATTTTGGGTAAATGTAGACATTTTTGCACAGCGCGTAAAACGGTCACAATTTTGTTGGATGTGCACGCTGGGTAATTTTGGGTAAATGTAGTCATTTTTTGCGCAAGGTGCAAAACAGTGCCGGCTGTGTGCGCTGGGTAATTTTGGGTAAATGTAGATAGTTTTGCTAGTACGCAAAATGGTCACAATTCTGTCGGTTTTGCGCGCTGGGTAATTTTGGGTAAATGTAGACTATTTTGTAATTTCAGGTAAATGTAAATAGTTTTACTCAGCGCGCAAAACGGTCGCAATTTTGCCGGTTGTGCGGGCTGAGTAATTTTGGGTAAATGTAGGCAGTTTGGCCCAGCGCGCAAAACGGTCGCAATTTTGCCGGCGATGCGCCCGGAGTAATTATGGTTAAATGTAGACATTTTTGCTCTGGGCGTAAACGGTCACAATTTTGCAGGTTGTGCGCGCCGGGCAATTTTGTGTAAATGTTGACATTTTTGCACATGGGCAAAACGGTCACAATATTTGTCGATTGTGGACACTTTGCAATTTTGGGTAAATGTAGACATTTTTGCATAGCGCGTAAAACGGTCACAATTTTGTTGGATGTGCACGCTGGGTAATTTTGGATAAATGTAGTCATTTTTTGCGCAAGGCGCAAAACAGTGCTGGCTGTGCGCGCTGGGTAATTTTGGGTTAATGTAGACAGTTTTGCTAGTACGCAAAATGGTCACAATTCTGCCGGTTTTGCGCGCTGGGTAATTTTGGGTAAATGTAGACTATTTTGTAATTTCAGGTAAATGTAGATAGTTTAACTCAGCGCGCAAAAGGGTCGCAATTTTGCCGGTTGTGCGGGCCGAGTAATTTTGGGTAAATTTTTGCAGTTTGGCGCAGCGCGCAAAACGGTCGCAATTTTGCCGGCGATGCGCGCTGAGTAATTATGGTTAAATGTAGACATTTTTGCTCTGGGCATAAATGGTCACAATTTTGCAGGTTGTGCGCGCTGGGCAATTTTGTGTAAATGTAGACATTTTTGCAAATGGGCACAACGGTCACAATTTTTGTCGATTGTGCACACTTTGCAATTTTGGGTAAATGTAGACATTTTTGCACAGCGCGTAAAACGGTCACAATTTTGTTGGATGTGCACGCTGGGTAATTTTGGGTAAATGTAGTCATTTTTTGCGCAAGGTGCAAAACAGTGCCGGCTGTGTGCGCTGGGTAATTTTGGGTAAATGTAGATAGTTTTGCTAGTACGCAAAATGGTCACAATTCTGTCGGTTTTGCGCGCTGGGTAATTTTGGGTAAATGTAGACTATTTTGTAATTTCAGGTAAATGTAAATAGTTTTACTCAGCGCGCAAAACGGTCGCAATTTTGCCGGTTGTGCGGGCTGAGTAATTTTAGGTAAATGTAGGCAGTTTGGCCCAGCGCGCAAAACAATCGCAATTTTGCCGGCGATGCGCCCGGAGTAATTATGGTTAAATGTAGACATTTTTGCTCTGGGCGTAAACGGTCACAATTTTGCAGGTTGTGCGCGCCGGGCAATTTTGTGTAAATGTTGACATTTTTGCACATGGGCAAAACGGTCACAATATTTGTCGATTGTGGACACTTTGCAAATTTGGGTAAATGTAGACATTTTTGCATAGCGCGTAAAACGGTCACAATTTTGTTGGATGTGCACGCTGGGTAATTTTGGATAAATGTAGTCATTTTTTGCGCAAGGCGCAAAACAGTGCTGGCTGTGCGCGCTGGGTAATTTTGGGTTAATGTAGACAGTTTTGCTAGTACGCAAAATGGTCACAATTCTGCCGGTTTTGCGCGCTGGGTAATTTTCGGTAAATGTAGACTATTTTGTAATTTCAGGTAAATGTAGATAGTTTTACTCAGCGCGCAAAACGGTCGCAATTTTGCCGGTTGTATGGGCTGAGTAATTTTGGGTAAATGTAGGCAGTTTGGCCTGGCGCGCAAAACGGTCACAATTTTGCCGGCTATTCGCGCTGAGTAATTTTGGTTAAATGTAGACTTTTTTGCTCTGGGCGTAAATGGTCACAATTTTGCAGGTTGTGCGCGCTGGGTCAGTCTGGGTGGGTAAATGTAGACATTATTTGCATAGCGCGTAAAACAGTCACAATTTTGCCGGTTGTGCGCGTCGGGTAAGTTTGGGTAAATGTAGACAGTTTTGCCCCGTGTGCAAAACAGTCACATTTTTGCCGGTTGTGCGCACTAGGTAATATTGCGTAAATGTAGACTGTTTTGATCAGCGCGCAAAACTGTCACAATATTGACAGTTGTGCACGCTTGGTAATTTTTGGAAAATGTAGACAGTATTCGTCAGCGCGCAAAATGGTGAAAAATTTTCCGGTTGTGCGGGCTGCGCAATTTTGGGTAAATGTTGACATTTTTTCTCAGAGCGCAAAACGTTGACAATTTTGCCAGGTGTGTATGCTGGTGATTTTGGGTAAATGTAAACATTTTTCCCCAGTGCACAAAACGGTCACAATTTTGCCGGGTGTTCGCGTTGGTAATTTTGGGTAAATGTAGACAAGTTTGTCCAGCGCGCAATACTATCACAATTTTGACATGTGGGCACGGGGGTACTTTTTGGTAAATGTATACAGTTTCACTCAGCGCGCAAAACGTTCACAATTTTGTCGGTTGTGCGCACTGAGGAATTTTGGGAAAATTTTGACGATTTTGCTCAGCGAGCAAAACGGTCACAATTTTGCCGGTTGTGCGGCCGGAGTGATTTTGGGTAAATGTAGACAGTTTTGTCCAGCGTGCAAAACGATCACAATTTTTCCGGCTAAGCGCACGGAGGAATTTTTAGTAAATGTTGACATTTTTCTCAGAGCGCATAACGGGGACTATTTTGTCGGGTGTGTGTACTGGTAATTTTGGGTAAATGTAAAAATTTTGCCCAGCGCGTAAAACGGTCACAATTTTGCCCGGTGTGCGCGCTTGTAATTTTGGGTAAATGTAGACAGTTTTGGCCAGCGCGCCGGATGTGCGCGCTTGTCATTTTGGTTAAATGTAGACAATTTTGCTCAGCGGGTAAAACGGTTAGAATTTTGTCGGTTGTGCGCGTTGAGTCACTTTGGGTAAATATAGACATCTTTGGTCAGTGCACAAAACAGTCACAATTTTGCAGGTTGTGCGCGCTGGATCACTTTGGGTAAAGTAGACATTATTTTTGTAGTGCGTAAAACAGTCACAATGTTGCGGGTTGTGAGTGTTGGGTAATTTTGGGTAAATGTAGACAGTTTTGCCCAGCACGCAAAACGGTGACATTTTCGCCGGTTGTGCGCACTGTATTATTTTGGGTAAATGTAGATAGTTTTGCTCATCGCGCAAAACTGTCACACTTTTCGCTGGTTGTGCGCGCTGCGCAATTTTTGTAAAATGAAGACAGTTTTGCTCAGCACGCAAAACGGTCACAATTTTGCCTACAGTGCACGTTGTGTAATTTTAGTCATATGTAGGCAGCTTAGCTCGGCGCAAAAAAACGGTCTCAATTTCGCCGGTGTGCGGCTTGGATAATTTTGGGCAAATGTCGACATTTTTTCCCAGTGCACAAAACGGTCATAATTTTCGCCTGTTGTGTAAACATGGCAATTTTGGGAAAATGTAGACATTTTTGCACAGCGCGCAAACTGTCACAATTTTGCTGGTTCTGCACACTGGGTGATTTTGTGTAAATTTAGAAATTTTTGCGCAACGTGTAAAACAGTCACAATTTTGCCGGCTGTGCGCGCTGGGTAATTTTGGGTAAATTTAGACAATTTTGCTTGTACGCAAAACGGTCACAATTTTTTCGGTTTTGCGCGCTGGGTAATTTTGGGTAAATGTAGACTATTTTGTAATTTTAAGATAATGTAGGCACTTTGCTCAGCACGCAAAACGGTCACAATTTTACTAGATATGCGCGCTTGGTAATTTTGGTTAAATGTCGACATTTTTTGCTCCCCGCGCAAAATGGTCACCATTTTGCCGGTTGTGAGCGTTGAGTAATTTTGGGTAAATGTAGACATTTTTTATCAACGTTCAAAACGGCCACAATTTTGCAGGTTGTATACGCTGATGAATTTTGGGTAAAAGTAAACAGTTTTGCTCAGCGGGCAAAACTGTCACAATTTCGCCGGTTGTGCGCGCTGCCCAATTTTTCTAAAATGTTGACAGTTTTGCTCAGCACGCAAAACGGTCACAATTTTGCGGACTGTGCGCGTTGGGTAATTTTGGTCATATGTAAGTAGTTTAGCTTGACGCGAAAAAACGGTCTCAATTTCGCCGGTGTGCGCGTTGAGTAATTTTGGGCAAATGTATACCGGGCGCAAAACAGTCACAATTTTGCCGGCTTTGCGCCTTGTATAATTTTGGGCAAATGTCGACATTTTTGCCCAGGGCACAAAACGGTCATAATTTTTGCCAGTTGTGTACACATGTCAATTTTGGGTAAATGTTGACATTTTTGCACAGCGCGCAAACTGTCACAGTTTTGCCGATTGTGCACGCTGGGTAATTTTGTGTAAATTTAGACATTTTTGCGCAACGTGCAAAACAGTCACAACTTTGCCGGCTGTGCGCGCTAGGTAATTTTGGGTAAATGTAGACAATTTTGCTTGTACACAAAACGTTCACAATTTTGACAGTTTTGCACGCTGGGTAATTTTGGGTAAATGTAGACTATTTTGAAATTTTAGGATAATGTAGGCACTTTGCTCAGCACGCAAAACTGTCACAATTTTGCGGGATGTGCGCGCTAGGTAATTTTGGTTAAATGTCGACATTTTTTGCTCCGCGCGCAAAATGGCCACCATTTTGCCGGTTGTGAGCGTTGAGTAATTTTGGGTAAATGTAGACATTTTTGGTCAATGTGCAAGATGGTCACAATTTTGCAGGTTGTGCGCGATGATGAATTTTGGGAAAATTTAGACAAAACGGTCACAATTTTACGGGTTGTGCGGGCTGAGTAATTTTGGGTAAATGTTGACATTTTTGCATCGCGCAAAAAAAAGGTCACAAACTTGCCAGGTGTGTGCGCTGTTAATTTTGGATATACTTAGACAGTTTTGTCCAGCGCGCAAAACGGTCACAATTTTGTCGGCTATGCGCGCCGGTTAATTTTGGTTAAATGTAGACATTATTTGCGTAGCGCGTAAAACGGTCACAATTTTGCCGGTTGTGCGCGCTGGGTAATTTTGGGTAAATGTTGACAATTTTGCCCAGCGCACAAAACAGTCACATTTTTGCCGGTTGTGCGCACTGGGTAATTTGGCTCAATGTAGACTCTTTTGCTCAGCGCGCAAAACTGTCACAATTTTACGGGGTGTGCGCGCTGGTACTTTTGGGTTAATGTAGATACTTTTGCTCAGGGCACAAAACAGTCACAATTTTGCAGGTTAAGCGTGCTGGGTCACTTTGGGTAAATGTAGACATTATTTGCGCAGTGCACAAAACAGTCACAATTTTTGCCGGTTGTGCACACATGGCAATTTGGGTAAATGCAGACATTTTTGCACAGCGCGTAAA
This sequence comes from Scilla litardierei, assembly GCA_030789695.1. Classification (NCBI taxonomy): domain Eukaryota; kingdom Viridiplantae; phylum Streptophyta; class Magnoliopsida; order Asparagales; family Asparagaceae; genus Scilla; species Scilla litardierei. Next base: position 99,992,952 of record CM061134.1, on the reverse strand, counting down.
ACGGTCACAATTTTGTCGTATGCGCACACTGGGTAATTTTGGGTAAATGTAGTCATTTTTGCGCAGCGCACAATACAGTCGCAATTTTGCTGGCTGTGCGCACTAGGTAATTTTGGATAAATGTTGTTTTTGCAAAACGATCACAATTTTGGGTAAATGTAGGCAGTTTTGCTCAGCGCGAAAAACTGTCACAATGTTGCCAGTTGTACGCAATGGTTACTTTTTGGAAAATGTAGACTGTTTTCGTCATCGCGCAAAACGGTCACAATTATGCTGGCTGTGTGCACTGGTAATTTTCGGGAAATGTAAATATTTTTGCCCAGCGCGCAAAACGGTCACAATTTTAACTGGTGTCGCGCTGGTAATTTTCGGCAAATGTAGACAGTTTTGTCCAGCGCACAAAACGGTCACAATTTTACAGGATGTTCGCGCTGGGTAATTTTGGTTAAATATTGACATTTTTTGCTCCGCGCCCAAAATGGTCACCATTTTGCCGGTTGTGAGCGTTGAGTAATTTTGGATAAATGTAGACATTTTTGGTCAACGTTTAAAACGGCCACAATTTTGCAGGTTGTGCGCGCCGAGGAATTTTGCGAAAATTTAGTTAGATTTGCTCAGCAAGCAAAACGGTGACAATTTTGCCGGTGTTTCGGGCTGAGTAATTTTGAAAAAATGTCGACATGTTTGCTCCGCGCGCAAAACATTCAAAATTTTGCTGGGTGTGTGCTGGTAATTTTGGGTAAATTTAGACAGTTTTGCCCAGCGCGCAAAACGGTCACAATTTTGCCGGCTATACGCGCGGAGGAATTTTGGCTAAATGTAGACATTTTTACTCTGCGCGTAAAATGGTCACAATTTTGCAGGTTGTGCGCGCTGGGACTCTTTGGGTATATGTAGACATAATTTGCGTAACGCGTAAAACGGTCTCAATTTTGCCGGTTGTGTGCGCTGGATAATTTTACGTAAATGTAGACAGTATTCCCCAGCGCGCAAAACGGTCACATTTATGTCGGTTGTGCGCATTGGGTAATTTTGGCTAAATGTAGACTGTTTCGCGCAGCGCGCAAATTTATCACAAATTTGCCAGTTGTGCATGCAGGGTAATTTTTGGAAAATGTATACAGTCGTCAGCGCGCAAAACGGTCACAATTTTGCCAGTTGTGCGGGCTGCGTAATTTTCGATAAATGTTGACATTTTTCACAAAGAGCAAAACGGTGACAATTTTGACGGGTGTGTGCGCTGGTAATTTTGTGTAAATGTAGACAAATTTTTTTGACCATCACACAAACTATCACAATTTTGCCGGGTGTGCGCTCTGGTACTTTTGGGTAAATGAAGAAAGTTTTTGCTCAGCCTGCAAAACGATCCCAATTTTGTCGGTTGTGCGCGCTGAGTCACTTTGGGTAAATGTTGACATATTTGGTCAGTGCACAAAACGGTCACAATTTTGCAGGTTGTGCCCGCTGGGTCACTTTGGGTAAATGTTGACATTATTTGCGTAGTGCGCAAAACAGTCACAATTTTGCGGAGTGTGCGCGGTGGGTAATTTTGGGTTAATGTAGACTGTGTTGCCCAGCACGCAAAACGGTGACATTTTTGCGGGTTGGGCGCACTGTGTAATTTTAGGTTAATGTAGACAGTTCTGCTAAGCGCGCAAAACTGTCACAATTTCGCAGGTTGTGCGCGCTGCGCAATTTTTGTAAAATGTTGAAACTTTTGCTCAGCGCGCAAAACGGTCACAATTTTGACGACTGTGCGCGTTGGGTAATTTTGGTCATATGTAGGCAGCTTAGCTCGGCGCGAAAAATAATTTTGGTCATATGTAGGCAGCTTAGCTCGGCGCGAAAAATATTTTTGGTCATATGTAGGCAGCTTAGCTGGCGCGAAAAACGGTCACAATTTTGCCGGTTGTGCGCATTGAGTAATTGTGGGCAAATGTATACTGTTTTGCGCGGGGCGCAAAACAGTCACAATTTTGCCGGCTGTGCTCCCGGGATAATTTTGGGCAAATGTCAGCAAGCAAAACGGTCACAATTTTACTAGATGTGCACGCTCGATAATTTTGGTTAAATGTCGACATTTTTTGCTCCGCACGCAAAATGGTCACCATTTTGTCAGTTGTGAGTGTTTAGTAATTTTGGGTAAATGTAGACATTTTTGGTCAACGTGCAAGATGGTCACAATTTTGCAAGTTGTATGCGATGAGGAATTTTGGGAAAATTTAGACAGTTTTGCTTAGCGAGCAAAACGGTCACAATTTTGCCTGTAGTACGGCATGAGTAATTTTGGCTAAATGTTGACATTTTTGCACCGCGCGAAAAGACGGTCACAATCTTGCCAGGTGTGTGCGCTGGTAATTTTGGATAAACGTAGACCGTTTTACCCAGCGCGCAAAACGGTCACAATTTTGCCGGCTATGCGCGCCGGGTAATTTTGTTTGAATGTTGACATTATTTGCGTAGCGCGTAAATGGGTCACAATTTTGCCGGTTGTGCGCGCTGGGTAATTTTGGGTAAATGTAGGCAGTTTCGCCCAGCGCACAAAACAGTCACATTTTTTCCGGTTGTGCGCACTGGGTAATTTTGGGTAAATCTAGACTGTTTTTCTCAACGCGCAAAACTGTCACAATTTTGCTGGGTGTGCGCGCTGGTACTTTTGGGTAAATGTAAAGAGTTTTGCTCTGCGCGCAAAACTGTCACAATTTTGCCAGGTTGTGCGCGCTGAGTTACTTTGGGTAAATGTAGACATATTTGGTCAGTGCACAAAACAGTCACAATTTTGCAGGTTGAGAGTGCTGTGTCACTTTGGGTAAATGTAGACATTATTTGCGCAGCACGCAAAACGGTCACTTTGGGTAAATGTAGACATTTTTGCACAACGCGTAAAACGGTCACAATTTTGCCGACCCTGGGTAATTTTGGGTAAATGTAGTCATTTTTTGCGTAGCGCATAAAACTGTAACAATTTTGCTGGTTGTACGCGCGGGGTAATTTTGGATAAATGTAGACAGTTTTGTTAGTACGCAAAACGATCACAATTTTGGGTAATTTTGGGTAAATGTAGACAGTTTTTCGCAGCGCAAAACTGTCACAATTTTGCCAGTTGTGCGCGATGGGTAATTTTTGGAAAATGTTGTCATTTTTCCTTAGAGCGCAAAACGGTCACAATTTTGTCGGGTGTGTGCACTGGTAATTTTGGGTTAATGTCGATATTTTTGCCCTGCGCGTAAAACGATCACAATTTTACCGGGTGTGGGCGCTGGTAATTTTCGGTAAATATAGACAGTTTTGCCTAGCGCGCAAAAAGGTGACAATTTTAACGGTGTTCGCGCTGGTAATTTTCGGTAAATGTAGATAGTTTTGCCCAGTGCACAAAACGGTCACAATTTTGCAGGATGTGCGCGCTCGGTAATTTTGGTTAAATATTGACATTTTTTGCTCCACGCCCAAAATGGTCACCATTTTGCCGGTTGTGGGCGTTGAGTAATTTTGGGTAAATGTGGACATTTTTTGTCAACGTTCAAAACGGCCACAATTTTGCAGGTTGTGCGCGCTGAGGAATTTTGCGAAAATTTAGTTAGTTTTGCGCAACGAGCAAAACGGTCACAATTTTGCAGGTGGTGCGGGCTGAGTAATTTTGGGAAAATGTTGACATTTTTGCACCGCGCGCAAAACGGTCACAATTTTGCTGGGTGTGTGCTGGTAATTTTGGATAAATGTAGACAGTTTTGCCGAGCGCGCAAAACGGTCACAATTTTGCCTGCTATGCGCGCGGAGGAATTTTGGCTAAATGTAGACATTTTTGCTCGGCGCGTAAAATGGTCACAATTTTGCAGCTTGTGTGCGCTGGGAAACTTGGGGTATATGTAGACATTATTTGCGTAGCGCGTAAAACGGTCACAATTTTGCCGGTTGTGCGCGCTGGATAATTTTACGTAAATGTAGACAGTATTCCCAGCGCGCAAAACGGTCACATTTTTGCCGGTTGTGCGCACTGGGTAATTTTCGGCAAATATAGACTGTTTTGCTTAGCGTGCAAAACTGTCACAATTTTACCAGTTGTGCACGCTGGGTAATTTTTGGAAAATGTATACCTTTTTCGTCAGCGCGCAAAACGGTGACAATTTTTGGTAAATGTAGACAGTTTTGCCCAGGCGCAAAACTGTCACAATTTTGCCGGGTGTGCGCGCTGGTACTTTTGGGCAAATGTAGACTCTTTTGCTCAGCACACATAACGGTCACAATTTTGACGGCTGTGCGCGCTACTAAATCTGGTTAAAAGTTGACATTTTTTGCTCCGCGCGCAAAACGGTCACTATTTTACCGGTTGTGAGCGTTGAGTAATTTTGGGTAAATGTAGACATTTTTGGTTAACGTTCAAAACGGCCACAATTTTGCAGGTTGTGCGAGCTGAGGAATTTTGGGTAAATTTAGTTAGTTTTGCTCAGCGAGCAAAACGGTCACAATTTTGCCGGTTGTGCGGGATGAGTAATTTTGGAAAAATGTTAACATTTTTGCACAGCGCGCAAAACAGTCACAATTTTGCCGGGTGTGCACGATTGTACTTTTGGGTAAATGTAGATAGTTTGCTCTGCTCGTAAAACGGTCAATATTTTGTCGGTTGTGCGCGCTGAGCGCTTTGGGTAAATTTAGTTAGTTTTGCTTAGCGAGCAAAACGGTCACAATTTTGCCGGTTGTGCGGGATGAGTAATTTTGGAAAAATGTTAACATTTTTGCACAGCGCGCAAAACAGTCACAATTTTGCAGGGTGTGCACGATGGTACTTTTGGGTAAATGTAGACAGTTTGCTCTGCACGCAAAACGGTCACTATTTTGTCGATTGTGCGCGCTGAGCACTTTGGGTAAGTGTAGACATATTTGGTCAGCGCACAAAACGGTCACAATTTTGTAGGTTGTGCGTACTGGGTCAGTTTCAGTAAATGTAGACATTATCTGCGTAGTGCGCAAAACAGTTACAATGTTGCAGGTTGTGCGCGCTGCGTACTTTTGGCTAAATGTAGACAGTTTTGCCCAGCACGCAAAACGGTGACATTTTCGCCGGTTGTGCGCACTGTGTAATTTTGCGTAAATGTAGATGTTGTGCGCACTGTGTAATTTTGCCGGTCGTGCGGGCTGAGTAATTTGGGTAAATGTTGACATTTTTGCTCAGCGCGCCAAATGGTCACAATTTTGCCCCGTGCTTGTGCTGGTAATTTTGGTTAAATGTACACAGTTTTGCCCAGCGCGGAAAACGGTCACAATTTTACCGGTTGTGTGTGCTGGTAATTTTGGGTAAATGTAGACAGTTTTGCCCAGCACGGAAAACGGTCACAATTTTGTCGGCTATGCGCACTGAGTAATTTTGGTTAAATGTAGACATATTTGCTCTTAGCGTAAAATGGTCACAATTTTGCAGGTTGTGCACGCAGGGTCACTTTGGGTAAATATAGACATTATTTGTGTAGCGCGTAAAACGGTCACAATTTTGCCGGTTGTGCTCGATGGGTAATTTTGGGTAAATGTATACAGTATTGCCCAGCGCGCAAAACGGGTGACATTTTTGATGGTTATACGCACTAGGTAATTTTGGGTAAATGTATACTGTTTTGCTCACCGCGCAAAACTGTCACAATTTTACCAGTTGTGCATGCTGGGTAATTTTTGGAAAATGTAGACAGTTTTCGTCAGCGCGCAAAACGGTCTCAATTTTGCCGGTTGTGGGGGTTGCGTAATTTTGAGTAAATGTTTTCATTTTTTCTCAAAGCGGAAAACGGTGTCAATTTTGCCGGGTGTGACGCTGGTAATTTTGGGTAAATGTAAACATTTATTCTCAGAGCGCAAAACTGGCACAATTTTATCGGGTGTGCGTGCTGGTAATTTTGGGTAAATGTAGACAGTTTTGCCCAGCGCGCCGGGTGTGCGCGCTGGTACTTTTGCGTAAATGTAGACAGTTTTGCTCAGCGCGCAAAACTATCGCAATTTTGTCGGTTGTGCGTGCTGAGTCACTTTGGGTAAATGTAGACATATTTGGTCAGCGCACAAAACTGTCACAATTTTGCAGGTTGTGCACGCTGGGTCACTTTGGGTAAATGTTGACATTATTTGCGTAGTGCACAAAACAGTCACAATGTTGCGGAGTATGTTGCGGAGTGTGCGCAGTGGGTAATTTTGGATTAATGTAGTCAGTTTTGCCCAGCACGCAAAACGGTGACATTTTTGCGGGTGTGCGCACTGTGTAATTTTGGTTAAATGTAGACTCTTTTGCTCAGCGCGCAAAACTGTTACAATTTTCCGGGGTGTGCGCGCTGGTACTTTTGGGTTAATTTTGGGTAAATGTCGACATTTTTGCCCAATACTCAAAACGGTCACAATTTTGTCTGCTATGCGTGCCGGGCAATTTTGGTTAAATGTAGACATTATTTGCGTAGTGCGTAAAACGGTCACAATTTTGCCGGTTGTGCGCGTTGGGTAATTTTGGGTAAATGTTGACAGATTTACCCAGCGCACAAAACAGACACATTTATGCCGGTTGTGCGCACTGGGTAATTTTGGGGTAATTGTAGACTCTTTTGCTCAGCGCGCAAAACTGTCACAATTTTCCGGGGTGTGCGCGCTGGTACTTTTGGGTTAACGTAGATACTTTTGCTCAGCGCGCAAAACTGTCACAATATTGCCGGGTTGTGCGTCCTGAGTCACTTTGGATAAATATAGACATATTTGGCCAGCGCATAAAACAGTCACAATTTTGCCGGTTAAGCGTGCTGGGTCACTTTGGGTAAATGTAGACATTATTTGCGCAGTGCACAAAACGGTCATAATTTTTGCCGGTTGTGCACACATGGAAATTTGGGAAAATGTAGACATTTTTGCACAGTGCTTAAAAAGGTCACAATTTTGTCGTATGCGCACACTGGGTAATTTTGGGGAAATGTAGTCATTTTTGCGCAGCACACAAAACAGTCACAATTTTGCTGGCTGTGCACGCTGGGTAATTTTGGATAAATGTTGACAGTTTTGCTAGTACGCAAAACAATCACAATTTTGGGTAATTTTGGGTAAATGTAGACAGTTTTGCTCAGCGCGCAAAACTGTCACAATGTTGCCAGTTGTACGCAATGGGTACTTTTTGGAAAATGTAGACAGTTTTCGTCACCTTGCAAAACGGTCACAATTTTGACGGTTGTGCGGACAGCGTAATTTGGGTGAATGTTGACATTTTTTCGTCAGCGCGCAAAACGGTCACAATTATGCTTGGTGTGTGAACTGGTAATTTTGGGGAAATGTAAATATTTTTGCCCAGCGCGCTAAACGGTCACAATTTTAATGGGTGTGCGCGCTGGTAATTTTCGGTAAATGTAGACAGTTTTGTCCAGCGCACAAAACGGTCACAATTTTACAGAATGTGCACGCTGGGTAATTTTGGTTAAATATTGACATTTTTTCCTGCGCGCCCAAAATGGTCACCATTTTGCCGGTTGTGAGCGTTGAGTAATTTTGGATAAATGTAGACATTTTTGGTCAACGGTCAAAACGACCACAATTTTGCAGGTTGTGCGCGCTGAGGAATTTTGCAAAAATTTAGTTAGATTTGCTCAACAAGCAAAACGGTCACAATTTTGCCGGTTGTTCGGGCTGAGTAATTTTGGAAAAATGTCGACATTTTTGCTCCGCGCGCAAAACAGACACAATTTTGATGGGTGTGTGCTGCTAATTTTGGGTAAATGTAGACAGTTTTGGGTAAATGTAGACGGTTTTGCGGGATGCGTAATTTTGAGTAAATGTTGACATTTTTTCTCAGAGCGGAAAACGGTGTCAATTTTGCCGGGTGTGACGCTGGTAATTTTGGGTAAATGTAAACATTTATTCGCAACGCGTAAAACGGGCACAATTTTATCGGGTGTGCTCGCTGGTAATTTTGGGTAAATGTAGACAGTTTTGCCCAGCGCGCAGGGTGTGCGCGCTGGTACTTTTGGGCAATGTTGACAGTTTTGGTCAGTGCGCAAAACTATCACAATTTTGTCGGTTGTGCGCGCTGAGTCACTTTGGGTAAATGTAGACATATTTGGTCAGCGCACAAAACGGTCACAATTTTGCAGGTTGTGCACGCTGGGTCACTTTGGGTAAATGTTGACATTATTTGCGTAGTGCACAAAACAGTCACAACGTTGCGGAGTGTGCGCAGTGGGTAATTTTTGATTAATGTAGACAGTTTTGCCCAGCAGGCAAAACAGTGACATATTTGCGGTTGTGCGCACTGTGTAATTTTGGTTAAATGTAGACAGTTTTGCTCAGCGCGCAAAACTGTCACAATTTCGCAGGTTGTGCGCGATGTGTAATTTTTGGAAAATGTAGACAGTTTTGCTCAGCGCGCAAAACTGTCACAATTTCGCAGGTTGTGCGCGATGTGTAATTTTTGGAAAATGTAGACAGTTTTACTAAGCGCGCAAAATGGTCACAATTTTGCCTACTGTGCGTGTTAGGTAATTTTGGTCATATGTAGGCAGCTTAGCTCGGCGCGAAAAACGGTCTCAATTTTATCGATTGTGCGCGTTGGGTAATTTTGGGCAAATGTATACTGTTTTGCGCAGGGCGCAAAACCGTCGCAATTTTGCCAGCTGTGTGCCCGGGATAATTTTGGGTAAATGTCGACATTTTTGCCCAGTACTGAAAACGGTCACAATTTTACCGGCTATGCGCGCCGGGTAATTTTGGTTAAATGTAGACATTATTTACGTAGCGCGTAAAACGGTCACAATTTTGCCGGTTGTTCGCGCTGGGTAATTTGGGTAAATGTAGACTCTTTTGCTCAGCGCGCACAACTGTCACAATTTTACAGGGTGTGCTCGCTGGTACTTTTGGGTTAATGTAGCTACTTTTGCTCTGCGCGCAAAACTGTCACAATTTTGCCGGGTTGTGTGTGCTGAGTCACTTTGAATAAATATAGACATATTTGGTCAGCGCACAAACAGTCACAATTTTGCAGGTTAAGCGTGCTGGGTCACTTTGGGTAAATGTAGACATTATTTGCGCAGTGCACAAAACGGTCACAATTTTTGCCGGTTGTGCACACATGGCAATTTGGGTAAATGTAGACATTTTTGCACAACGCGTAAAACGGTCACAATTTTGTCATATGCGCAGACTGGGTAATTTTGGGTAAATGTAGTCATTTTTGCGCAGCGCACAAAACAGTCACAATTTTGCTGGCTGTGCACGCTGGGTAATTTTGGATAAATGTTGACAGTTTTGCTAGTACGCAAAACGATCGCAATTTTGGGTAATTTTGTGTAAATGTAGAAAGTTTAGCCCATCGCGCAAAACTGTCACAATGTTGCCAGTTGTACGCAATGGGTACTTTTTGGAAAATGTAGACAGTTTTTGTCAGCTCGCAAAACGGTCACAATTTTGCCGGTTGTGCGGACTGCGTAATTTGGGTAAATGTTGACATTTTTTCATCAGCGCGCAAAACGGTCACAATTATGCTGGGTGTGTGCACTGGTAATTTTGGGGAAATGTAAATATTTTTGCCCAGCGCGCAAAACGGTCACAATTTTAACGGGTGTGCGCACTGGTAATTTTCGGTAAATGTAGACAGTTTTGCCCAGCGCACAAAACGGTCACAATTTTACAGGATGTACGCGCTGGGTAATTTTGGTTAAATATTGACATTTTTTGCTCCATGCCCAAAACGGTCACCATTTTGCCGGTTGTGAGTGTTGAGTAATTTTGGATAAATGTAGACTTTTTTTGTCAACGTTCAAAACGGCCACAATTTTGCAGGTTGTGCGCGCTAAGGAATTTTACGAAAATTTAGTTAGATTTGCTCAGCTAGCAAAACGGTCACAATTTTGCCGGTGGTTCGGGCTGAGTAATTTTGGAAAAATGTCGACATTTTTGCTCCGCGCGCAAAACTGTCACAATTTTGCCGGGTGTGTGCTGGTAATTTTGGGTAAATTTAGACAGTTTTACCCACCGCGCAAAACGGACACAATTTTGCCGGCTATACGCGCGGTGGAATTTTGGCTAAATGTAGACATTTTTGCTCTGCGCGTAAAACGGTCACAATTTTGCAGGTTGTGCGCGCTAGGACTCTTTGGGTATATGTAGACATTATTTGCGTAGCGCGTAAAACGGTCACAATTGTGCCGGTTGTGCGCGCTGGATAATTTTACGTAAATGTGGACAGTATTCCCCAGCGCGCAAAACGATCACATTTTTTCCGGTTGTGCGCACTGGGTAATTTTGGGTAAATGTAGACTGTTTTGCTCAGCGCGCAAAACTGTCACAAATTTGTCAGTTGTGCACGCTGGGTAATTTTTAGAAAATGTATACAGTCGTCAGCGCGCAAAACGGCCACAATTTTGCCGGTTGTGCTGGCTGTGTAATTTTGGATAAATGTTGACATTTTTCTCAAAGGGCAAAACAGTGACAATTTTAACGGGTGTGTGCGCTGGTAATTTTGGGTAAATGTAGACAATTTTTTTTTACCATCGCACAAAATTGTCACAATTTTGCCCGGTGTGCGCGCTGGTACTTTTGGGTAAATGTAGAAAGTTTTTTCTTAGCGCGCAAAACGGTCCCAATTTTGTCGGTTGTGCGCTGCGTCACTTTGGGTAAATGTCGACATATTTGGTCAGCGCACAAAACGGTCACGATTTTGCAGGTTGTGCACGCTGGGTCACTTTGGGTAAAAGTTGACATTATTTGCGTAGTGCGTAAAACAGTCACAATGTTGCGGAGTGTGCGCGGTGGGTAATTTTGGGTTAATGTAGACAGTGTTGCCCAGCACGCAAAACGGTGACATTTTTGCCGGTTGTGCGCACTGTGTAATTTTGGGTTAATGTAGACAGTTTTGCTCAGCGCGCAAAACTGTCACAATGTCGCCGGTTGTGCGCGCTGCGCAATTTTTGTAAAATGTTGAAAATTTTGCACATCGCGCAAAACGGTCACAATTTTGCCGACTGTGCGCGTTGGGTAATTTTGGTCATATGTAGCAGCTTAGCTCGGCGCGAAAAATAATTTTGTTCATATGTAGGCTGCTTAGCTCGGCGCGAAAAATGGTCACAATTTTGCCGGTTGTGCGCGTTGTGTAATTTTGGGCAAATGTATATAGTTTTGCGCATGGCGTAAAACAGTCACAATTTTGCCGGCTGTGCGCCCTGGATAATTTTGGGCAAATGTCAGCAAGCAAAACGGTCACAATTTTACTTGATGTGCACGCTCGGTAATTTTGGTTAAATGTCGACATTTTTTGCTCCGCGCGCAAAATGGTCACCATTTTGCCGGTTGTGAGCGTTGAGTAATTTTGGGTAAATGTAGACATTTTTGGTCAACGTGCAAGATGGTCACAATTTTGCAGGTTGTGTGCGATGAGGAATTTTGGGAAAATTTAGACAGTTTTGCTTTGTGAGCAAAACGGTCACAATTTTGCCTGTTTTGTGGGCTGAGTAATTTTGGCTAAATGTTGACATTTTTGCACCGCGCGAAAAGACGGTCTCAAGCTTGCCAGGTGCGTGCGCTGGTAATTTTGGATAAACGTAGACAGATTTACCCAGCGCGTAAAACGGTCACAATTTTGCTTGCTATGCGCGCCGAGTAATTTTGGTTAAATGTAGAAATTATTTGCGTAGCGCGTAAAACGGTCACAATTTTGCCGGTTGTGCGCGCTGTGTAATTTTGGGTAAATGTAGAAAGTTTCGCCCAGCGCACAAAACGGTCCCATTTTTTCCGGTTGTGCGCACTGGGTAATTTTGGGTAAATCTAGACTGTTTTGCTCAAAGCGCAAAACTGTCACAATTTTGCTGGGCGTGCGCGCTGGTACTTTTGGGTAAATGTAGAGAGTTTTGCTCTGCGCGGAAAACTATCACAATTTTGCCAGGTTGTGCGCGCTGAGTCACTTTGGGTAAATGTAGACATATTTGGTCAGTGCACAAAACAGTCACAATTTTGCAGGTTGAGCGTGCTGGGTCACTTTGGGTAAATGTAGACATTATTTGCGCAGTACGCAAAACGGACACTTTGGGTAAATATAGACATTTTTGCACACAGCGTAAAACGGTCACAATTTTGCCAGATGTGCACACTGTATAATTTTGGGTAAATGTAGTCATTTTTTGCGCAGCGCGTAAAACAGTCACAATTTTGCTGGCTGTGCGCGCGGGGTAATTTTGGATAAATGTAGACAGTTTTGCTAGTACGCAAAAAGATCACAATTTTGGGTAATTTTGGGTAATTGTAGACAGTTTTTCTCAGCGCGCAAAACTGTCACAATTTTGCCAGTTGTGCGCGATGGGTAATTTTTGGAAAATGTAGACAGTTTACGTCAGCGCAAAAAAACGGCCACAATTTTACCGGTTGTGCGGACTGCGTAATTTTGGGTAAATGTTGACATTTTTTCTTAGAGCGCAAAACGGTCACAATTTTGCCGGGTGTGTGCACTGGTAATTTTGGGTAAATGTAGATATTTTTGCCCAGCGCGCAAAACGATCACAATTTTATCGGGTGTAGGCGCTGGTAATTTTCGATAAATATAGACAGTTTTGCCCAGCGCACAAAAAGGTGACAATTTTAACGGTGTGCGTGCTGGTAATTTTCGGTAAATGTAGACAGTTTTGCCAAGCGCATAACACGGTCACAATTTTGCAGGATGTGCGCGCTGGGTAATTTTGGTTAAATATTGACATTTTTTGCACCACGCCCAAAATGGTCACCATTTTGCCGGTTGTGAGCGTTGAGTAATTTTGGGTATATGTGGACATTTTTGGTCAACGTTCACAACGGCCACAATTTTACAGGTTATGCGAGCTGAGGAATTTTGCGAAAATTTAGTTAGTTTTGCGCATCGAGCAAAACGGTCACAATTTTGCTGGGTGTGTGCTGGTAATTTTGGGTAAATGGAGACAGTTTTGCCCAGCGCGCAAAACGGTCACAATTTTGCTGGCTATGCGCGCGGAGGAATTTTGGCTAAATGCAGACATTTTTGCTCTGCGCGTTAAATGGTCACAATTTTGCAGGTTGTGCGCGCTGGGAAACTTTGGGTATATGTAGACATTATTTGCGTAGCGCGTAAAACGGTCACAATTTTGCCGGTTTTGCGCGCTGGATAATTTTACTTAAATGTAGACAGTATTCCCAGCGCGTAAAAATGGTCACATTTTTTCCGGTTGTGCGCACTGGGTAATTTTTGGCAAAAATGGAATGTTTTGCTTAGCGTGCAAAACTGTCACAATTTTACCAGTTGTGCACGCTGGGTAATTTTTGGAAAATGTATACGGTTTTCGTCAGGCGCAAAACGGTGACAATTTTGCCGGGTGTGAGGGCAGGTAATTTTGGGGAAATGTAGACAGTTTTGCCGAGGCGCAAAACTGTCACAATTTTGTCGGGTGTGCGCGCTGGTACTTTTGGGCAAATGTAGACTATTTTGCTCCGCACACAAAACGGTCACAATTTTGATGGCTGTGCGCGCTAGGAAATCTGGTTAAAAGTTGACATTTTTTGCTCCGCGCGCAAAACGGTCATATTTTGCCGGTTGTGAGCGTTGAGTAATTTTGGGTAAATGTAGACATTTTTGGTCAATGTTCAAAATGGCCACAAATTTACAGGTTGTGCGAGCTGAGGAATTTTGGGTAAATATAAACGGTGACATTTACAGGTTGTGCACGCAAAACGGTGACATTTTCGCCGGTTGTGCGCACTGTGTAATTTTGGGTAAATGTAAACAGTTTTGCTCAACGCACAAAACTGTCACTATTTCGCCGGTTGTCTGCGCTGCCCAAATTTTGGAAATTGTAGACAGTTTTGCTCAGCGAGCAAAACTGTCACAATTTTGTCGGTCGTGCGGGCTGAGTAATTTGGGTAAATGTTGACATTTTTGCTCCACGCGGAAAACGGTCACAATTTTGCACCGTGTGTGTGCTGGTAATTTTGGGTAAATGTACACAGTTCTGCCCAGCGCGGAAAACTGTCACAATTTTGTCGGGTGTGTGTGCTGGTAATTTTCGGAAAATGTAGACAGTTTTGCCCAGCACGGAAAACGGTCATAATTTTGCCGGCTATGCGCACTGAGTAATTTTCGTTAAATGTAGACATTTTTGCTCTGAGCGTAAAATGGTCACAATTTTGCAGGTTGTGCCCGCAGGGTCACTTTGGGTAAATGTAGACCTTATTTGTGTAGCGCGTAAAACGGTCACAATTTTGCCGGTTGTGCACGCTGGGTAATTTTGGGTAAATGTAGACAGTATTGCCCAGCGCGCAAAACGGGTGACATTTTTGCTGGTTATGCGCACTGGGTAATTTTGGGTAAATGTATACTGTTTTGCTCACCGCGCAAAACTGTCACAATTTTACCAGTTGTGCACGCTGGGTTATTTTTGGAAAATGTAGACAGTTTTCGTCAGCGCGCAAAACGGTCTCAATTTTGCCAGTTGTGCGGGCTGCGTAATTTTGAGTAAATGTTGACATTTTTTCTCAGAGCGGAAAACGGAGTCAATTTTATCGGGTGTGACGCTGGTAATTTTGGGTAAATTATAAACATTTATTCGCAACGCGTAAAACGGGCACAATTTTATCGGGTGTGCGCACTGGTAATTTTGGGTAAATGTAGACTGTTTTGCCCAGCGCGCCGGGTGTGCGCGCCGGTACTTTTGGGTAATGTAGACAGTTTTGGTCAGCGCGTAAAACTATCACAATTTTGTCGGTTGTGCGCGCTGAGTCACTTTGGGTAAATGTAGACATATTTGGTCAGCGCACAAAACGGTCACAATTTTGCAGGTTGTGCATGCTGGGTCACTTTGGGTTAATGTTGACATTATTTGCGTAGGGCACAAAACAGTCACAACGTTGCGGAGTGTGCGCGGTGGGTAATTTTGGATTAATGTAGACAGTTTTGCCCAGCACGCAAAACAGTGACATTTTTGCGGTTGTGCGCACTGTGTAATTTTGGTTAAATGTAGACAGTTTTGCTCAGCGCGCAAAACTATCACAATTTCGCAGGATGTGCGCGATGCGTAATTTTTGGAAAATGTAGACAGTTTTGCAAAGCGCGCAAAACGGTCACAATTTTGCCTACAGTGCGTGTTAGGTAATTTTGGTCATATTTAGGCAGCTTAGCTCGGCGCGAAAAACGGTCTCAATTTTATCAATTGTGCGCGTTGGGTAATTTTGGGCAAATGTATACTGTTTTGCGCAGGGCGCAAAACCGTCGCAATTTTGCCAGCTGTGCGCCCGGGATAATTTTGGGTAAATGTCGACATTTTTGCCCAGGACTCAAAACGGTCACAATTTTGCCGGCTATGCGCGTCGGGTAATTTTGGTTAAATGTAAACATTATTTGCGTAGCGCGTAAAATGGTCACAATTTTGCCGGTTGTTCGCGCTGGGTAATTTGGGTAAATGTAGACTCTTTTGCTCAGCGCGCAAAACTGTCACAATTTTATGGGGTGTGCGCGCTGGTACTTTTGGGTTAATGTAGATACTTTTGCTCAGCGCGCAAAACTGTCACAATTTTGCCGGGTTTTGTGTGCTGAGTCACTTTGAATAAATATAGACATATTTGGTCAGCGCACAAAACAGTCACAATTTTGCAGGTTAAGCGTGCTGGGTCACTTTGGGTAAATGTAGACATTATTTGCGCAGTGCACAAAACGGTCACAATTTTTGCCGGTTGTGCACACATGGCAATTTGGGTAAATGTAGACATTTTTTCCCAACGCGTAAAACTGTCACAATTTTGTCATATGCGCACACTGGGTAATTTTGGGTAAATGTAGTCATTTTTGCGCAGTGCACAAAACAGTCACAATTTTGCTGGGTGTGCATGCTGGGTAATTTTGGATAAATGTTGACAGTTTTGCTAGTACGCAAAACGATCGTAATTTTGGGTAATTTTGTGTAAATGTAGACAGTTTTGCCCAGCGCGCAAAACTGTCACAATGTTGCCAGTTGTACGCAATGGGTACTTTTTGGAAAATGTAGACAGTTTCGTCAGCTCGCAAAACGGTCACAATTTTGCCGGTTGTGCGGACTGCGTAATTTGGGTAAATGTTGACATTTTTTCGTCAGTGCGCACAACGGTCACAATTATGCTAGGTGTGTGCACTGGTAATTTTGGCTAAATGCAGACATTTTTGCTCTGTGCGTTAAATGGTCACAATTTTGCAGGTTGTGCGCGATGGCAAACTTTGGGTATATGCAGACATTATTTGCGTAGCGCGTAAAACTGTCACAATTTTGCCGGTTGTGCGCGCAGGATAATTTTACATAAATGTAGAAGTATTCCCAGCGCGCAAAAACGGTCACATTTTTTTCGGTTGTGCGCACTTGGTAATTTTCGGAAAATATAGAATGTTTTGCTTAGCATGCAAAACTGTCACAATTTTGCCAGTTGTGCACGCTGGGTAATTTTTGGAAAATGTATACAGTTTTCGTCAGGCGCAAAACGGTGACAATTTTGCCGGGTGTGAGGGCAGGTAATTTTGGGGAAATGTAGACAGTTTTGCCGAGGCGCAAAACTGTCACAATTTTGTCGTGTGTGCGCGCTGGTACTTTTGGGCAAATGTAGACTATTTTGCTCAGCACACAAAACGGTCACAATTTTGACGGCTGTGCGCGCTGGGAAATCTGGTTAAAAGATGACATTTTTTGCTCCGCGCGCAAAACAGTCACTATTTTGCCGGTTGTGAGCGTTGAGTAATTTTGGGTAAATGTAGACATTTTTGGTCAATGTTCAAAACGGCCACAAATTTACAGGTTGTGCGAGCTGAGGAATTTTGGGTAAATTTAGTTAGTTTTGCACAGCGAGCAAAACGGTCACAATTTTACCAGTTGTGCGGGATGAGTAATTTTGGAAAAATGTTAACATTTTTGCACAGCGCGTAAAATAGTCACAATTTTGCAGGGTGTGCACGCTGGTACTTTTGGGTAAATGTAGACAGTTTGCTCTGCACGCAAAACGGTCACTATTTTGTCGGTTGTGCGCGTTGAGCACTTTGGGTAAATGTAGACATATTTGGTCAGCGCACAAAACAGTCACAATTTTGTAGGTTGTGTGCACTGGTTCAGTTTCAGTAAATGTAGACATTATCTTCGTAGTGCGCAAAACAGTCACAATGTTGCAGGTTGTGCGCGCTGCGTACTTTTGGGTAAATGTAGACAGTTTTGTCCAGCACACAAAACGGTGACATTTTCGCCGGTTGTGCGCACTGTGTAATTTTGGGTAAATGTAAACAGTTTTGCTCAACGCACAAAACTGTCACAATTTCGCCGGTTGTCTGCGCTGCGCAAATTTTGGAAATTGTAGACAGTTTTGCTCAGCGAGCAAAACTGTCACAATTTTGCCGGTCGTGGGGGCTGAGTAATTTGGGTAAATGTTGACATTTTTGCTCCACGCGGAAAACGGTCACAATTTTGCCCCGTGTGTGTGCTGGTAATTTTGGGTAAATGTACACAGTTCTGCCCAGCACGGAAAACGGTTACAATTTTGTCGGGAGTGTGTGCTGGTAATTTTCGGTAAATGTAGACAGTTTTGCCCAGCACGGAAAACGGTCACAATTTTGCCGGCTATGCGCACTGAGTAATTTTGGTTAAATGTAGACATTTTTGCTCTGAGCGTAAAATGGTCACAATTTTGCAGGTTGTGCACGCAGGGTCATTTGGGTAAATGTAGGCAGCTTAGCTCGGCACGAAAAACGGTCTCAATTTTATCGATTGTGCGCGTTGGGTAATTTTGGGCAAATGTATACTGTTTTGCGCCGAGCGTAAAACAGTCGCAATTTTTCCAGCTGTGCGCCCGTGATAATTTTGGGTAAATGTCGACATTTTTGACCAGTACTCAAAACGATCACAATTTTTACCGGTTGTGCACACATGGCAATTTTGGGTAAATGTAGACATTTTTGCACAGCGCGCAAACTGTCACAATTTTTCCGGTTGTGCACGCTGAGAAATTTTGTGCAAATGTAGACATTTTTTGCGCAGCGCGCAAAACAGTCACAATTTTGCCGGCAGTGCGTGCTGGGTAATTTTGGGTAAATGTAGACAGTTTTGCTAGTACGCAAAACGGTCACAAATTTGTCTGTTTTGCGCGCTGGGTAATTTTGGATAAATGTAGACTATTTTGTAATTTTAGTATAATGTTAACACTTTTGCTCAACACGTAAAACTGTCACGATTTTTCCGGATGTGCGCGCTGAGTAATTTTGGTTAAATGTAGACAATTTTTGCTCCGCGCGCAAAATGGTCACCATTTTGCCGGTTGTTAGCGTTGAGTAATTTTGGGTAAATGTAGACATTTTTGGTCAACGTGCAAAACTGTCACAATTTTACAGGTTGTGCGCGATGAGGAATTTTGGAAAAATTTAGACAGTTTTGCTCAGCGAGCAAAACGGTCACAATTTTGTCGGTTGTGCAGGCTGAGTAATTTTGGGTAAATATTGACCTTTTTGCTCCGCGCGCAAAACGGTCACAATTTTGCCAGGTGTGTGTGATGCTAATTTTGGATAAATGTAGACCTTTTTGGCCAACGCGCAAAACGGTCCTAATTTTGCCGGTTATGCGCGCGGAGTAATTTTGGCTAAATGTGGACATTTTTGGTCTGCGCTCAAAATGGTCACAATTTTGTAGGTTGTGCGCGCTGGGACACTTTGGGTATATGAAGACGTTATTTGCGTAGCGCGTAAAACGGTCACAATTTTGCCGGTTGTGGGCGCTGGGTAATTTTGGGTAAATGTAGACAGTATTCCCCTGCGCGCAAAACGGTCACATTTTTGCCGGTTGTGCGCACTGGGTATTTTTCGGTAAATATAGACTGTTTTGCTCAGCGTGCAAAACTGTCACAATTTTGCCAGTTGTGCACGCTGGGTAATTTTTGGAAAATGTATACAGTTTTCGTCACCGCGCAAAACGGTGACAATTTTACCGGGTGTGAGGGCTGGTAATTTTGGGTAAATGTAGACAGTTTTGCCCAGGCGAAAAACTGTCACAATTTTGCCGGGTGTGCGCACTGGTACTTTTGGGCAAATGTAGACTCTTTTGCTCAGCACACAAAACGGTCACAATTTTGACGGCTGTTCGCACTGGGAAATCTGGTTAAAAGTTGACATTTTTTGCTCCGCGCGCAAAACGGTCACGATTTTGCCTGTTGTGAGCGTTGAGTAATTTTGGGTAAATGTAGAGATTTTTGGTCAACGTTCAAAACGGCCACAATTTTACAAGTTGTGCGAGCTGAGGAACTTTGCGTAAATTTTGTTAGTTTTGCTCAGCGAGCAAAACGGTCACAATTTTGATGGTTGTGCGGGATGAGTAATTTTGGAAAAATGTTAACATTTTTGCACAGCGCGCAAAATAGTCACAATTTTGCAGGGTGTGCACGCTGGTACTTTTGGGTAAATGTAGACAGTTTGCTCTGCACGCAAAACGGTCACTATTTTGTCGGTTGTGCGCGCTGAGCACTTTGGGTAAATGTAGACATATTTGGTCAGCGCACAAAACGGTCACAATTTTGTAGGTTGTGCGCACTGGGTCAGTTTCAGTAAATGTAGGCATTATCTACGTAGTGCGCAAAACAGTCACAATGTTGGAGGTTGTGCGCGCTGCGTACTGTTGGGTGACATTTTCACCGGTTGTGCGCACTGTGTAATTTTGGGTAAATGTGACAGTTTTGATCAACGCACAAAACTGTCACAATTTCGCCGGTTGTCTGCACTGCACAATTTTTGGAAATTGTAGACAGTTTTGCTCAGCGAGCAAAACTGTCAAAATTTTGCCGGTCGTGCGGGCTGAGTAATTTGGGTAAATGTTGAAATTTTTGCTCCACGCGTAAAACGGTCACAATTTTGCCCCGTGTGTGTGCTGGTAATTTTGGGTAAATGTACACAGTTTTGCACAGCGCGGAAAACGGTCACAATTTTGCCAGGCGTGTGTGCTGGTAATTTTGGGTAAATGTAGATAGTTTTGCCCAGCACGGAAAACGGTCACAATTTTTCCAGCTATGCGCACTGAGTAATTTTGGTTAAATGTAGACACTTTTGCTCTGAGCGTAAAATGGTCACAATTTTACAGGTTGTGCACGCAGGGTCACTTTGGGTAAATGTAGACATTATTTGTGTAGCGCGTAAAACGGTCACAATTTTGCTGGTTGTGCTCGCTGGGTAATTTTAGGTAAATGTAGACTGTATTGCCCAGCGCGCAAAACGGGTGACATTTTTGCTGGTTATGCGCACAGTGTAATTTTGGGTAAATGTATACTGTTTTGCTCACCGTGCAAAACTATCACAATTTTACCAGTTGTGCGCGCTGGGTCACTTTGGGTAAATGTTGACATTATTTGCGTAGTGCACAAAACAATCACAATGTTCCGGAGTGTGCGTGGTGGGTAATTTTGGATTAATGTAGACAGTTTTGCCCAGCACGCAAAACGGTGACATTTTTGCGGTTGTGCGCACTGTGTAATTTTGGTTAAATGTAGACAGTTTTGCTCAGCGCGCAAAACTGTCACAATTTCCTAGGTTGTGGGCGATGCGCAAATTTTGGAAAATGTAGACAGTTTTGCTAAGCGCGCAAAACGGTCACAATTTTGCCGACTGTGCGCATTAGGTAATTTTGGTCATATGTAGGCAGCTTAGTTCGGCACGAAAAACGGTCTCAATTTTATCGATTGTGCGCGTTGGGTAATTTTGGGTAAATGTATAATGTTTTGCGCCGAGCGCAAAACAGTCGCAATTTTTCCAGCTGTGCGCCCGGGATAATTTTGTGTAAATGTCAACATTTTTTACCAGTACTCAAAACGGTCACAATTTTTACCGGTTGTGCACACATGGCAATTTTGGGTAAATGTAGACATTTTTGCACAGCGCGCAAACTGTCACAATTTTTCCGGTTGTGCACGCTGGGTAATTTTGTGCAAATGTAGACATTTTTTGCGCAGCGCGCAAAACAGTCACAATTTTGCCGGCAGTGCGTGCTGGGTAATTTTGGGTAAATGTAGACAGTTTTGCTAGTACGCAAAACGGTCACAAATTTGTCTGTTTTGCGCGCTGGGTAATTTTTGATAAATGTAGACTATTTTGTAATTTTAGTATAATGTTAACACTTTTGCTCAACACGCAAAACTGTCACAATTTTTCCGGATGTGCGCGCTGAGTAATTTTGGTTAAATGTAGACAATTTTTGCTCCGCGCGCAAAATGGTCACCATTTTGCCGGTTGTTAGCGTTGAGTAATTTTGGGTAAATGTAGACATTTTTGGTCAACGTGCAAAACTGTCACAATTTTACAGGTTGTGCGCGATGAGGAATTTTGGAAAAATTTAGACAGTTTTGCTCAGCGAGCAAAACGGTCACAATTTTGTCGGTTGTGCAGGCTGAGTAATTTTGGGTAAATATTGACCTTTTTGCTACGCGCGGAAAACGGTCACAATTTTGCCAGGTGTGTGTGATGCTAATTTTGGATAAATGTAGACAGTTTTGGCCAACGCGCAAAACGGTCCTAATTTTGCCGGTTATGCGCGCGGAGTAATTTTGGCTAAATGTGGACATTTTTGGTCTGCGCTTAAAATGGTCACAATTTTGTAGGTTGTGCATGCTGGGACACTTTGGGTATATGTAGACGTTATTTGCGTAGCGCGTAAAACGGTCACAATTTTGCCGGTTGTGGGCGCTGTGTAATTTTGGGTAAATGTAGACAGTATTCCCCTGCGCGCAAAACGGTCACATTTTTTCTGGTTGTCCGCACTGGGTAATTTTCGGCAAATATAGACTGTTTTGCTCAGCACGCAAAACTGTCACAATTTTGCCAGTTGTGCACGCTGGGTAATTTTTGGAAAATGTATACAGTTTTCGTTAGCGTGCAAAACGGTCACAATTTTGCCGGTTGTGCGGGCTGCGTAATTTTGGATAAATGTTGACATTTTTTCTCAGAGCGCAAATCGGTGACAATTTTGTCTGGTGTGTGCGCTGGTAATTTTGGGTAAATGTAGACAGCTTTGCCCAGCACGCAAAACTGTCACAATTTTGCCGGGTGTGCGCGCTGGTACTTTTGGGTAAATGTAGGCAATTTTACCCAGCACACAAAACGGTCACAATTTTGTCGGTTGTATGCACTGAGTCACTTTGGGTAGATGTAGACATATTTGGTCAGTGCACAAAACGGTCACAATTTTACAGGTTGTGCGCGCTGAGTCACTTTGGGTAAATGTAGACATTATTTGCATAGTGCGCAAAACAGTCACAATGTTAGGGTTTGTGCGCGTTGTTTGTTGGGTCCAAGGGGATTAGCCCTTTGGAAGCCAAGTCCAAGTAGACTTCATCTTCCCAACATAATTACTATTCCTAATAACATCTTGAAAATAGGAATCAACATAAGTATTCCTATCATTTAGACTAGTGTTCTTCAGACCCCAAATAGTGTAAATCTTGGGAGTCCTTTTCTTAGTTGCATGCATACTTGTTGGATTTCTCTGTGGTGCATGCTTCTAGGGAACATGGTTTCTAGCATAGAAATGAGGTGGAGGATATGCATTTAACATACGAGGATGATATGTATGATTGGGAACATGCATGGTGTATGAAGCATATGGATCATGCATGACATGTGGAGGATGAGCATACATGTAAGAATGATGTGTATGTGCATACGGGTGTATAGGAGCACGTACATGAGTATTTCTCTTATGTGGATTTGTACGTATCCGTGGGTGTGGAGCATAAAAAGTTTCATGGTTATCCACTTGTGAAGTAGGAGGTTTCCTACGTGTAAGAATGTTAGTGTACATGTAAGCATGGCTTCTCTTTTGGTTTTCACCCTTAGTATGTTTCTTGCCAAAAGGAAGAGATGGTGAAGCGGTGACTTTCTTGGTAGGATTGCTACCTAGTGTCTTTGATACCACTTGTGGATGCACCGGAGGAAGGCCTCATGTAACGACTGCTTTTCTTGTATCTGATTATAATATAATATAATATATGTTTTGGTGGATTTTCTCCTCTTGTGTGGTTTTCGTCTCCGTAGTTTTCATTTTCGATCGATTCGTCGCATTTTCTCGCTTCTTTCTTAGGATTGTCGATTTCGAAGTACGTCGTTTGTGACGGGCTTCACAACGGTCATATCTAACTATTAGATCAAGCCTAGGAGTCTTAGGATTCGATCACGGGGCCTCGCGCTCCGTATCGGAACTTTTTTGTGCTCATTAGCCGGAGTAAGAAGGGCCACCGACCGACTAGATGACGATCCAGTCGGTCGGCAATCCTTCTTGGACCGACAAGTGAGCTTTCTAATTTTCTGAGGAAGCTACTGTTTATCGTTAGTCGGTCTAAGAAGTTTGGTTGACCGACTAGGTTGCAAACTAGTCGGTCGGCGATGCTTCTTGAACCGACTAACTCATCATCTTATTTTTGTATCAGTTACTGTTTACTCTTAGTCGGTCTAAGAACGTTCATCGACCGACTAGATGCTAAACTAGTCGGTCAGTACTTGTTCATGGACCGACTAATTCTAGATCCTAATTTCACCTGTAGCTACTGTTTACACTTAGTCGGTCTGCGTTGGTCGACCGACCGACTCGTTGTCAAACTAGTCGGTCAGTGGTTGTTCTTTGACCGATTAACTAGTGCTGTAAACCCTAGTTTTGCCCTAGCCGCCAGCCTAGCCTATAAATACCCAACCCAAACGTTTTCTTCCCCTCCAACTCGACCCTAAACCCTAAAATCGCCCCCATTGATCCCCCACCTTCCTCCAAGCTCCATTGCTTCATTCCAAGCCCTAAATCCATCATCCAAACCATCCATCTACTCTATCTACCCCTCATCTTCCCCAAATCTCCATCAAAACCCATCAAAATCCCCAAATCCCCCAAAACCCTAGTTTCCCCAAACTTCTCCAATCTTCTCCAGATTTGATCCTAGGGTTCCCAGGAGTGTTCCTTCCGTCTTCTCTCGGTAAGAAATCGACCTACCGTTGTTTTCATAGCTTATTTATAATTTAATGAAAACCCTAATTTATTTCATGTGTTTGTTGATTGTTCCCCCGAAACAGCGATTTCCTCGTAGATAGCATCTGTGTGACGAGGTTGATCGTCATCCCCGGTGCTAGGCAAGTGAAACTTGCCACTTAGGGTTTAGGCCATGTTTAGGCCATTTTCTTGTTATAGGCGTAAAAGAGGCTAGGCGACGAAATGATACTCGCCTAGGCGCAAATTGGGGAATTAGCTTGACAACGAAGCTAGTTCCAACACATTTAGCATGTTGCACATTTTCCATGTCATGTTTACTTTCAATTAACGGTACGCGAATATGTCATGTCATTGCATTTCGCCTGTCACGTTTAATTCAATTAACGGTACGCGAATATGTCATGTCATTGCATTTCGCCTGTCACGTTTAATTCAATTAACTGTACGCAAATAAACTGTCATGATCTCGCATTCTTTAGATATTGCTGTGATTGCGTAGCTTCGCTACAATGTTGTGTTCCTGGCTCGTGTTCCAGAAGCGGGCCATGTGTTGGTTGATAGCCAATGCCCGAATTGCGTGTTCCGGCTAGGTGTTCCCTACGCCATACTAGTGTTCCTGGCTCGTGACCAGAAGCGAGCATAATGAGTTGCTAACCCCAACGCTCGATACATTGAATTGTGAACTAAGAATGCGAGCTCAATGGCGGGGCAACCCTAGGCTCACTAGATGAGCTCAATGTGCAGGGACCCCAGGCTCCATATCGTGTGAATATTGGATAGGGTTTAGTGCCGATCGGTCTGTAATGCTATGCCATTCAGCGAATGGCCTAAACACCTACAAAATGTGAATTGATTGAATTGATAGTAGCTTGGCTACTCTTGTCTTGTCCCGATGATTGTTCTCTTGTACAAATTGTCTCGCCATGTTTTAATTGTGCACTCATGTTATAACTGCCATGTCATGCATACTAAACTGCTAGGTTGCTAGATGCCTCACTTTCAGTTTCCTTGCCCAAGTCTTTTTAGACTTGCTGACATGTGCCCCTTTACTCTTTTGGGTGACACATGTTAGATCCTGAGCCCGAGTACCTCGTTGAGGACGAGGTGTTTGCTGACGCCGAGCCCGAGCCCGTGTTTGACGGGGAGTACGTGGACACTGGGGACCAGTCCTAGTGTCTTCGTGTGTTTTACTTTTGTTAGACAGTTGTTTTGTTATCGGTGCGTGGCACATATACTATGTTATGTCGTTTCTTTTGTTGGCCTTGTTCTGGGCCTTTAGACTCTTCTCTTTTAGCCTGGTGGCTTTTCTGGATGTTGGACACTTTGTTGATGTTGGACAATTTGTGAGATGTGGAATTTTATTTCAGTCTCTCCTTGCGTTATTATTGCTATTCTGTTGTGGTTACAGGGACCTGTTTTTGTATTGTGGACGCTTATCGGGTTTGGGGCTTCACAGCTCCACTCTCGTGCGGACCTTTTCACGTACTCGCCTCCATTTTAGGGAAGCGGGTCGTGACACCTCACAAAGTCTATAGTAACACCACTATAGGAAGTGCGAGCATTGGATGCATTCGCATTCACAAACCCAAGACCAACACGATGTGTGGCCGGAAATTGGTTTGCTAGCAAATCATCCAATTGTCCTTTTCTATTATTGAATCTCACAATACAGGAGGATATGAGCTCATATTTCTCCTTAAGAGAAGAAATATTGGTATCCAAGGTGGACACCCGTGCTTTGAGCTCATGCACTTAAGTTTTAAGAGAATCATTCTCTAAACTCAATTGTGTATGTCGTGTAACTAGATCACTATTATCCTTAGGATGTGTTTTATCTAGTTGAGATTTGAGGGAATTCACCTCATCTCTCAAAGTGACATTTTGAGAAGCTAAGTTTGCTTTCTCAAGAGTTAAAGTATCAACAATGGTGTCATTGTTGATAATGCATGGAATGGATGACTTGCTAACATTCAATTTCTTTAAGCTAGTATATCTAAGCATTAAAGATTGATATTTAGCAAATAGTTCTTCATTAGTAATACGAAGTTCATCCATTGTTACCTCGGTATCATCCGTGTCGGAATCACTCTCGTCACAGAGTGGATCTTCTCGGGCCATGAAACACATGTGGGCGCTCTCACCCTTCTCATCATTGGAATCACTTGATGATTCTTCACTTGAGTCATCGAATGTACCTGCGAGTCCTTTCTTCTTATCTTTTTTGTTCTTGTCAGACTTGTGGTACTTCGGAGCCTTCCACTTCTCTTTGTTCTTTAGCATTGGGCAATCCCTCTTGATGTGCCCTGGCTTATTACACTTAAAGCAAAGAGAGGAAGTAGCATTTGTAGACTCAAATCGTTTGTTTGAGGAAAATTTACCTTTGCGGAAGAAGCGTTGGAACTTCTTCGCCATTTGGGCCGTTTCACCCAAATCCATTTCATTCTCTGATTCTTCACTATCGGAGGATGATGAATTGGTGTTGAATGCCAAAGCTTTCTTCTTGGCCTCCGAAAGATTCATCATAGCTCGAATCTTTAATCGGTTCTCCCGTCTTACTTCATAAGACATGAGAGTCCCGATAAGATTCACAACTGTGTAATTCTTCAAATCATTGACCTCCTCGATGGCGATCGCTCTTCTTTCCCATTTTGAGGTCATTCCCATGATGATCTTTCTTACCTTGTCTGGTTCGGTGTATATTTGGTCAAGGGCTTCCAATTCATTTGTGATGTCAGTAAAACGTCCGTACATCGATGCAATGCTCTCATTTTCCTGCATATGAGGCAAATCAAATTTTTGCATGGCAACATATAACTTTGAAAGTTATACATTGTTCGTTCCCTCATGGGTAACTATGAGATGGTTCCAAATTTGATATGCACTGTGCATATCTTGTTGAACTCATTCGGGTCCAACGCACAATGAAGAGCGTTCGTTGCCTTTGCGTTGTTGACTTCGGCGGATTTCTCGGAAGACGTCCATTTGTCGAAATCTACTTCGGTGGGCTCGACGTATTGCTTTTGGAGGGTTCTCCAAAGCGAAGCACTCCTAAGGAACGTCTCCATCCTACACTTCCAATAGCCAAAATTTGTACCATTGAAACGCAAAGGACGCACCATAGATTGACCTTCGAAAAGTGTGGACGCTCCATCACGGTCGTGATTGTTGTACGAAGGCGGCGGAGGAACGTTATTGTTGTTGGATGCCATAGCTATAACCTTGCGCTCTGATACCAATTGCAAGGACTCTGGCTATGGAGAAAACACTAGAAGTGGTGTTGAATAGTGTTTAAGCAATTTAAAACGATAGTTACACCAATTTAAATGCTAACCAACAATATAGTGTGGAATTAAAATTAAACCCAAATAAGAAACAAATGTAAACGTAATGATGTTTCAAGGGTTCGGATTACCCAAGTCACTTCCCGACTTGTTCCTGGTAATCCTACGTCCCTTTCACCCGGATACCTCTGGATACTAAGTTAGAACCCTAACTTGAGGTTTCCTTAAAACACACTTGTAGCAACCCTACAATTGAAATCAAAGTACAAGCGATTGACCTTGACTCCCACAACTTGGGAGCAAGCAAACCGCTCTCACAACCCGATAGCAAATTCAAATAACGAAAGTTATGAAATTATGAAAGTAACACTTACAATCACCTATGCCTTGAAGTAGAACTTGAAGGAGAAGTGTGTTGTGTGTTGAAGACTCTCTTGGAAGAGAGGAGAAAGCCCTTTCTCTTGATAGTACAAATTGCCTAGGAGATAACTCTTTGGTTCCATGTTGGAGAGCAAGAGATCAAAGATTAGGACTTCTTAGGGCTTTGGATTTGAGAGTTTTAAACTTTAGAATGAAAGCTTGAGAGAAAACTTGGAAGCATTAGTAACCCTTCAATGGAATTATAGGAGCCCCATATATAGGTTTCTCAAATCCACAAAACAGATTAGGCAAAAACCCCTTTGGAATCCGTGAGAAAAATCTCAACGGATAGAATCTGAACTCACGACAGTCGACTGTTGAAGAGACCATAGTCGACTGTTACACAGTCAGCAAGGGTAGGTGAGAATTCATAACGGTAACTTACCATGTGGACAGTCGACTGATGAAGTATAGACAGTCGACTGTTAAACCAACAGGCGACTGTAAATACTTCTACAGGCGACTGGCCGAAAGAGGTGTAAGTTGATGAACTCTGTAAATCCTCTGAGAGAACAGGACAGTCGACTGATGAGGAAAAAATAGTCGCCTATTGATCTCAACAGGCGACTGTAAATCCTTATACAGACGACTGTCAAATACCCTGAGAATTTCTAGAGAGCTGAGTCAATGAAATGGCTCACAGACAGACGACTGTTGCAGTATAGACAGACGACTGATCCAAGGGACAGTCGACTGTATATTCAACATTAGTCGACTGGCCGTAAAAGTCAGATCAATAAAGTTTGGGCAAAGGATAGACATGCAACTGATTTGCAAAACACAGTCGACTGTCACTTGGACAGGCGCCTGTGAATCATTCATCAGTTGCATGTGAAAAATAAACAAAGAGGCCCAAAACTAGATTGTAAAAGTTTGTGCATAACAGGCGATTGTAGAACAAAACACAGTCGACTGTTTTTGAGACAGACGACTGTAAAACGTTCAGCAGTCGACTGTTATAAACAATCCAAACACAATCACTAAGGAAATGAATTGGAGTCTAAGGACAAATGATTTAATGATGTCCTAAGACTGATTTGAAGATGTGTGTGAGTGCTCCATCAATGTTCTACTTCTAAGCTACATACTAGAAGAGATAAAAGAAATTTACATTGACGAATACTCTCTTCTATCCAAAGTATGAGCTTGAAGTCTTCATGGAGCTTCAATCTACATTTACGATCATCCAATCCATTTCATTTGCCTTAAATGATCTTTGAGAGTCATCGTTGCTTGTAGATCCATAAATAGCTTAGGCAATGGATTAACTGCAAAATTGGGGATTAGTCACAAGTATTTATGTTTGCTCATCATTAACACAAGTAGGGATAAGTCCAATACTCAACAAGTTTCTGAGTTGCAAAGCCATGAGCTAGCTGGAGGTGTCAAATGATGAGATTAAGGATGTTCTTTTCTCTTTAAAGGACAGCAAAGCGCCTAGCCCAGATGGTTTTAGTTCTGATTTCTTTAAGAAGGCTTGGAGCATTGTTGGTGATAATGTGCTTTGTGCTATAAGGTCCTTCTTTTATTCTGGAAAGCTATTGAAACAGGTAAATGCAATAGCTATTGATCTTATTCCTAAAATTCCTAATCTTTCTCAAGTTAAAGATTTTAGGCCTATTTCCTGTTGCAATACAGTTTATAAGTGCATTGCAAAGCTTATTGCTAATAGACTTTAAAGGTGTGTTATCATCTTTGGTTGGCCCTTATTAGACTGCTTTTATTAAGGGTCGGAGGATTAGTGACATTATCTTGTTTTCTCAAGAATTGTTACGTAATTATCGTCGAAGGGGTGGGCCTCCTTGTTGTGCTCTAAAGGTTGATCTTATGAAAGCTTATGACTCTATTCGATGGGATTTCATGATATCTGTGCTTCGTGTGATGGGATTCCCTAGTAGGCTTGTTGGTTGGATTCAGGAGTGTATTTCTACAGCCAGATATTCTATTTGCATTAATGGAGAGTTGCAGGGGTTTTTTCCAGGAGGTCGCGGGTTAAGGCATGGGGATCCTATATCTCCTTATTTTTTTTGTTCTGGCTATGGAGGGTTTCTCAGGCTTGATGTGTCGTATGGTTAAGGAGAGCCTTTTCGATTTCATTGGAGATGTGAAAAGGAGAAGATTTCTCATTTGTGTTTTGCGGACGATCTTATGATTTTCTGTAGAGCAGAATCCGATTCTGTTTTTATGATTGGAGATTGCATTCGACAGTTTCAACAATTATCTGGTCTTAGTCCAAATCCTTCAAAGAGCCATATGTTTATATGTGGGGTGTCTTCTCAGAGTGTAGATCATTTGCTTAGAATTCTTAGGTATAAAGAGGGAGGGTACTTTGCCTATGCGTTATGATGCGTGACGAGTAATGAAATGCATGGAGTTCAGAATTGAAGAATAGAACAGAGGATAGAGATCTAAGATAAAGGCTATGCCACCACTCAAGATCAGGAAATGGAGTTCACCACAACTGAGATTATAGGCCAGGCCACCCTCCCAATTGATAAAGAACTCACTTGTCTCACCACTAACTTTCCCACGGTTAGATAAAGAAAACAAGATTAACAACAAGTTTTGAAATCACTTGCCACTTCAGAATTTTCATTTAACAAAAACTGATCTTTTGAGTTAGAAGGACTCTCTTTTAAAAAAGAGATACAACATTGAAAATGACATACATCAGCATTTAATAGCCAACAACTTCCAAGGCTGATGACACAACTTACTAGGCTACACTTTACTAGGCTACAACTTACTAGACATTGAATAGACTACAACTTACTAGACACTGAATAGGCTACACTTTACTAGGCTACAACTTTCTAGACATTGAATAGGCTACAAGTTACTAGGCATTGAATGCAGGAAAAGTAAAAGCTATTGTTGAATTCCAAGGCCAAAAGCCTTCAACATTCATCCAAATCCTTCAGTTCCTTCTTTATTTGAAATATGAATCTTCATTTGAGCTTAGATGCCAAAATAATCACTTTCCAACATAGTTGACCCATTAAGGAAGCCAACTAAGCAAAACTTGGCCCAAAACAGCTTGAGTACTAACCTGAAATTCAGAGCTAACGTTGGAGCTCAAAATTTATTTGATTTCTCTTGCCAACATTCTCCTTGATTGGGATTTGCCCTCAAATCCTCAGCATCTTTATTTTCAGGCAAGAATGGAATTAAATGACCAATATTGAAAGTTTCAGAAATATTCGTTTCTCCCGGCAATTCAAGCTTGTATACATTACTTCCAACCTTCTCAACTACTTTGAAAGGGCCATCTCCACAAGCCATGATCTTGTTCTTCTTTATAGAGGGAAACATTTCCTTTCTTAAATGAAGCCAAACCAAATCTCCAGGCTTGAATACAAGGGAGTAGCGATGTGTGTACAATTCATTCACTCTTTCAATTCTGGTCTTCACTTGTTCATTGAGCCTCTTCATTTCTTTGGCATGCTGTTCAGCTTCAAAACTCACTTGGGACTCAATAGGAAGTGGAATCAGATCAATGGGAGTAAGAGGGTTCACTCCATAATTCACTTCAAATGGATACTTTCCTGTTGCATAAGATGAAGCTCTATTGTATGCAAACTCAGCATGGAAAAGTTTGTTATCCCAATCTTTGATATTTTTTCCCACCAAACTTCTGAGAAGAGTTGAGAGTGTTCTATTTGTCACTTCTGTTTGACCATCAGTTTGAGGATGGTAAGTAGTAAACAAGAGCTTTGTCCCCAACAAGTTCCACATGCATCTCCAAAAATGACTTAAAAACTTAGGATATCTATCACTTACAATGGTCTTTGGAACTCCAAGAAGTTTGTGAATTTCTTTGAAATAGAGATTAGCAACATGAGAAGTATCATCTGATTTCGTGCATGCGATGAAATGAGCCATTTTTGAAAAACGATCAACAACTACCTTGATAGCATCTTTCCCTCTTTGAGTTCTTAGTAGTGCCACAATAAAATCCATGCTCACATCTTCTCAATGCTGATTTGGAACATGCGGAGGAGTATACATTCCTTGATGAAATTGACTCTTAGCTTTATAACAAATAGAGCATCTTGAAACAACATTATGGATATCACCAGCTATCTTAGGCCAATAAAAGTTGTTCTTGCAAGATGTCAAGTGTCTTGTTGATGCCAAAATGACCAGCAACAACTCCACCATAGACTTCTTTCACCAAGAGATCACGCATTGAACTTTTGGGAATGCACAACTTGTTGTTCTTGAAAAGAAAACCTCCCTGAATCACATAAGGGCTTGAAAGAGCAGCTCTTTCTTCCTCAAAGAATTGAGAAAAGTCGGGATCATCCTTGTAAAGAGCTTTTAAAAAATGAAAACCAAGAATTTTAGCTTCAACAACAGATAGAAGAGAATACCTCCTTGAAAGTGCATCAGCTACAACGTTGGTTGTTCCAGATTTATGCTTTGAAACAAATGAGAATGATTGAAGAAATTCAACCCATTTAGCTTGCCTTTGATTCAATTTGTTCTGTCCATTAATAAACTTGAGTGCTTGATGATCAGAATGCAGAACAAGTTACTTAGGGCGAAGATAATGACTCCGATGATCAAGAGCTCTGACAATGGCATTGAACTCCTTATCATAAGTGCTATAATTCCTCCTTGGGCCATTCAACTTCTCACTAAAATAAGCTATGTGACGTTGAGATTGCACCAGAATTGCCCCAATACCTACTCCACTTGTATCACACTCCACTTCAAAGAGATCATCAAAATTGGGCAAGGCCAAAATTGAAGCTTCACAAATTTCGTCATAATGGATTCAAAGGCATTATGAGTAACCTTAGTCCATTCAAAAGAACCTTTCCTCATGCATTCAATTATAGGAGCCAATAGAGTGCTGATATCTTTAATGAATCTTCTATAAAATGATGCAACGTCATGGAAACTTCTTACTTTAGATATGATGGTTGGAATTGGCCAAGATCTCACAGCTTCAACTTTGGATTGATCAACATAAATACCATCCTTGAAAGGACATATCCAAGGAAAACAACAATAGGAGAGAAGAATTCTGGAGGCAGACTAGGTGGTTGATCATCCAGGAACACATATTGAAATTGCTCAATTAATGGTTGCACCAAAAGATGTAATGGTTCTTCATTCCTGCCTGAACTTTCAGTCTTTCAAAGTGATTCCCTAGCTTTTGGAATGGACATGTCTACAACATAAGTAAAGCCAGTAGGAAGGAATGAAATTGGAAGAATTATACCTTCCCCCTTATGTTGGGGATTGCTCTCCAATTTGGTAATTTTGCAACCTTAATTGTAATTATTGTTCTTCATCCAAGAGACTTCTTGATCCATCTCAATTGGAAAGCCTTCTTGAGGTCAATAGTTTCTGCCTCAACTTCAGATTCAACAAATTCATCTTTATCAAAAATATTTTCAATTATAGTTACTTCTTCTTTCTCGCATTGCACATCCAAATATTGACCAACAAGAAATTCTTCAACTAAACATTCTTCATTGTCTTTTGTTGTGGATTCCTCACTAATATTTTCCTTATAATAAATGGGCTCTCCTAGATCTTCAAAAACTTCTTTGTCAAAACACTCATTGAATTCAAAGATGACATTCATGATGCTCATATCTTCAGATTTAAAAGAAGAAGAGTCACCTTTAGAGAAATCCCTCTCAAAGAAATTTGGATGCTTACTTGCTGGAAGAAATCTTTTCTCCATGAGCCTTTTCAGTTTGATCCAAGACTTGAGCTTCCTCTTGCCTTTTAGTTTCTCTCCATCTACAAGTTGTCAAACCAGAAGGATGCATACATTTTGAGCTTGAGGCTTGCAAATTTGAAGCATTTCTCATCATTATAACTATTGGCTTCGAATATTCGCTCAATAGAATGAACCCACTTCAAATATACATTAGGATTCAAACTTCCATCAAAATCTACTGGATCTATCTTCACATCTTTGAAATCATCTTTGGGAGGCCTTCTATGTTGAACTTGATGAACTGATTCTTCAAATAAAGAACCTGCAACATTTAGAGGTGCCATGAGTGCTCCTTAAGTTCATCCTCCTTCCGTGGTTCCTTCTTAGGCCTAGTTGAGCAATGGCATGGTGTATTTGTACAATATGGCCTCTTAATTCAGTAAGCTCTCTATCACGCATCAGAGTTTGAGCTTGCTCAAGGGTCATGTTTCTTGGAATTTCATCCATACTTTAGGCTTGAAAAAGTTGTGTTTCGGCTTATGAAAGTGTTCAGGCTGGAATGGAAGAGAGAATAGGTTGATTGGAGAAGAAAGGATGACAACAAAAGAGATGAACACCTGATTTTAAGCTTTGATACCAAGTTGATGCGTGACGGATAATGTAATGTATGGAGTTCAGAATTGAAGAATAGAACAGAGGATATGGATTTGAGATAAAGGCTATGCCACCACTCAAGATCAGGAAATGGAGTTCACCAAAACTGAGATTAAAGACCAGGACACCCTCTCAATTGATAAAGAACTCACTTTTCTCACCACTAACCTTCCCACAGTTAGATAAAGAAAACAAGACTAACAACAAGTTGTAAAAGAACTTGCAACTTCAGAATTTTCATTCAACAAAAACTGATCTTTGAGTTACAATGACTCTCTTTTAAAAAAGAGATACAACATTAAAAATGACATACATCAGCATTTAATAGCCAACAACTTCCAAGGCAGATTACACAACTTACTAGGCTTCACTTTACTAGGCTACAACTTACTAGACATTGAATAGGCTACAACTTACTAGACATTGAATAGGCTACACTTTCTTAGACTACAACTTTCTAGACATTGAATAGGCTATAACTTACTAGACATCGAATGCAGGAAAAGTAAATGCTATTATTGAATTCCAAGGCCAAAAGTCTTCAAAATTCGTCCAAACCCTTCAGCTCCCTCTTTATTTGAAATTTGAATCTTCATTTGAGTTTAGATGCCAAAATAATCACTTCCCAACATAGTTGACCCATTAAGGAAGCCAACTAAGGAAAATTTGGCCCAAAACAGCTTGAGGACTAACCTTGAAATTCAGAGCTAAAGTTGGAGCTCAAAATTTCTTTGATTTCTCTTGGGGTTCCTTTAATTTCTACTAAAATGAATGATGAGAATCCTACCAGGAACGACGAGACCCGACAACGAAGAGAAACCTAAGATCGTTCTATAATCAGAATTTGGATGGAGACATTGACCCGTTATACGACAAAAGCAAGAACCTCTGTATAGATGGCCTCGACCCGTTTCTTATTGCAAACAAGAATCTTGGTTTAAGGAAGACGCCACAAACGGTGGGGGAATCCGTTTGATAAGTGGATGGTGAACGCCACTGAGAACTCCGATAAGTTTGAATAGTTCTTCAAAGAACCAAAGAGAAATTCTCTCAGAAATTTTTACCGAAAAATCAACTTCCTTTTTCCATTGCTTAGATGCCTTTTAATATGCTCAAAATTACAAGGAAAGGTCCCAAATTTTAGGTTAAAAGTATGGCTACAAATCAGCCCATTAATTGGTTGATCGCATGCCAAAAAATAGAAAATGAAACTAAATATCTAGACATGCAAGCCTTCCATAAAAAGAGGAAAGTAATTACATAGGCATCTTCCAAATAGGATATTTTGGTATGCAAGCCTTTCAAAAAGAGGAAATTGGCATGCAAACCTTCCAAAAAGAGTAATCCAAAGCATGCCCATTTATTTGCAGAATTTAAGCTAGCCATAGTTGGATTCTTCTAGAACTTGAGTCATGCTGGGCCATCTTTGTTGAACACATGGCTCATGATCAATGGACCTCCATGAATTTGCTTGAGCCCAAATCTCTTGAATCAACTTGTTGAGTATATCTTTGAACTTCTTTGCTCGCGATTGCATAATTGGTCCAATTGGAACTTGAACTTGATCATTTGAAGTTGTGCTATGATTTGCATCATTCCCCTCCTCTTGAAAAGGATTTGTCCTCAAATCATCACCTACCTCAAAAGGACTCAAATCAGTAATATTAAATGTAGCACTTAGATTGTATTCACCTGGTAAATCTAGCTTGTAAGCGTTGTTATTGATGTTCCCTATGACTTGGACATGATCATCTCCATTGGAAGAAATTTTGAGTGTTTTCGTTTTAGGAATATCTCCTTTATCATATGCAGCCAAATCCAATCTCCGAGTTCCAAGATTAGCTTCAGCACAATTTTAAAAAATACACAAGAACCATGCAGCTCATCTAACGTATCATCTAAGTGAGAAATATGATGACAATACTTTACCGTTATGATGTTCATGGTTCGGCAATCAACGCACGTTCTCCACATCCCGTCCTTCTTAGGTACAAGTAAAACTGAAACAGCGCATGGGCTCATGCTCTTCCTCACGTGCCCTTTCTCCAACAACTCCCTTACCTTCCGTTGAAGTTCCTTTGTCTCCTTGAGATTGCTCTTATAGGCTGGTCGGTTTGGAATCGTCGCACCGGGAACACAATCAATCTGATGTTCAATCCCTCGGATTGGAGGTAACCCATGTGGTACTCTTCAAGAAAAACATCCATATATTCCTGCAAAAGAGACACAACAGAACTAGGCAAAGCAAGATCAAGTTGGTTAGTATTTAAAAATGCCTCTTTGTAGAAAAGTACAACCTTCGACTGATTTGAAAACGTTGCTCTTAAATTCACTCATTTTTTCATATAAATTCTTTTGTTTTCTCTCTGATTTTCTCTCAATGGCCGAATTTTGATTTTCTTTTTCTCTCTTATTTTTCACGGACTCTCTCTGATTTTCACTCTCTTTCTTTTGTTCACTCTCTTTATTTTGATCACTCTCTTTTTGCAATCTCACTTGATCCTCATAAAAAATTGATGTGGTGTCAATGGTAAGAGTGATTGGTCGTTGATTAAGTACAAATGAGTATATGTTCATAAAGCCATCATGCTTCACTCGCCTATCAAACTGCCATGGACGCCCTAGAAACAAGTGTCCCGCTTGCATTTGTACTACATCACATAATCCTTCATCTTCATATTTACCAATTTGAAACGCAACTAACACCTGCTTGTTCACCCTTACTTCACTATCATTTAACCATTGCAACTTGTATGGTCTAGGATGCTTTTTAATATGGGCAGTCCCAATTTATCCACCATTGTTGTACTTGCAACATTAGTACAGCTACCACCATCAATAATCATACTACATACCTTGTATTTGATGTAGCACCTGGTGTGAAAGATGTTCTCCTGTTGCACTTCTTCAACTCCTTTTGCTTGCATGCTCAATGCTCTCCTTGCCACCAAAGTCAAAGCATCAAGATATTCCTCATCGAGATCATCCTCTAATGGTGGATGTCATCACGGCCAGAATCATCATTGTCGATGACAATTTCACCATTGTCTTGTAACACTATGACTTGCATATTTGGACATTGACTTGCAATATGGACCTACCTTGGTATTTAAAACATTTAATGTCAAGATTTCTAAAGGCTGAAGGGTCTAATTTACCTTGAGAAATGTGACAGATATTCTCAGACTTAGGCTCATGTTTGGGCATTTGTGGTGTGTCCATCTTCTTTGTATAACTCGGTTTCCAAGATGTAGAACCTGAGTTATGTGATGTAATTGATCCACCCCTCCTCTTGATTTGTTTCTCCACTTTGATGGCCATGTGCACCATGTCTTCCAACTCCACATAATGCTACATCTCTACCTTATCATGGATTTTCCGATATAATCCATGTAAGAACCTAGCCATCGTAGCCTCTCTATCTTCCTCTACATTAGCCCGGATCATTGCAATCTACATCTCCTTGTAGTAATCTTCTACGCTGGGACTTTCTTACATAAGGCCTTGAAGCTTATTGTCTATCTCTCGATAGTAGTAAATAGGAACGAACCACTTTCTCATTACTGCTTTCATCTCCTCCCATGTCTCTATTGGTCGTTCTCTATTTCTTCTCCTGTTTGTAACAAGCTGAACATACCAAGTAATAGCATTGTCAGAAATTTCAATCACAGCTAATCTTAACTTCTTTGCTTCAGAATAGTTGTGGCAGTCAAATATGAACTCCGTCTTCTTCTCCCACTCAAGGTATGCTTCAGGATCAGTTTTACCTTGAAATGAAGGAATCTTCATCTTAATACCACCCAAGTTGTTATCTTCCATATTCATAGCTTCTCTAAACTGTGCTCCACATCTCCCTATGATTAACAACTGAATATCGATCTTCATCTTCATCAAAACTAGTCCCATAAGACTATTCATCTTCACCCTTTACTGCCATCGGCTGAACTCTTTCCTTTCTATGCGTATTAGGAGTATTTTGTGGCTGCTCACTAAGTTTATCCTCCATCTTATCTAGACGTTCATGAACTTGCTCGAGCTCCAACATCACATGCTTCATCTCACTCATTATGGCCTCCACTAGCAATTTCCGTTCATGAAGTTGTAGTCTGGGTTGCCTTGATCCTGTTTACCAAATCAGACTGAATCTACAGTCCCATCATAACAGTCTCCTCTCCTGGAAGTACAACTTCTATTCCCATTTGTCAGATTGCCCATCGAAGTTGTGGCTTAGAAGCTAGCCTCATTACAATGGGTAGTCGGCTAAGAGCATCTTGCACCATGTTCACCTTCCTAGGATGGTATTGCAGATCGACGTCATATTCGGCCATTAATTCCAACCATCGACGTTGCCTCATATTAAGCTCCTTCTGAGTGAACACGTACTTCAGACTCTTATGGTCGGTGTATATCTTCACATGCTCACCTAACAAGAAATGTCTCCACAACTTCAAGGCTAAAAATCACCACTGCCAACTCCAGGTCATGAGTGGGATAGTTCAGCTCGTGTTCCTTCAATAATCTGGAAGCATATGCTACAATTTGCCCATGCTGATGAAGGACACAGCCTACCCCTCTTCCAGACGCATCGCAGAAAACTTCAAACCCACCGAAACGGTCAGGGATAGTTAAGATAAGAGCAGTGGTCAACTGATGCTTCAGCTCATCAAACGCGCACTGGCAATCTTCCGACCAGACATACGCAACATCCTTCTTTGTCAAATGAGTCAAAGGCGAGGCAATCATGGAGAAATCCTTAATGAACTTCCGATAATATCCAGCTAACCCCAAAAAGCTTCGTATCTTTGTGACTATCCAAGGAATATGCCAACTTTACACTACGGTAACCTTCTCGGGGTCAACAGACACTCCATATCCAGAGACTATGTGCCTAAGAAATGCAACCTTGGTCAACCAAAATTGGCACTTGCTGAACTTGACATACAGTCGGTGCTGCCTGAGAGTATTCAAAACTATCCGCAGATGCTCAATGTGTTCATCCTCATTCTTTGAGTAGACCAGAATGTCATTGATGAATACCACCACAAACTTATCTAAATACTCGAAGAAGACTTGATTCATCAGCCTCATAAAAGTAGTCGGGGCATTCGTCACTCCAAAAGGCATTACCAAAAACTTGTAATGACCATATCGAGTCCGGAACGCGGTCTTCGGAACATCAGATTCCCGCACCTTCACTTGGTGATACCCACTTCTCAAATCCAGCTTCGAATACACCCATGATCCACCAAGTTGATCAAAGATATCATCGATTCGTGGAAGGGGATACTTATCCTTCACCGTCACCTTATTCAATTCCTGATAATCAATGCACATCCTCCGAGATCCATCCTTATTATTCACAAGTAACACTGGCGCTCTCCACGGTGACACACTTGGGCAAATCAATCCCCTAAATCAGTCAACTGATTGCGAAGCTCAGTTAACTCTGGTGGGGCCATATG
The DNA here is from genome assembly GCA_030789695.1 of Scilla litardierei. Classification (NCBI taxonomy): domain Eukaryota; kingdom Viridiplantae; phylum Streptophyta; class Magnoliopsida; order Asparagales; family Asparagaceae; genus Scilla; species Scilla litardierei. The sequence continues at coordinate 99,953,519 of CM061134.1, read as the reverse complement.
GTTCGGAGCCTTCGCTATCGGTTGGGCGCCCGGAATCAAATCAATAGTAAACTCCAGGGACCTATATGGGGTAATCCAATGATGTCATCTAGAAAGATGTCAGGAAATTCTTCAACAACCCTCGATAACACTAGCTCTGCCTCCATGCCTGGATACTCCACAACCGTTGCTCGGAAATTCAAAGGCTCAAGCTCACTACTACCATCCCAAAACTCAAACTCTGGATGGTCAAGGATCTGGAAAACCACTCTCCTTAGTCTACAGTCTATATTAGCATAGAACATCCCTAACCAATCTATCCAAACACGGCCTCATAACCGGAAAACTCAATCACTAAAAAGTGTGCATACAACTCTCGCCCCCTATCTCAACTGGATAGTTCTGTATCCCAGATGCACTCCTAATGATTACATTCCCAGTATGAACATTCCAACTGGCAACAAAAGAGTCAACCACTATAGAGTACTGGGTCACAAATTTCTTAGACATAAAACAATATGACGCCCCAGAATCAAATAGAGAAAAGGCAGGGTAGGAGGCTACTCTAACAATACCAAAAGTATCACAACAATAAATCACAGCTAACTAGCTAAATAAAGCGACTGAGGTTAAAATCAAATAGACTGCAGAGGGGCAAGATTCATACCAGTGATCACCCGACTAGCACCCTCCAGAGCCTCTAATGAGGTCATAGTAAACTGCTACCGCTTCAGCGGAGGAACTTCCACTGGTACCCTCATCGCTGCTGAGGAGGTGGAGGGGGGTCCTCTCGGTGCAGCCGTTCTCGGTCCTGACGGTGCCGAAAGGGCACGCCGTTGCGACGGTGGCGGAAGGGGTCTCTGCTGAACAGGCCAAGTTGTTGCTGACACCTGTGGCACTGGAGCATGACCCAACCATGGGCAAAATCTGCTGATGTGACCTGGATCTCCACATGTTTAACACCTGGCGCTCGGAACTCGGAAATCTCTTTGCACATGCCCCGGCTTCCCGCATTTGTCGCATGAAGGCCCCTTCTGTGACGAAGGTGGAGCCCTTGGTCGCTTGAATGTCACCCTCTGAACTGGACCAGGTGCGGGTCCTCTGTTGAGCGAATGGTCGTCTGTCACTGGCTAGTAACTCCCCAGACTCCGTAAGTGGGTCTTATGTTGTCTGGCCGTCCACAGCACGGCCTCCTGAGTCAACAACTCCTGAGTAGACATGGCTACCCGGAACTCTCCATCTAGCCCCATGCAGAAGTGCCTGGCTCTGGTGGCGTCCGTTGCTAGAAGCTCTGGTGCATACTTACTTACTCAGCAGTGAGAACTCTGCGTCGTACTCATCGACTGTCCTCCTACTCTGAGTCAAGTGCTCAAATCTCTGCCTCAACTTGTCCTTTGCCGCTTTTGGAAGGAACTTGGCCTTAAACAACTCCCGAAAAGTCCCCCAAGCAATATTTTCCTTCAGTTGCCTCTCCTGAGCCTCCCACCAGTCTCTGGCCTGATGGGTCAACTGGTGCCTCACCACTCTACCCAACCGTCTCGAGGAAACCGACACATCGTCAGATCATCTTCAGTATGCCGTAGCCACTCTTCTACCTCGAGGCTACTCTCCCTGCCCGAGAAATATCACGGACGCAGCTCCCTAAACTCCTTGTAGCTTGACAGCTTCGGCACCGCTGCCCTATCCTCTATCTGACTCATGTGCTCTAAAATGCCCATCAGGACCTTAGCCATCAGGGTTGACTCTGAGATCCTGTCACCTGAAGACTGCCCATCACCAGCTGGACTAGTCTCGCCATCCAATGCTCCGGTCCCGTCGGAAGTCCCATTCCCACCTTCCATCTACAGGTGAGAAACAGAACAACAAATTAGTACCTTGTACCGAATTATTGGAGCCTTACCTGTATTTCCCTTACGCGTATCACAGTGAGCGCTGACCTGCATGGGCCACCATAAAACCTGTCACGCTTCGCTACCCAAAATAGGGAGGGTCGGTGCGACAAGCCGCGGTATTAAAATACCAAGCGCTAATGTGTACTCCAAACATCTTGCATGCCACTGCAAATGCTGAGGAAACACATGTAATAAAAGTACAAACTAAAAAAACAGAATAGTACAGTTCCAATCGCAGCAGGAAAGTACAAGGTACAGCAATGCAGGCAATAAAGTTAAACACAACAGTCAGAACATCCCATTGCCACAGAGCACTATATATATACCACTGGTATTGTACAAGTCCATTGCACAACCCAGAACATCTAAGGTCCCCACAAAAAATACAACTCAAACCTACGGGGTACAAGGGGCAATGGGGGTACAAAACACTGCTCTCATCTCACTCCCACCCCAGATGCTACACTACAAGTCCCACACTGACTACTGATCTACAGACCGTGCTGAGACGGGCTGCCCTCCGGGGTCTTTGTCCTCGGTCTCGATGCTTGAAGACTGGTACCTGAATCTGTGGGGAGGGAAGGAGACACGTCACAGCGTGCCCAGTAGGAACTCTACTACTCTAATCATAGTGTACAAGCAAGAGAAAAGGCATCACATCAAGGGTTACTAACCTTTAATCGTTGTATGTTATGTTGTTCATGCATGAATTCGAAACTTAAGTAACGGGTTAAACATCAGGGACTAGACCTCACCAAGTAATGTGGATGGAATGCTACGACTTCTCGAGACAAGTTCTTACGAAAGAATCCATTCATCACACAACCAACTCAAACACAACCGGACCTACTCCCCGCCTCTGAGGGCTCGGCAGGAGTGGTCCATAACTCAGCTGTCCATCCCTGCATGTCCACTCGTTACCTTGGTTTTCCCCAACCCTCCTAGGTTGTCAGGTTCTAGCATAAGAAAGCAAGTCGAGGTAGCCTCGCCAGTCGAGTCAGCACTGGGGCCCAGAGGCCTCGACAGCAGACGTCTGCGTTGGGACCCTCGGAGGAGTCTCGCCAGCAGGGGCCCCATCCTGGACTGGGGTCTTTGTTTGGAAGAAGCACAAGAAATGAGCAATTATTTATAGAAACAAGGAGACATTTTTTATTGAACTTTGAAGTGAGTACATGGCACCGTGTTGAGATCAGTACGGGCTCACGATCATTGATAGGATCTCCGGAGTTGTTCGACATTCCATGGGTGTTTGATGAGAATACCCTCTAGAGTCTCGAGGTGGTAGGCCCCTAAGCTAAGGACCTCCCGGATGCGGTAAGGGCCTTCCCAGTTAGTGGAACGAGTCAACCCTAGGTTTTCTTTTAACTAGCCTTTAATCCCAAAGCATTAAGCATGCAAAATGGTGTCAAATGCACTCTTTTTCACCAAATTTCTTTAAACATAAACTTGCATGTTTTATAAGCCATAAACATAAACATCCAACTTGCATAAACTTGCATTACCCAACATGAAGTAATATCTCCAACATAAACCTCTCAAGGTAACACAAACTTGCAAACTTATCCATAAACATAAACACAACATAAACATGCATGTTACAAATGCATAAGCAACTAACATCCAACTCAAAACTTGCAATGTAAATTAACATTTCCAACTTGCAACCACTTTAACTAATTAATGCATTGAATTAGTAACATTAAGCAATCTTAATTACACCAAACCATATGTAACAAGAAGCTCATTTAGCAAGGATTTCCTTACCCCTACATGGAAAAGATCTAAGGATTTCAATATGAATTAAACCTTGGATAGTTAAGTTTTTTAGAATGTAGCATAAAGGGGTTCACCTATAAAGGGAAATTTTGTGGCTTGGCTTAATATAATTAGGTAGGATTTTGCCATTACTGTCCTAATGAAAGAAACCTAAGTTGTAAAAAGAACTCTCTTAACCTTTTAAAAAAAATTACATTTGGATTAGAAAATGAGGAGTTTATCCCTAAAGCTTAAATTTTTGGGAGGAAGAAACCGTTGGAACTTATCCAACTAAGTTGGATCTTAATCCAACTTGGGCTTATATGCGATTAATAATTATATGATGCTACACTGTCATATTAAAGCCCAATGTATAAGTGATCTCATTTTATAAGTTAAGTGGGCTTAAATGAGTCATATAGGTTGTGGGCCTTTATGTGTGGCGACTATTGTGCTTCAATTCGTTGATGGGCCGAATCAAAAACCCTAGGGCTAAGGAGGCTAGCCCCTATATATATGCGGTCATGATCCCTGGAGCACACGAACAAGTTAGCCGTCTTTTTTACGCCCCATCGCTAGGAGAGAAATCAGTAGAAAGCCAAAGGATTTTCCAAGTGGATTTGTGATGTTCTGTAAGATCATCCGCTTCGTTATCGTCAGGATCTCTTTCAGGCTATTAGCGATGGACTCAGGTATGCTTCCGCTAAATAGAGAAGGTAACGTTTTAAGATTCAGCATGTGGTATATCTAGATTATTATTTGCATGGTCTTGCTTAATGATTAATTTAGATCTTTAGTTCTTTCAAGTGGTATCAGAGCCGCCATGCTTGGATTTGCTTGCTCATGAATTCAGATCTGATAAAAATTCGTTTTTACTCTATATGAATTCAGATCTGTAAGTTTGATGGTTTTTTGATTGATTTTTCCTGTATTAAAAAAATACAAACCCTAGATCGAGGGCGGCCCGTCAGCCGCTGCCTGACACGGCAAAAGAGGGGGCGGCTCTGCCGCCCTCGTCAGGAGTGCCGGCGCCGACGCAGAAAGAACGGGGCAGCCTTGCTGCCCCTGTCGGACAACAGAGAGAGAGAGAGAGAGAGAGAGGGGTGGCTTCCAGCCGCCCCTCTGTCGGAAACCGGACCAGAGGCCCAGTCGGCCATCGGAGGGGCGGCGCCCTACCGCCCCTTCCGTCGAAAGAGCGGACCCCCAGTTCGGGGGCCTGCTGCGGACCGCAGAGGGGGGGGCGGCTCCCACCACCCCCATTCGGCCATCGGGGAGGGGGCGGTGCCCTGTCGCCCCCATTCAGAACCCAGAGGCCAGGGGCTTCCCCCCGTCAGCGGATCAGAAAACGGAGGCGACGGAGCCGCCGCCCCCTCGCGGGGAATAGCATGAAAGGAGGCGGCGCCCTGTCGCCCCTGTTGGAAGACAGCGGCACCGACCACCCCGGCTGGCACCGGATGAGAGGGGGCGACGGCAGCCGCCCCCCAAGGAGGCCACCTGCTAGGGTTTTCAAACCCAAACATGCCTTGGGCCAGACTTAGGACCAAAACAACAGTTTTTTCAAAAAAAAATTTAATACACTATTGGGCTGGTATTTTTTGGGCCGGTTTTGGCTATTTGCACTAGTTTTGGGCCTCCTTGTTTGGCAAATATTTTGGCTATATGAACACTATTTTGGGCTTGTTTCTTAAGAATATTTACACAAATATTGCCAAGGAAATAATGAGGCTTTTTTAATACATATATATTTCCATTAAGGTGTAATTTTGTGTTAAAATAGTTTAATTTATTTAAATTCACTTTTAGGCATGCTACATTATATATATTTCGAAATAATTGTACTTAAATCAAAACCCCACCAAAGTGGGCTCTATTGTGGTGATTACTTTTATTTCGATATATAAAAAGCTACGTACATACTTTGTATGTAAATTTAGTGCCTAAAATTTTAAATTTAAATTCTTTAAATGAGAAAATAAATGGTTATGTGTATATATATATTTCCTTTAAGCCCAATTTGTGTGTTAAATTATATTCATTCCATTTTAATTCTTTAAGTATTCTTTGCTTTATTTAAACGTTTCGAAATGATTCTAATTTTCTTGAAATCCCACCAAAGTGGGCTCTAATGTTAAATTATTATTATTTCGGAATGTAAACGGTTAAATACATACGTTTTATGATTAGTTGACTGGATGAATTTTAAATGGATCGACGGAGTAAATAAAAGGTTTTCAAATATATTTACATTTAAATTCAGTTTCATTTAAATTCAATTTTTGAGCACATTTGGTTATATGTTTCGAAATAATTTTTAGATCTACAAAACCCCATCAAAAATGGGCTCTAATGTAGAGATTATTATTATATCGGAATGTACAAGTTGTAAACATACGTTGTATGATTGTTTGCCTAATGTTGAATTTAAAATGGATTGAAGGAGGAGATAAGAAGCTTTAATGTATATTTCTCCTCAAGGATAAATTTTGTGTTAATTTGGTAAAATAAATTAAAATCTAATTTTATGGCATAAATACATATATATATTTCGATATATAACAAGTTGACTTCATACCTTAGTATGAAAATTCAGTTTGCCTAAATATGAATTTAAAATATAACACAAAATTCAAGCGTTTTCTTCGAGAGGAAATAAAAGTTTATAACGTATATTTCTCCTCAAAAATAATTTTTTAAAAGGCCTTAAGGAATTTTGTTCACTAACCATCAAGTAAATGGCCGTACGGAATTTTCACACATTTTAAAGTTTTATATAAAATTTGATAGGGTGTATATAAATATATATAACTTTATATGTATGTTCATATACACATTAGTTTACCTATATACCCCATTTTGAAGAAGAAAATTTGTGTTGAAATTATGGATTTTATTTAACTCAATATAAATGATTTGAAATGTGGAATAAAACGTCCTTATATATATTACCACTTAGTGTAATCATTTTTGTGTTAAATTCAATTTGATTTCAATTTCAAATTTTTGGCACAATTAATTATATATTTTGAATATAGATTGATTGGATCATCAACTCACCAAAGTGGGTTTTCTTGTGAAGATTAGTTTTAATCTTGAAATATAACAAGTTGAATACATACTTTTGTATGAAAATTTTGGTTGCCTTAAATTTTATTTTGAATAAAAGTGGACTTGAATATTTCCACTTAAAGTTTAAATTCATGTATTAAAATGCGACATAGATTCAAATTTTGCAAAGGTATATATTTTTAAATGACTTCGTGCAATCATCATCTCACCAAAGTGGGCTCTCTTGTTTGCGTTATTTCATTTCTTAAATATCAAAGGAATTTTATGTGCCCATGATTTCATAAGAATGCTAAATTGGCCCAAAGGAAGATTAGTGTTCTATATCATTTTATGTGCACCTGTGGCAATAGAAAAGGTGACGATTAGTGAGACCAATGCATGCAAATTTAATTCGGCCCAAAGGAAGTTTTATTTTTGGCATGTTATTATTGTCATTGTCTGATTGCTACAACAAGATGTCAATGACTAGTCAATAGATTATCGAAAGATAAATGTTGGGCTAGTGGAGGATGTCTTGAGATGGAAAAATAGCATTAATTTGAATTTGGTGTTGTTTTGTTTAATACTCATATAAACATATTACAATTGTTTTCTTGTTCTCTTTTTAGCTATTATTCTTGAAAAATTTTCTGCCAACCTCAAATCTATTCCAGTACTTAATGGTACTAACTTTACGGCATGGGAGGAGAACTTTTTGATAATCCTCAGAGTCATGGGTCTTGATCTGGCATTAAGGACTCATAGTCCTCCACCACTCACTGATGAGAGTACCTCTGATGAAAAGAGGGAGATGGAAGAGTGGAAGAGATCAAATCGCATGTGCCTAATGCTTGTGAAGAATGCCATTCCAAAATATCTTAGGGGCTCTATTTCAGAGAAAATTTACACAGCTAAATGGTTTCTTATTGAGCTTGAAAAGAAGTTTGTCCAGAATGAAAAGAGTGAGATTAGTACACTCTTGACAAACCTAACTTCAATGAAATATGGAGGTAAAGGAAACATCAGGGAGCACATATTGAAGATGTCTAATATTGCTTCAAGGTTGAAAGCACTTGAGCTAGACCTCTCTGAGGATCTGCTAGTGCATTTTGTTTTGATATCTATTCCATCACAGTTTAACCAGTTTTAGATGAGATATAATCTGAAGGATGAGACTTGGTCTCTGGATGAGCCATCTCATACTGTGTAAAGGAAGATAAAAGGCTTAATCAAGAAAAGACAGAAAGCACTCACACGACCTCTACCTTCAACAAAAGCACTCTCACCCCCCCTCTAGTACCCTGCCTCCGCCTCCTGAGCTTGCGTTGGAGGACTCTCCCATGTGCACTTGGATGATATATTTGTTGTGAGAGAGTGGGGTAGGATAGTTGGGTGGTGATGTATTTTGATGTATTTTTGGATGTTTTGATGATACTTTTTGATGTATGATCATTTTGATGTCTGTTGAGACATATGTTGTATGATGTGCTCCGATCTGATGATCGTTTATATTTGTATTGGCGGATGTATACTTTTGGATGTATCATGTTATATATATATACTAGTCATTACCCGTGCCCATAGGGCACGGTTTATTTAATGGCTAAGTTTTTCTCCCCCACAAATTTCAAGTTCACCCAAATTTCAATTTTTCCCACAAAATTTCAAGTTTCCCCCCAAATTTAAGTTTTCCCCCAAAATTTAAGTCCCCCCAAAATTGTCTTTACCACCTAGGACAAACTTGCCACGTAGGACAAAGCTTTGTCCTAGTAGGATAAGATTCAAAATCTTCATAGAACTGGAAAAAAATGGCCGAAAGGGGTGAGAATAAAAAGTGTGTGTGTGTGTGTGGAGGGTCCATAGGCAAAAATACAAAAACCGGGGTTGTATGTGCAAAATTCCCCACCTCCTCTTTTATCCCTCAAAATCTCATCTCTTATATTTTCTCTTATTCAATTTCCCTGTTTTATATAATAGATATTCAAATTCTCTTATCCAATTTCTCATGTCTAAATTCTCTTATCAATTTCTCTTGATAACATCCGGCTTTTATATAATAGATATCCCTTATCCAATTTCTCTTGTCCAATATCTCTTATCCAATTTCTCTTGATAACATCTCTCGTTTGTAATATATATATCCCTTATCCAATTTCTCTTGATAACATCACTCTTATCCAATTTCTATTGTCCAATATCTCTTATTCAATTTCTCTTGATAACATCCCTCTTTTATAATATAGATATCTCTTATCCAATTTATCTTGTCCAATATCTCTAATCCAATTTCTCTTGATAACATCCCTCTTTTATAATATAGATATCTTTTATCCAATTTCGCATGTCCAATATCTCTTATCCAATTTCTCTTGATAACATCCCTCTTTTATAATATAGATATCTCTTATCCAATTTCTCTTTTCCAATATCTCTTATCCAATTTCTCTTGATAACATCCCTCTTTTATAATATAGATATCTCTTATCCAATTTCTCTTGATAACATCCCTCTCTTATAATATAGATATCTCTTATCCAATTTCTCTTGTCCAATATCTCTTATCCAGTTTCTCTTGATAACATCCCTCTTTTATAATATAGATATCTCTTATCCAATTTCTCTTATCCAATATCTCTTATCCAATTTCTCTTGATAACATCCCTCTTTTATAATATAGATATCTCTTATCCAATTTCTCTTGATAACATCCCTCTTTTATAATATAAATATCTCTTATCCAATTTCTCTTTTCCAATATCTCTTATCCAATTTCTCTTGATAACATCCCTCTTTTATAATATAAATATCTCTTATCCAATTTCTCTTTTCCAATATCTCTTATCCAATTTCTCTTGATAACATCCCTCTTTTATAATATAGATATCTCTTATCCAATTTCTCTTGATAACATCCCTCTCTGATAATATAGATATCTCTTATCCAATTTATCTTGTCCAATATCTCTAATCCAATTTCTCTTGATAACAACCCTCTTTTATAATATAGATATCTCTTATCCAATTTCTCTTTTCCAATATCTCTTATCCAATTTCTCTTGATAACATCCCTCTTTTATAATATAGATATCTCTTATCCAATTTCTCATGTCCAATATCTCTTATCCAATTTCTCTTCATAACATCCCTCTTTTATAATATAGATATCTCCTATCCAATTTCTCTTTTCCAATATCTCTTATCCAATTTCTCTTGATAACATCCCTCTTTTATAATATAGATATCTCTTATCCAATTTCTCTGTTCCAATATCTCTTATCCAATTTCTCTTGATAACATCCCTCTTTTAAAATATAGATATCTCTTATCCAATTTCTCTTTTCCAATATCTCTTATCCAATTTCTCTTGATAACATCCCTCTTTTATAATATAGATATCTCTTATCCAATTTCTCTTTTCCAATATCTCTTATCCAATTTTACTTGATAACATCCCTCTTTTATAATATAGATATCTATTATCCAATTTCTCTTGTCCAATATCTCTTATCCAATTTCTCTTGTCCAATATCTCTTATCCAATTTCTCTTGATAACATCCCTCTTTTATTATATATATATATATATATATATATATATATATATATATATATATATATATATATATATATATATATATATATATATATCTACCCGAGGTATTCTTATATATATATATATATATATATATATATATATATATATATATATATACACACACACATCATGTTGCCATTTATTTCAGTGTGCACATTATATTTTTGTCTCTGATGTTGTTTTCGTCGCTCGACGATTATATTTGATTAAATAGAATTCTTTCTATGAAAACGTAGAATTGTTTTCCATGCACTAAATTCACTAAGAATGTTGATATTGGAGAGTACGTTCCATAACTCAATATGTGAAATTGATTTGAGTTTTGATGCTTTCATTTTTCGATTTTCGACTATGGTCTCATTGGCACGCTTTGATTTTCTTCGTGATTTTACTTTGGTGTCATTTGGACCGTGGTCGTATTCTTCGACTCTCGTGCTTTTATTGTTAGCCATTGTTGTTGTCGTTGATCTCCTCCCGCTCTTTTTGCTAATGCCAAAGGGGGAGAGAATTAATAATGACGATGTGCTACCGTGAATCTAATTTGATATGTTAGATTCAGGGTGAGTTAAGATATAAAAATTGATTTAGATCCTAAATTTCAATAATTGGATTCACATTTTTATTCTTTCCTCGTCTGCTTGATGCGTATGATTATTATTTAATTCGGAATTAACGTGTCATCAATGCAGGGGGAGTAAGTAAATTTCATTTGAATCATTGTTATTGATTATTATTTATGTTGGTTTGTCATCACCAAAAAGGGGGAAAATGTTGAGTATTGATTCCGCGGATTTGGTTTTGATGATGAACAGACATAAATATCGTGAACTAACTATTTGTGAGCGCAGTTATGGAGATCGTCGCCAAAATTCTACGTACATCAAAAGCGACATCTCAAGACTTCTCAAAGCACGTGATCGTGTGCCTGAAGCTTCATTGAAGCTCTAGGAGCATTATTGAAGTCAAGAGATTCGGATTGAAGCTTTAAAGACGGTTCGTCAAGTTTAATTTATAGTCTTCTAGCTTCTTTTCGTAGAATATTAAGTCTTGAGTAGGTCTTACATTATAATCTTCATAACGCTCATATCTTAGAGCTAGGTTTATCTTAGAAGCCCATAGAAACTTTTCCGAAGCGTCACGCTTCATTTCATGGCTTCTGGTGCATCTTAGTTGGTTCAAGAAGAAGAACCAACCGACTAGATTGTCATCTAGTCGGTCTGTAATCCTTCTTGAACCGACTAAATCTCC
>CM061134.1:99853952-99941508 GCA_030789695.1 Scilla litardierei | reverse complement strand
ATAAGAGATATTGGACAAGAGAAATTGGATAAGAGATATCTATATTATAAAAGAGGCATGTTATCAAGAGAAATTGGATAAGAGATATTGGAAAAGAGAAATTGGATAAGAGATATCTATATTATAAAAGAGGGATGTTATCAAGAAAAATAGGATAAGAGATATTGGACAAGAGAAATTGGATAAGAGATATCTATATTATAAAAGAGGGAAGTTATCAAGAGAAATTGGATAAGAGATATTGGAAAAGAGAAATTGGATAAGAGATATCTATATTATAAAAGATGGATGTTATCAAGAGAAATTGGATAAGAGATATTGGACATGAGAAATTGGATAAGAGATATCTATATTATAAAAGAGGGATGTTATCACGAGAAATTGGATAAGAGATATTTATATTATAAAAGATGGATGTTATCAAGAGAAATTGGATAAGAGATATTGGACATGAGAAATTGGATAAGAGATATCAATATTATAAAAGAGGGATGTTATCAAGAGAAATTGGATAAGAGATATTGGAAAAGAGAAATTGGATAAGAGATATCTATATTATAAAAGAGGGATGTTATCAAGAGAAATTGGATAAGAGATATTGGACAAGAGAAATTGGATAAGAGATATCTATATTATAAAAGATGGATGTTATCAAGAGAAATTGGATAAGAGATATAGGACAAGAGAAATTGGATAAGAGATATCTATATTATAAAAGAGGGATGTTATCAAGAAAAATAGGATAAGAGATATTGGACAAGAGAAATTGGATAAGAGATATCTATATTATAAAAGAGGGATGTTATCAAGAGAAATTGGATAAGAGATATAGGACAAGAGAAATTGGATAAGAGATATCTATATTATAAAAGAGGGATGTTATCAAGAGAAATTGGATAAGAGATATTGGACAAGAGAAATTGGATAAGAGATATCAATATTATAAAAGAGGGATGTTATCAAGAGAAATTGGATAAGAGATATTGGAAAAGAGAAATTGGATAAGAGATATCTATATTATAAAAGAGGGATGTTATCAAGAGAAATTGGATAAGAGATATTGGACATGAGAAATTGGATAAGAGATATCTATATTATAAAAGAGGGATGTTATCAAGAGAAATTGGATAAGAGATATTGGACAAGAGAAATTGGATAAGAGATATCTATATTATAAAAGATGGATGTTATCAAGAGAAATTGGATAAGAGATATTGGACATGAGAAATTGGATAAGAGATATCAATATTATAAAAGAGGGATGTTATCAAGAGAAATTGGATAAGAGATATTGGAAAAGAGAAATTGGATAAGAGATATCTATATTATAAAAGAGGGATGTTATCAATAGAAATTGGATAAGAGATATTGGACAAGAGAAATTGGATAAGAGATATCTATATTATAAAAGATGGATGTTATCAAGAGAAATTGGATAAGAGATATTGGGCATGAGAAATTGGATAAGAGATATCAATATTATAAAAGAGGGATGTTATCAAGAGAAATTGGATAAGAGATATTGGAAAAGAGAAATTGGATAAGAGATATCTATATTATAAAAGAGGGATGTTATCAAGAGAAATTGGATAAGAGATATTGGACAAGAGAAATTGGATAAGAGATATCTATATTATAAGAGAGGGATGTTATCAAGAGAAATTGGATAAGAGATATCTTTATTATAACAGAGGGATCTTATCAAGAGAAATTGGATAAGAGATATAGGAAAAGAGAAATTGGATAAGAGATATCTATATTATAAAAGAGGGATGTTATCAAGAGAAATTGGATAAGAGATATTGGACATGAGAAATTGTATAAGATATATCTATATTATAAAAGAGGGATGTTATCAAGAGAAATTGGATAAGAGATATTGGACAAGAGAAATTGGATAAGAGATATCTATATTATAAAAGATGGATGTTATCAAGAGAAATTGGATAAGAGATATTGGACATGAGAAATTGGATAAGAGATATCAATATTATAAAAGAGGGATGTTATCAAGAGAAATTGGATAAGAGATATTGGACAAGAGAAATTGGATAAGAGATATCTATATTATAAAAGAGGGATGTTATCAAAAGAAATTGGATAAGAGATATTGGACAAGAGAAATTGGATAAGAGATATCTATATTATAAGAGAGGGATGTTATCAAGAGAAATTGGATAAGAGATATCTATATTATAAAAGAGGGATGTTATCAAGAGAAATTGGATAAGAGATATCTATATTATAAAAGAGGGATGTTATCAAGAGAAATTGGATAAGAGATATTGGACAAGAGAAATTGGATAAGAGATATCTATATTATAAAAGAGGGATGTTATCAAGAGAAATTGGATAAGAGATATTGGACAAGAGAAATTGGATAAGAGATATCTATATTATAAAAGAGGGATGTTATCAAGAGAAATTGGATAAGAGATATTGGACAAGAGAAATTGGATAAGAGATATCTATATTATAAAAGAGGGATGTTATCAAGAGAAATTGGATAAGAGATATCTATATTATAAAAGAGGGATGTTATCAAGAGAAATTGGATAAGAGATATTGGACATGAGAAATTGGATAAGAGATATCTATATTATAAAATTACCCCCCTATGACAGGGGGGTCTTACTAATTATTGAAACCATAGGGGGGTACTACTAATTTCCGAGAAAACACAGGGGGTCAGTACAGAGAGCTGTTTTTGAACCCTACTATAAGTTTTTGGGGGAAAATTTTTTTGGGTTGGGGGAAAATTTGTTGGGAGAATACAGGGATGTTATCAAGAGAAATTGGATAAGAGATATTGGACAAGAGAAATTGGATAAGAGATATCTATATTATAAAAGAGGGATGTTATCAAGAGAAATTGGATAAGAGATATTGGACAAGAGAAATTGGATAAGAGATATCTATATTATAAAAGAGGGATGTTATCAAGAGAAATTGGATAAGAGATATTGGAAAAGAGAAATTGGATAAGAGATATCTATATTATAAAAGAGGGATGTTATCAAGAGAAATTGGATAAGAGATATTGGACAAGAGAAATTGGATAAGAGATATCTATATTATAAAAGAGGGATGTTATCAAGAGAAATTGGATAAGAGATATTGGAAAAGAGAAATTGGATAAGAGATATCTATATTATAAAAGAGGGATGTTATCAAGAGAAATTGGATAAGAGATATTGGACATGAGAAATTGGATAAGAGATATCTATATTATAAAAGAGGGATGTTATCAAGAGAAATTGGATAAGAGATATCTATATTATAAAAGAGGGATGTTATCAAGAGAAATTGGATAAGAGATATTGGACATGAGAAATTGGATAAGAGATATCTATATTATAAAAGAGGGATGTTATCAAGAGAAATTGGATAAGAGATATTGGAAAAGAGAAATTGGATAAGAGATATCTATATTATAAAAGAGGGATGTTATCAATAGAAATTGGATAAGAGATATTGGACAAGAGAAATTGGATAAGAGATATCTATATTATAAAAGATGGATGTTATCAAGAGAAATTGGATAAGAGATATTGGACATGAGAAATTGGATAAGAGATATCAATATTATAAAAGAGGGATGTTATCAAGAGAAATTGGATAAGAGATATTGGAAAAGAGAAATTGGATAAGAGATATCTATATTATAAAAGAGGGATGTTATCAAGAGAAATTGGATAAGAGATATTGGACAAGAGAAATTGGATAAGAGATATCTATATTATAAGAGAGGGATGTTATCAAGAGAAATTGGATAAGAGATATCTATATTATAACAGAGGGATCTTATCAAGAGAAATTGGATAAGAGATATTGGAAAAGAGAAATTGGATAAGAGATATCTATATTATAAAAGAGGGATGTTATCAAGAGAAATTGGATAAGAGATATTGGACAAGAGAAATTGGATAAGAGATATCTATATTATAAAAGAGGGATGTTATCAAGAGAAATTGGATAAGAGATATTGGACAAGAGAAATTGGATAAGAGATATCTATATTATAAAAGATGGATGTTATCAAGAGAAATTGGATAAGAGATATTGGACATGAGAAATTGGATAAGAGATATCAATATTATAAAAGAGGGATGTTATCAAGAGAAATTGGATAAGAGATATTGGACAAGAGAAATTGGATAAGAGATATCTATATTATAAAAGAGGGATGTTATCAAGAGAAATTGGATAAGAGATATTGGACAAGAGAAATTGGATAAGAGATATCTATATTATAAGAGAGGGATGTTATCAAGAGAAATTGGATAAGAGATATCTATATTATAAAAGAGGGATGTTATCAAGAGAAATTGGATAAGAGATATTGGACAAGGGAAATTGGATAAAAGATATCTATATTATAAAAGAGGGATGTTATCAAGAGAAATTGGATAAGAGATATTGGACAAGCGAAATTGGATAAGAGATATCTATATTATAAAAGAGGGATGTTGTCAAGAGAAATTGGATAAGAGATATTGGACAAGAGAAATTGGATAAGAGATATCTATATTATAAGAGAGGGATGTTATCAGGAGAAATTGGATAAGAGATATCTATATTATAAAAGAGGGATGTTATCAAGAGAAATTGGATAAGAGATATTGGACATGAGAAATTGGATAAGAGATATCTATACTATAAAAGAGGGATACTATCAAGAGAAATTGGATAAGAGATATTGGACAAGAGAAATTGGATAAGAGATATCTATATTATAAAAGAGGGATGTTATCAAGAGAAATTGGATAAGAGATATTGGACAAGAGAAATTGGATAAGAGATATCTATATTATAAAAGATGGATGTTATCAAGAAAAATTGGATAAGAGATATTGGACAAGAGAAATTGGATAAGAGATATCTATATTATAAAAGAGGCATGTTATCAAGAGAAATTGGATAAGAGATATTGGAAAAGAGAAATTGGATAAGAGATATCTATATTATAAAAGAGGGATGTTATCAAGAAAAATAGGATAAGAGATATTGGACAAGAGAAATTGGATAAGAGATTTCTATATTATAAAAGAGGGAAGTTATCAAGAGAAATTGGATAAGAGATATTGGAAAAGAGAAATTGGATAAGAGATATCTATATTATAAAAGATGGATGTTATCAAGAGAAATTGGATAAGAGATATTGGACATGAGAAATTGGATAAGAGATATCTATATTATAAAAGAGGGATGTTATCAAGAGAAATTGGATAAGAGATATCTATATTATAAAAGATGGATGTTATCAAGAGAAATTGGATAAGAGATATTGGACATGAGAAATTGGATAAGAGATATCAATATTATAAAAGAGGGATGTTATCAAGAGAAATTGGATAAGAGATATTGGAAAAGAGAAATTGGATAAGAGATATCTATATTATAAAAGAGGGATGTTATCAAGAGAAATTGGATAAGAGATATTGGACAAGAGAAATTGGATAAGAGATATCTATATTATAAAAGATGGATGTTATCAAGAGAAATTGGATAAGAGATATAGGACAAGAGAAATTGGATAAGAGATATCTATATTATAAAAGAGGGATGTTATCAAGAAAAATAGGATAAGAGATATTGGACAAGAGAAATTGGATAAGAGATATCTATATTATAAAAGAGGGATGTTATCAAGAGAAATTGGATAAGAGATATTGGACAAGAGAAATTGGATTAGAGATATCTATATTATAAAAGAGGGATGTTATCAAGAGAAATTGGATAAGAGATATTGGACATGAGAAATTGGATAAGAGATATCTATATTATAAAAGAGGGATGTTATCAAGAGAAATTGGATAAGAGATATTGGACAAGAGAAATTGGATAAGAGATATCTATATTATAAAAGATGGATGTTATCAAGAGAAATTGGATAAGAGATATTGGACATGAGAAATTGGATAAGAGATATCAATATTATAAAAGAGGGATGTTATCAAGAGAAATTGGATAAGAGATATTGGAAAAGAGAAATTGGATAAGAGATATCTATATTATAAAAGAGGGATGTTATCAAGAGAAATTGGATAAGAGATATTGGACATGAGAAATTGGATAAGAGATATTGGACATGAGAAATTGGATAAGAGATATCTATATTATAAAAGAGGGATGTTATCAAGAGAAATTGGATAAGAGATATTGGACAAGAGAAATTGGATAAGAGATATCTATATTATAAAAGATGGATGTTATCAAGAGAAATTAGATAAGAGATATTGGACATGAGAAATTGGATAAGAGATATCAATATTATAAAAGAGGGATGTTATCAAGAGAAATTGGATAAGAGATATTGGAAAAGAGAAATTGGATAAGAGATATCTATATTATAAAAGAGGGATGTTATCAATAGAAATTGGATAAGAGATATTGGACAAGAGAAATTGGATAAGAGATATCTATATTATAAAAGATGGATGTTATCAAGAGAAATTGGATAAGAGATATTGGACATGAGAAATTGGATAAGAGATATCAATATTATAAAAGAGGGATGTTATCAAGAGAAATTGGATAAGAGATATTGGACAAGAGAAATTGGATAAGAGATATCTATATTATAAAAGAGGGATGTTATCAAGAGAAATTGGATAAGAGATATTGGACAAGAGAAATTGGATAAGAGATATCTATATTATAAGAGAGGGATGTTATTGGAAGAGAAATTGGATAAGAGATATCTATATTATAACAGAGGGATCTTATCAAGAGAAATTGGATAAGAGATATAGGAAAAGAGAAATTGGATAAGAGATATCTATATTATAAAAGAGGGATGTTATCAAGAGAAATTGGATAAGAGATATTGGAAAAGAGAAATTGGATAAGAGATATCTATATTATAAAAGAGGGATGTTATCAAGAGAAATTGGATAAGAGATATTGGACAAGAGAAATTGGATAAGAGATATCTATATTATAAGAGAGGAATGTTATTAAGAGAAATTGGATAAGAGATATCTATATTATAAAAGAGGGATGTTATCAAGAGAAATTGGATAAGAGATATTGGACATGAGAAATTGGATAAGAGATATCTATATTATAAAAGAGGGATGTTATCAAGAGAAATTGGATAAGAGATATTGGACAAGAGAAATTGGATAAGAGATATCTATATTATAAAAGAGGGATGTTATCAAGAGAAATTGGATAAGAGATATTGGACAAGAGAAATTGGATAAGAGATATCTATATTATAAAAGAGGGATGTTATCAAGAGAAATTGGATAAGAGATATTGGACAAGAGAAATTGGATAAGAGATATCTATATTATAAAAGAGGGATGTTATCAAGAGAAATTGGATAAGAGATATTGGAAAAGAGAAATTGGATAAGAGATATCTATATTATAAAAGAGGGATGTTATAAAGAGAAATTGGATAAGAGATATTGGACAAGAGAAATTGGATAAGAGTGATGTTATCAAGAGAAATTGGATAAGAGATATCTATATTACAAACGAGAGATGTTATCAAGAGAAATTGGATAAGAGATATTGGATATCTATTATATAAAAGACGGATGTTATCAAGAGAAATTGATAAGAGAATTTGGACATCAGAAATTGGATAAGAGAATTTCTATATCTATTATAAAAACAGGGAAATTGAATAAGAGAAAATATAAGAGATGAGATTTTGAGGGATAAAAGAGGAGGTGGGGAATTTTGCACATACAACCCCGGTTTTTGTATTTTTGCCTATGGACCCTCCACACACACACACACACTTTTTATTCTCACCCCTTCCGGCCATTTTATTTCCAGTTCTATGAAGATTTTGAATCTTATCCTACGAGGTCAAAGCTTTGTCCTACGTGGCAAGTTTGTCCTTGGTGGTAATGACAATTTTGGGGGGACTTAAATTTTGGGGGAAAACTTAAATTTGGGGGGAAACTTGAAATTTTGTGGGAAAACTTGAAATTTGGGGGAACTTGAAATTTGTGGGGGAGAAAAACTCAGCCATTAAATAAACCGTGCCCTATGGGCACGGGTAATGACTAGTCTATATTATAAAAGAGGGATGTTATCAAGAGAAATTGGATAAGAGATATTGGACAAGAGAAATTGGATAAGAGATATCAATATTATAAAAGAGGGATGTTATCAAGAGAAATTGGATAAGAGATATTGGAAAAGAGAAATTGGATAAGAGATATCTATATTATAAAAGAGGGATGTTATCAAGAGAAATTGGATAAGAGATATTGGACATGAGAAATTGGATAAGAGATATCTATATTATAAAAGAGGGATGTTATCAAGAGAAATTGGAAGAGAAATTGGATAAGAGATATCTATATTATAAAAGAGGGATGTTATCAAGAGAAATTGGATAAGAGATATTGGACAAGAGAAATTGGATAAGAGATATCTATATTATAAAAGAGGGATGTTATCAAGAGAAATTGGATAAGAGATATTGGAAAAGAGAAATTGGATAAGAGATATCTATATTATAAAAGAGGGATGTTATCAAGAGAAATTGGATAAGAGATATTGGACAAGAGAAATTGGATAAGAGATATCTATATTATAAGAGAGGAATGTTATCAAGAGAAATTGGATAAGAGATATCTATATTATAAAAGAGGGATGTTATCAAGAGAAATTGGATAAGAGATATTGGACATGAGAAATTGGATAAGAGATATCTATATTATAAAAGAGGGATGTTATCAAGAGAAATTGGATAAGAGATATTGGAAAAGAGAAATTGGATAAGAGATATCTATATTATAAAAGAGGGATGTTATCAAGTGAAATTGGATAAGAGATATTGGACATGAGAAATTGGATAAGAGATATCTATATTATAAAAGAGGGATGTTATCAAGAGAAATTGGATAAGAGATATTGGACAAGAGAAATTGGATAAGAGATATCTATATTATAAAAGAGGGATGTTATCAAGAGAAATTGGATAAGAGATATTGGAAAAGAGAAATTGGATAAGAGATATCTATATTATAAAAGAGGGATGTTATCAAGAGAAATTGGATAAGAGATATTGGAAAAGAGAAATTGGATAAGAGTGATGTTATCAAGAGAAATTGGATAAGAGATATCTATATTACAAACGAGAGATGTTATCAAGAGAAATTGGATAAGAGATATCTATTATATAAAAGACGGATGTTATCAAGAGAAATTGATAAGAGAATTTGGACATCAGAAATTGGATAAGAGAATTTAGATATCTATTATAAATCAAGGGAAATTGAATAAGAGATAATATAAGAGATGAGATTTTGAGGGATAAAAGAGGAGGTGGGGAATTTTGCACATACAACCCCGGTTTTTGTATTTTTGCCTATGGACCCTCCACACACACACACACACTTTTTATTCTCACCCCTTCCGGCCATTTTATTTCCAGTTCTATGAAGATTTTGAATCTTATCCTACGAGGTCAAAGCTTTGTCCTACGTGGCAAGTTTGTCCTTGGTGGTAATGACAATTTTGGGGGGACTTAAATTTTGGGGGAAAACTTAAATTTGGGGGGAAACTTGAAATTTTGTGGGAAAACTTGAAATTTGGGGGAACTTGAAATTTGTGGGGGAGAAAAACTCAGCCATTAAATAAACCGTGCCCTATGGGCACGGGTAATGACTAGTCTTTATTATAAAAGAGGGATGTTATCAAGAGAAATTGGATAAGAGATATTGGACATGAGAAATTGGATAAGAGATATCTATATTATAAAAGATGGATGTTATCAAGAGAAATTGGATAAGAGATATTGGACATGAGAAATTGGATAATAGATATCAATATTATAAAAGAGGGATGTTATCAAGAGAAATTGGATAAGAGATATTGGACATGAGAAATTGGATAAGAGATATCTATATTATAAAAGAGGGATGTTATCAAGAGAAATTGGATAAGAGATATTGGACATGAGAAATTGGATAAGAGATATCTATATTATAAAAGAGGGATGTTATCAAGAGAAATTGGATAAGAGATATTGGACAAGAGAAATTGGATAAGAGATATCTATATTATAAAAGATGGATGTTATTAAGAGAAATTGGATAAGAGATATTGGACATGAGAAATTGGATAAGAGATATCAATATTATAAAAGAGGGATGTTATCAAGAGAAATTGGATAAGAGATATTGGAAAAGAGAAATTGGATAAGAGATATCTATATTATAAAAGAGGGATGTTATCAATAGAAATTGGATAAGAGATATTGGACAAGAGAAATTGGATAAGAGATATCTATATTATAAAAGATGGATTTTATCAAGAGAAATTGGATAAGAGATATTGGACATGAGAAATTGGATAAGAGATATCAATATTATAAAAGATGGATGTTATCAAGAGAAATTGGATAAGAGATATTGGACATGAGAAATTGGATAAGAGATATCTATATTATAAAAGAGGGATGTTATCAAGAGAAATTGGATAAGAGATATTGGACAAGAGAAATTGGATAAGAGATATCTATATTATAAGAGAGGGATGTTATCAAGAGAAATTGGATAAGAGATATCTATATTATAACAGAGGGATCTTATCAAGAGAAATTGGATAAGAGATATAGGAAAAGAGAAATTGGATAAGAGATATCTATATTATAAAAGAGGGATGTTATCAAGAGAATTTGGATAAGAGATATTGGAAAAGAGATATTGGATAAGAGATATCTATATTATAAAAGAGGGATGTTATCAAGAGAAATTGGATAAAAGATATTGGACAAGATAAATTGGATAAGAGATATCTATATTATAAGAGAGGAATGTTATTAAGAGAAATTGGATAAGCGATATCTATATTATAAAAGAGGGATGTTATCAAGAGAAATTGGATAAGAGATATTGGACATGAGAAATTGGATAAAAGATATCTATATTATAAAAGAGGGAAGTTATCAAGAGAAATTGGATAAGAGATATAGGACAAGAGAAATTGGATAAGAGATATCTATATTATAAAAGAGGGATGTTATCAAGTGAAATTGGATAAGAGATATTGGACATGAGAAATTGGATAAGAGATATCTATATTATAAAAGAGGGATGTTATCAAGAGAAATTGGATAAGAGATATCTATATTATAAAAGATGGATGTTATCAAGAGAAATTGGATAAGAGATATTGGACATGAGAAATTGGATAAGAGATATCAATATTATAAAAGAGGGATGTTATCAAGAGAAATTGGATAAGAGATATTGGAAAAGAGAAATTGGATAAGAGATATCTATATTATAAAAGAGGGATGTTATCAAGAGAAATTGGATAAGAGATATTGGACAAGAGAAATTGGATAAGAGATATCTATATTATAAAAGATGGATGTTATCAAGAGAAATTGGATAAGAGATATTGGACATGAGAAATTGGATAAGAGATATCAATATTATAAAAGAGGGATGTTATCAAGAGAAATTGGATAAGAGATATTGGAAAAGAGAAATTGGATAAGAGATATCTATATTATAAAAGAGGGATGTTATCAATAGAAATTGGATAAGAGATATTGGACAAGAGAAATTGGATAAGAGATATCTATATTATAAAAGATGGATGTTATCAAGAGAAATTGGATAAGAGATATTGGACATGAGAAATTGGATAAGAGATATCAATATTATAAAAGAGGGATGTTATCTAGAGAAATTGGATAAGAGATATTGGAAAAGAGAAATTGGATAAGAGATATCTATATTATAAAAGAGGGATGTTATCAAGAGAAATTGGATAAGAGATATTGGACAAGAGAAATTCGATAAGAGATATCTATATTATAAGAGAGGGATGTTATCAAGAGAAATTGGATAAGAGATATCTATATTATAACAGAGGGATCTTATCAAGAGAAATTGGATAAGAGATATAGGAAAAGAGAAATTGGATAAGAGATATCTATATTATAAAAGAGGGATGTTATCAAGAGAAATTGGATAAGAGATATTGGACATGAGAAATTGGATAAGATATATCTATATTATAAAAGAGGGATGTTATCAAGAGAAATTGGATAAGAGATATTGGACAAGAGAAATTGGATAAGAGATATCTATATTATAAAAGATGGATGTTATCAAGAGAAATTGGATAAGAGATATTGGACATGAGAAATTGGATAAGAGATATCAATATTATAAAAGAGGGATGTTATCAAGAGAAATTGGATAAGAGATATTGGACAAGAGAAATTGGATAAGAGATATCTATATTATAAAAGAGGGATGTTATCAAGAGAAATTGGATAAGAGATATTGGACAAGAGAAATTGGATAAGAGATATCTATATTATAAGAGAGGGATGTTATCAAGAGAAATTGGATAAGAGATATCTATATTATAAAAGAGGGATGTTATCAAGAGAAATTGGATAAGAGATATTGGACAAGGGAAATTGGATAAAAGATATCTATATTATAAAAGAGGGATGTTATCAAGAGAAATTGGATAAGAGATATTGGACAAGCGAAATTGGATAAGAGATATCTATATTATAAAAGAGGGATGTTGTCAAGAGAAATTGGATAAGAGATATTGGACAAGAGAAATTGGATAAGAGATATCTATATTATAAGAGAGGGATGTTATCAGGAGAAATTGGATAAGAGATATTGGGCATGAGAAATTGGATAAGAGATATCTATATTATAAAAGAGGGATGTTATCAAGAGAAATTGGATAAGAGATATTGGACATGAGAAATTGGATAAGAGATATCTATACTATAAAAGAGGGATACTATCAAGAGAAATTGGATAAGAGATATTGGACAAGAGAAATTGGATAAGAGATATCTATATTATAAAAGAGGGATGTTATCAAGAGAAATTGGATAAGAGATATTGGACAAGAGAAATTGGATAAGAGATATCTATATTATAAAAGATGGATGTTATCAAGAGAAATTGGATAAGAGATATTGGACAAGAGAAATTGGATAAGAGATATCTATATTATAAAAGAGGGATGTTATCAAGAGAAATTGGATAAGAGATATTGGACAAGAGAAATTGGATAAGAGATATCTATATTATAAAAGAGGGATGTTATCAAGAGAAATTGGATAAGAGAAATTGGATAAGAGATATCTATATTATAACAGAGGGATCTTATCAAGAGAAATTGGATAAGAGATATAGGAAAAGAGAAATTGGATAAGAGATATCTATATTATAAAAGAGGGATGTTATCAAGAGAATTTGGATAAGAGATATTGGAAAAGAGAAATTGGATAAGAGATATCTATATTATAAAAGAGGGATGTTATCAAGAGAAATTGGATAAGAGATATTGGACAAGAGAAATTGGATAAGAGATATCTATATTATAAGAGAGGAATGTTATTAAGAGAAATTGGATAAGCGATATCTATATTATAAAAGAGGGATGTTATCAAGAGAAATTGGATAAGAGATATTGGACATGAGAAATTGGATAAGAGATATCTATATTATAAAAGAGGGATGTTATCAAGAGAAATTGGATAAGAGATATAGGAAAAGAGAAATTGGATAAGAGATATCTATATTATAAAAGAGGGATGTTATCAAGTGAAATTGGATAAGAGATATTGGACATGAGAAATTGGATAAGAGATATCTATATTATAAAAGAGGGATGTTATCAAGAGAAATTGGATAAGAGATATTGGACAAGAGAAATTGGATAAGAGATATCTATATTATAAAAGAGGGATGTTATCAAGAGAAATTGGATAAGAGATATTGGAAAAGAGAAATTGGATAAGAGATATCTATATTATAAAAGAGGGATGTTATAAAGAGAAATTGGAAAAGAGATATTGGAAAAGAGAAATTGGATAAGAGTGATGTTATCAAGAGAAATTGGATAAGAGATATCTATATTACAAACGAGAGATGTTATCAAGAGAAATAAGAGATATTGGATATTGGATAAGGGATATCTATTATATAAAAGACGGATGTTATCAAGAGAAATTGATAAGAGAATTTGGACATCAGAAATTGGATAAGATAATTTAGATATCTATTATATAAAACAGGGAAATTGAATAAGAGAAAATATACGAGATGAGATTTTGAGGGATAAAAGAGGAGGTGGGGAATTTTGCACATACAACCCCGGTTTTTGTATTTTTGCCTATGGACCCTCCACACACACACACACTTTTTATTCTCACCCCTTCCGGCCATTTTATTTCCAGTTCTATGAAGATTTTGAATCTTATCCTACGAGGTCAAAGCTTTGTCCTACGTGGCAAGTTTGTCCTTGGTGGTAATGACAATTTTGGGGGGACTTAAATTTTGGGGGAAAACTTAAATTTGGGGGGAAACTTGAAATTTTGTGGGAAAACTTGAAATTTGGGGGAACTTGAAATTTGTGGGGGAGAAAAACTCAGCCATTAAATAAACCGTGCCCTATGGGCACGGGTAATGACTAGTCAATATTATAAAAGAGGGATGTTATCAAGAGAAATTGGATAAGAGATATTGGACATGAGAAATTGGATAAGAGATATCTATATTATAAAAGAGGGATGTTATCAAGAGAAATTGGATAAGAGATATTGGACATGAGAAATTGGATAAGAGATATCAATATTATAAAAGAGGGATGTTATCAAGAGAAATTGGATAAGAGATATTGGACATGAGAAATTGGATAAGAGATATCTATATTATAAAAGAGGGATGTTATCAAGAGAAATTGGATAAGAGATATAGGAAAAGAGAAATTGGATAAGAGATATCTATATTATAAAAGAGGGATGTTATCAAGTGAAATTGGATAAGAGATATTGGACAAGAGAAATTGGATAAGAGATATCTATATTATAAAAGATGGATGTTATCAAGAGAAATTGGATAAGAGATATTGGACATGAGAAATTGGATAAGAGATATCAATATTATAAAAGAGGGATGTTATCAAGAGAAATTGGATAAGAGATATTGGAAAAGAGAAATTGGATAAGAGATATCTATATTATAAAAGAGGGATGTTATCAATAGAAATTGGATAAGAGATATTGGACAAGAGAAATTGGATAAGAGATATCTATATTATAAAAGATGGATGTTATCAAGAGAAATTGGATAAGAGATATTGGACATGAGAAATTGGATAAGAGATATCAATATTATAAAAGAGGGATGTTATCAAGAGAAATTGGATAAGAGATATTGGACAAGAGAAATTGGATAAGAGATATCTATATTATAAAAGAGGGATGTTATCAAGAGAAATTGGATAAGAGATATTGGACAAGAGAAATTGGATAAGAGATATCTATATTATAAGAGAGGGATGTTATCAAGAGAAATTGGATAAGAGATATCTATATTATAACAGAGGGATCTTATCAAGAGAAATTGGATAAGAGATATAGGAAAAGAGAAATTGGATAAGAGATATCTATATTATAAAAGAGGGATGTTATCAAGAGAAATTGGATAAGAGATATTGGACAAAGAGAAATTGGATAAGAGATATCTATATTATAAAAGAGGGATGTTATCAAGAGAAATTGGATAAGAGATATTGGACAAGAGAAATAAATTGGATAAGAGATATCTATATTATAAGGAGGATGTTATATAAGAGATAGAGAAATTGGATAAGAGATATCTATATTATAAAAGAGGGATGTTATCAAGAGAAATTGGATAAGAGATATTGGACATGAGAAATTGGATAAGAGATATCTATATTATAAAAGAGGGATGTTATCAAGAGAAATTGGATAAGAGATATTGGACAAGAGAAATTGGATAAGAGATATCTATATTATAAAAGAGGGATGTTATCAAGAGAAATTGGATAAGAGATATTGGACAAGAGAAATTGGATAAGAGATATCTATATTATAAAAGAGGGATGTTATCAAGAGAAATTGGATAAGAGATATTGGACAAGAGAAATTGGATAAGAGATATCTATATTATAAAAGAGGGATGTTATCAAGAGAAATTGGATAAGAGATATTGGACAAGAGAAATTGGATAAGAGATATCTATATTATAAAAGAGGGATGTTATCAAGAGAAATTGGATAAGAGATATTGGACAAGAGAAATTGGATAAGAGATATCTATAAGATTATAAAAGAGGGATGTTGTCAAGAGAAATTGGATAAGAGATATTGGACAAGAGAAATTGGATAAGAGATATCTATATTATAAGAGAGGGATGTTATCAGGAGAAATTGGATAAGAGATATCTATATTATAAAAGAGGGATGTTATCAAGAGAAATTGGATAAGAGATATTGGACATGAGAAATTGGATAAGAGATATCTATACTATAAAAGAGGGATACTATCAAGAGAAATTGGATAAGAGATATTGGACAAGAGAAATTGGATAAGAGATATCTATATTATAAAAGAGGGATGTTATCAAGAGAAATTGGATAAGAGATATTGGACAAGAGAAATTGGATAAGAGATATCTATATTATAAAAGATGGATGTTATCAAGAAAAATTGGATAAGAGATATTGGACAAGAGAAATTGGATAAAAGATATCTATATTATAAAAGAGGCATGTTATCAAGAGAAATTGGATAAGAGATATTGGAAAAGAGAAATTGGATAAGATTTATCTATATTATAAAAGAGGGATGTTATCAAGAAAAATAGGATAAGAGATATTGGACAAGAGAAATTGGATAAGAGATTTCTATATTATAAAAGAGGGAAGTTATCAAGAGAAATTGGATAAGAGATATTGGAAAAGAGAAATTGGATAAGAGATATCTATATTATAAAAGATGGATGTTATCAAGAGAAATTGGATAAGAGATATTGGACATGAGAAATTGGATAAGAGATATCTATATTATAAAAGAGGGATGTTATCAAGAGAAATTGGATAAGAGATATTGGACAAGAGAAATTGGATAAGAGATATCTATATTATAAAAGATGGATGTTATCAAGAGAAATTGGATAAGAGATATAGGACAAGAGAAATTGGATAAGAGATATCTATATTATAAAAGAGGGATGTTATCAAGAGAAATTGGATAAGAGATATTGGACAAGAGAAATTGGATAAGAGATATCTATATTATAAAAGAGGGATGTTATCAAGAGAAATTGGATAAGAGATATTGGACAAGAGAAATTGGATTAGAGATATCTATATTATAAAAGAGGGATGTTATCAAGAGAAATTGGATAAGAGATATTGGACATGAGAAATTGGATAAGAGATATCTATATTATAAAAGAGGGATGTTATCAAGAGAAATTGGATAAGAGATATTGGACAAGAGAAATTGGATAAGAGATATCTATATTATAAAAGAGGGATGTTATCAAGAGAAATTGGATAAGAGATATTGGACAAGAGAAATTGGATTAGAGATATCTATATTATAAAAGAGGGATGTTATCAAGAGAAATTGGATAAGAGATATTGGACATGAGAAATTGGATAAGAGATATCTATATTATAAAAGAGGGATGTTATCAAGAGAAATTGGATAAGAGATATTGGACATGAGAAATTGGATAAGAGATATCAATATTATAAAAGAGGGATGTTATCAAGAGAAATTGGATAAGAGATATTGGAAAAGAGAAATTGGATAAGAGATATCTATATTATAAAAGAGAGATGTTATCAAGAGAAATTGGATAAGAGATATTGGACATGAGAAATTGGATAAGAGATATCTATATTATAAAAGAGGGTTGTTATCAAGAGAAATTGGATAAGAGATATTGGAAAAGTGAAATTGGATAAGAGATATATATATTATAAAAGAGGGATGTTATCAAGAGAAATTGGATAAGAGATATTGGACATGAGAAATTGGATAAGTGATATCTATATTATAAGAGAGGGATGTTATCAAGAGAAATTGGATAAGAGATATCTATATTATAACAGAGGGATCTTATCAAGAGAAATTGGATATGAGATATAGGAAAAGAGAAATTGGATAAGAGATATCTATATTATAAAAGAGGGATGTTATCAAGTGAATTTGGATAAGAGATATTGGAAAAGAGAAATTGGATTAGAGATATCTATATTATAAAAGAGGGATGTTATCAAGAGAAATTGGATAAAAGATATTGGACAAGAGAAATTGGATAAGAGATATCTATATTATAAGAGAGGAATGTTATTAAGAGAAATTGGATGAGCGATATCTATATTATAAAAGAGGGATGTTATCAAGAGAAATTGGATAAGAGATATTGGACATGAGAAATTGGATAAGAGATATCTATATTATAAAAGAGGGATGTTATCAAGAGAAATTGGATAAGAGATATAGGAAAAGAGAAATTGGATAAGAGATATCTATATTATAAAAGAGGGATGTTATCAAGTGAAATTGGATAAGAGATATTGGACATGAGAAATTGGATAAGAGATATCTATATTATAAAAGAGGGATGTTATCAAGAGAAATTGGATAAGAGATATTGGACAAGAGAAATTGGATAAGAGATATCTATATTATAAAAGAGGGATGTTATCAAGAGAAATTGGATAAGAGATATTGGAAAAGAGAAATTGGATAAGAGATATCTATATTATAAAAGAGGGATGTTATAAAGAGAAATTGGAAAAGAGATATTGGAAAAGAGAAATTGGATAAGAGTGATGTTATCAAGAGAAATTGGATAAGAGATATCTATATTACAAACGAGAGATGTTATCAAGAGAAATTGGATAAGAGATATTGGACAAGAGAAATTGGATAAGGGATATCTATTATATAAAAGACGGATGTTATCAAGAGAAATTGATAAGAGAATTTGGACATCAGAAATTGGATAAGATAATTTGGATATCTATTATATAAAACAGGGAAATTGAAGAAGATAAAATATAAGAGATGAGATTTTGAGGGATAAAAGAGGAGGTGGGGAATTTTGCACATACAACCCCGGTTTTTGTATTTTTGCCTATGGACCCTCCACACACACACACACATTTTATTCTCACCCCTTCCGGCCATTTTTTTTCCAATTCTATGAAGATTTTGAATCTTATCCTACGAGGTCAAAGCTTTGTCCAACGTGGCAAGTTTGTCCTTGGTGGTAATGACAATTTTGGGGAGACTTAAATTTTGGGGGAAAACATAAATTTGGGGGGAAACTTGAAATTTTGCGGGAAAACTTGAAATTTGGGGGAACTTGAAATTTGTGGGGGAGAAAAACTCAGCCATTAAATAAACCGTGCCCTATGGGCACGGGTAATGACTAGTCAATATTATAAAAGAGGGATGTTATCAAGAGAAATTGGATAAGAGATATTGGAAAAGAGAAATTGGATAAGAGATATCTATATTATAAAAGAGGGATGTTATCAATAGAAATTGGATAAGAGATATTGGACAAGAGAAATTGGATAAGAGATATCTATATTATAAAAGATGGATGTTATCAAGAGAAATTGGATAAGAGATATTGGACATGAGAAATTGGATAAGAGATATCAATATTATAAAAGAGGGATGTTATCAAGAGAAATTGGATAAGAGATATTGGAAAAGAGAAATTGGATAAGAGATATCTATATTATAAAAGAGGGATGTTATCAAGAGAAATTGGATAAGAGATATTGGACATGAGAAATTGGATAAGAGATATCTATATTATAAGAGAGTGATGTTATCAAGAGAAATTGGATAAGAGATATCTATATTATAACAGAGGGATCTTATCAAGAGAAATTGGATAAGAGATATAGGAAAAGAGAAATTGGATAAGAGATATCTATATTATAAAAGAGGGATGTTATCAAGAGAATTTGGATAAGAGATATTGGAAAAGAGAAATTGGATAAGAGATATCTATATTATAAAAGAGGGATGTTATCAAGAGAAATTGGATAAAAGATATTGGACAAGAGAAATTGGATAAGAGATATCTATATTATAAGAGAGGAATGTTATGAAGAGAAATTGGATAAGCGATATCTATATTATAAAAGAGGGATGTTATCAAGAGAAATTGGATAAGAGATATTGGACATGAGAAATTGGATAAGAGATATCTATATTATAAAAGAGGGATGTTATCAAGAGAAATTGGATAAGAGATATAGGAAAAGAGAAATTGGATAAGAGATATCTATATTATAAAAGAGGGATGTTATCAAGTGAAATTGGATAAGAGATATTGGAAAAGAGAAATTGGATAAGAGATATCTATATTATAAAAGAGGGATGTTATCAAGAGAAATTGGATAAGAGATATTGGACATGAGAAATTGGATAAGAGATATCTATATTATAAAAGAGGGATGTTATCAAGAGAAATTGGATAAGAGATATTGGACAAGAGAAATTGGATAAGAGATATCTATATTATAAAAGAGGGATGTTATCAAGAGAAATTGGATAAGAGATATTGGAAAAGAGAAATTGGATAAGAGTGATGTTATCAAGAGAAATTGGATAAGAGATATCTATATTACAAACGAGAGATGTTATCAAGAGAAATTGGATAAGAGATATTGGACAAGAGAAATTGGATAAGGGATATCTATTATATAAAAGACGGATGTTATCAAGAGAAATTGATAAGAGAATTTGGACATCAGAAATTGGATAAGATAATTTGGATATCTATTATATAAAACAGGGAAATTGAATAAGAGAAAATATAAGAGATGAGATTTTGAGGGATAAAAGAGGAGGTGGGGAATTTTGCACATACAACCCCGGTTTTTGTATTTTTGCCTATGGACCCTCCACACACACACACACTTTTTATTCTCACCCCTTCCGGCCATTTTTTTTCCAGTTCTATGAAGATTTTGAATCTTATCCTACGAGGTCAAAGCTTTGTCCTACGTGGCAAGTTTGTCCTTGGTGGAAATGACAATTTTGGGGGGACTTAAATTTTGGGGGAAAACTTAAATTTGGGGGGAAACTTGAAATTTTGTGGGAAAACTTGAAATTTGGGGGAAACTTGAAATTTGTGGGGGAGAAAAACTCAGCCATTAAATAAACCGTGCCCTATGGGCACGGGTAATGACTAGTCAATATTATAAAAGAGGGATGTTATCAAGAAAAATTGGATAAGAGATATTGGACAAGAGAAATTGGATAAGAGATATCTATATTATAAAAGAGGGATGTTATCAAGAGAAATTGCATAAGAGATATTGGACAAGAGAAATTGGATAAGAGATATCTATATTATAAGAGAGGGATGTTATCAAGAGAAATTGGATAAGAGATATCTATATTATAAAAGATGGATGTTATCAAGAGAAATTGGATAAGAGATATTGGACAAGGGAAATTGGATAAAAGATATCTATATTATAAAAGAGGGATGTTATCAAGCGAAATTGGATAAGAGATATTGGACAAGCGAAATTGGATAAGAGATATTTATATTATAAAAGAGGGATGTTGTCAAGAGAAATTGGATAAGAGATATTGGACAAGAGAAATTGGATAAGAGATATCTATATTATAAGAGAGGGATGTTATCAGGAGAAATTGGATAAGAGATATCTATATTATAAAAGAGGGATGTTATCTAGAGAAATTGGATAAGAGATATTGGACATGAGAAATTGGATAAGAGATATCTATACTATAAAAGAGGGATACTATCAAGAGAAATTGGATAAGAGATATTGGACAAGAGAAATTGGATAAGAGATATCTATATTATAAAAGAGGGATGTTATCAAGAGAAATTGGATAAGAGATATTGGACAAGAGAAATTGGATAAGAGATATCTATATTATAAAAGATGGATGTTATCAAGAAAAATTGGATAAGAGATATTGGACAAGAGAAATTAGATAAGAGATATCTATATTATAAAAGAGGCATGTTATCAAGAGAAATTGGATAAGAGATATTGGAAAAGAGAAATTGGATAAGAGATATCTATATTATAAAAGAGGGATGTTATCAAGAAAAATAGGATAAGAGATATTGGACAAGAGAAATTGGATAAGAGATATCTATATTATAAAAGAGGGAAGTTATCAAGAGAAATTGGATAAGAGATATTGGAAAAGAGAAATTGGATAAGAGATATCTATATTATAAAAGATGGATGTTATCAAGAGAAATTGGATAAGAGATATTGGACATGAGAAATTGGATAAGAGATATCTATATTATAAAAGAGGGATGTTATCAAGAGAAATTGGATAAGAGATATTGGAAAAGAGAAATTGGATAAGAGATATCTATATTATAAAAGATGGATGTTATCAAGAGAAATTGGATAAGAGATATTGGACATGAGAAATTGGATAAGAGATATCAATATTATAAAAGAGGGATGTTATCAAGAGAAATTTGATAAGAGATATTGGAAAAGAGAAATTGGATAAGAGATATCTATATTATAAAAGAGGGATGTTATCAAGAGAAATTGGATAAGAGATATTGGACAAGAGAAATTGGATAAGAGATATCTATATTATAAAAGAGGGATGTTATCAAGAGAAATAGGATAAGAGATATTGGACAAGAGAAATTGGATAAGAGATATCTATATTATAAAAGAGGGATGTTATCAAGAGAAATTGGATAAGAGATATTGGACAAGAGAAATTGGATAAGAGATATCTATATTATAAAAGAGGGATGTTATTGGACATGAGAAATTGGATAAGAGATATCTATATTATAAAAGAGGGATGTTATCAAGAGAAATTGGATAAGAGATATTGGACAAGAGAAATTGGATAAGAGATATCTATATTATAAAAGATGGATGTTATCAATAGAAATTGGATAAGAGATATTGGACTTGAGAAATTGGATAAGAGATATCAATATTATAAAAGAGGGATGTTATCAAGAGAAATTGGATAAGAGATATTCGAAAAGAGAAATTGGATAAGAGATATCTATATTATAAAAGAGGGATGTTATCAAGAGTAATTGGATAAGAGATATTGGACATGAGAAATTGGATAAGAGATATCTATATTATAAAAGAGGGATGTTATCAAGAGAAATTGGATAAGAGATATTGGACAAGAGAAATTGGATAAGAGATATCTATATTATAAAAGATGGATGTTATCAAGAGAAATTGGATAAGAGATATTGGACATGAGAAATTGGATAAGAGATATCAATATTATAAAAGAGGGATGTTATCAAGAGAAATTGGATAAGAGATATTGGACAAGAGAAATTGGATAAGAGATATCTATATTATAAAAGATGGATGTTATCAAGAGAAATTGGATAAGAGATATTGGGCATGAGAAATTGGATAAGAGATATCAATATTATAAAAGAGGAATGTTATCAAGAGAAATTGGATAAGAGATATTGGAAAAGAGAAATTGGATAAGAGATATCTATATTATAAAAGAGGGATGTTATCAAGAGAAATTGGATAAGAGATATTGGACAAGAGAAATTGGATAAGAGATATCTATATTATAAGAGAGGGATGTTATCAAGAGAAATTGGATAAGAGATATCTTTATTATAACAGAGGGATCTTATCAAGAGAAATTGGATAAGAGATATAGGAAAAGAGAAATTGGATAAGAGATATCTATATTATAAAAGAGGGATGTTATCAAGAGAAATTGGATAAGAGATATTGGACATGAGAAATTGGATAAGAGATATCTATATTATAAAAGAGGGATGTTATCAAGAGAAATTGGATAAGAGATATTGGACAAGAGAAATTGGATAAGAGATATCTATATTATAAAAGATGGATGTTATCAAGAGAAATTGGATAAGAGATATTGGACATGAGAAATTGGATAAGAGATATCAATATTATAAAAGAGGGATGTTATCAAGAGAAATTGGATAAGAGATATTGGACAAGAGAAATTGGATAAGAGATATCTATATTATAAAAGAGGGATGTTATCAAAAGAAATTGGATAAGAGATATTGGACAAGAGAAATTGGATAAGAGATATCTATATTATAAGAGAGGGATGTTATCAAGAGAAATTGGATAAGAGATATCTATATTATAAAAGGACAAGAGAAATATATTATAAAAGAGGGATGTTATCAAGAGAAAT
Organism: Scilla litardierei; assembly: GCA_030789695.1. NCBI lineage: Eukaryota > Viridiplantae > Streptophyta > Magnoliopsida > Asparagales > Asparagaceae > Scilla > Scilla litardierei. Next base: position 99,917,490 of record CM061134.1, on the reverse strand, counting down.
TGGATAAGAGATATTGGACACGGGAAATTGGATAAAAGATATCTATATTATAAAAGAGGGATGTTATCAAGAGAAATTGGATAAGAGATATTGGACAAGCGAAATTGGATAAGAGATATCTATATTATAAAAGAGGGATGTTATCAAGAGAAATTGGATAAGAGATATTGGACAAGAGAAATTGGATAAGAGATATCTATATTATAAGAGAGGGATGTTATCAAGAGTAATTGGATAAGAGATATCTATATTATAAAAGAGGGATGTTATCAAGAGAAATTGGATAAGAGATATTGGACATGAGAAATTGGATAAGAGAATTTGGACATCAGAAATTGGATAAGATAATTTGGATATCTATTATATAAAACAGGGAAATTGAATAAGAGAAATTATAAGAGATGAGATTTTGAGGGATAAAAGAGGAGGTGGGAAATTTTGCACATACAACCCCGGTTTTTGTATTTTTGCCTATGGACCCTCCACACACACACACACACTTTTTATTCTCACCCCTTCCGGCCATTTTATTTCCAGTTCTATGAAGATTTTGAATCTTATCCTACGAGGTCAAAGCTTTGTCCTACGTGGCAAGTTTGTCCTTGGTGGTAATGACAATTTTGGGGGGACTTAAATTTTGGGGGAAAACTTAAATTTGGGGGGAAACTTGAAATTTTGTGGGAAAACTTGAAATTTGGGGGAACTTGAAATTTGTGGGGGAGAAAAACTCAGCCATTAAATAAACCGTGCCCTATGGGCACGGGTAATGACTAGTCAATATTATAAAAGAGGGATGTTATCAAGAGAAATTGGATAAGAGATATTGGACAAGAGAAATTGGATAAGAGATATCTATATTATAAAAGAGGGATGTTATCAAGAGAAATTGGATAAGAGATATTGGACAAGAGAAATTGGATAAGAGATATCTATATTATAAAAGAGGGATGTTATCAAGAGAAATTGGATAAGAGATATCTATATTATAAAAGAGGGATGTTATCAAGAGAAATTGGATAAGAGATATTGGACATTAGAAATTGGATAAGAGATATCTATATTATAAAAGAGGGATGTTATCAAGAGAAATTGGATAAGAGATATTGGACAAGAGAAATTGGATAAGAGATATCTATATTATAAAAGAGGGATGTTATCAAGAGAAATTGGATAAGAGATATTGGACAAGAGAAATTGGATAAGAGATATCTATATTATAAGAGAGGGATGTTATCAGGAGAAATTGGATAAGAGATATCTATATTATAAAAGAGGGATGTTATCAAGAGAAATTGGATAAGAGATATTGGACATGAGAAATTGGATAAGAGATATCTATACTATAAAAGAGGGATACTATCAAGAGAAATTGGATAAGAGATATTGGACAAGAGAAATTGGATAAGAGATATCTATATTATAAAAGAGGGATGTTATCAAGAGAAATTGGATAAGAGATATTGGACAAGAGAAATTGGATAAGAGATATCTATATTATAAAAGATGGATGTTATCAAGAAAAATTGGATAAGAGATATTGGACAAGAGAAATTGGATAAGAGATATCTATATTATAAAAGAGGCATGTTATCAAGAGAAATTGGATAAGAGATATTGGAAAAGAGAAATTGGATAAGAGATATCTATATTATAAAAGAGGGATGTTATCAAGAAAAATAGGATAAGAGATATTGGACAAGAGAAATTGGATAAGAGATATCTATATTATAAAAGAGGGAAGTTATCAAGAGAAATTGGATAAGAGATATTGGAAAAGAGAAATTGGATAAGAGATATCTATATTATAAAAGATGGATGTTATCAAGAGAAATTGGATAAGAGATATTGGACATGAGAAATTGGATAAGAGATATCTATATTATAAAAGAGGGATGTTATCAAGAGAAATTGGATAAGAGATATCTATATTATAAAAGATGGATGTTATCAAGAGAAATTGGATAAGAGATATTGGACATGAGAAATTGGATAAGAGATATCAATATTATAAAAGAGGGATGTTATCAAGAGAAATTGGATAAGAGATATTGGAAAAGAGAAATTGGATAAGAGATATCTATATTATAAAAGAGGGATGTTATCAAGAGAAATTGGATAAGAGATATTGGACAAGAGAAATTGGATAAGAGATATCTATATTATAAAAGAGGGATGTTATCAAGAGAAATTGGATAAGAGATATTGGACAAGAGAAATTGGATAAGAGATATCTATATTATAAAAGAGGGATGTTATCAAGAAAAATAGGATAAGAGATATTGGACAAGAGAAATTGGATAAGAGATATCTATATTATAAAAGAGGGATGTTATCAAGAGAAATTGGATAAGAGATATTGGACAAGAGAAATTGGATAAGAGATATCTATATTATAAAAGAGGGATGTTATCAAGAGAAATTGGATAAGAGATATTGGACAAGAGAAATTGGATAAGAGATATCTATATTATAAAAGAGGGATGTTATCAAGAGAAATTGGATAAGAGATATTGGACATGAGAAATTGGATAAGAGATATCTATATTATAAAAGAGGGATGTTATCAAGAGAAATTGGATAAGAGATATTGGACAAGAGAAATTGGATAAGAGATATCTATATTATAAAAGAGGGATGTTATCAAGAGAAATTGGATAAGAGATATTGGACATGAGAAATTGGATAAGAGATATCAATATTATAAAAGAGGGATGTTATCAAGAGAAATTGGATAAGAGATATTGGAAAAGAGAAATTGGATAAGAGATATCTATATTATAAAAGAGGGATGTTATCAAGAGAAATTGGATAAGAGATATTGGACAAGAGAAATTGGATAAGAGATATCTATATTATAAAAGAGGGATGTTATCAAGAGAAATTGGATAAGAGATATTGAAATTGGATAAGAGATATAGGAAAAGAGAAATTGGATAAGAGATATCTATATTATAAAAGAGGGATGTTATCAAGAGAAATTGGATAAGAGATATTGGACAAGAGAAATTGGATAAGAGATATCTATATTATAAAAGAGGGATGTTATCAAGAGAAATTGGATAAGAGATATTGGACAAGAGAAATTGGATAAGAGATATCTATATTATAAAAGATGGATGTTATCAAGAGAAATTGGATAAGAGATATTGGACATGAGAAATTGGATAAGAGATATCAATATTATAAAAGAGGGATGTTATCAAGAGAAATTGGATAAGAGATATTGGACAAGAGAAATTGGATAAGAGATATCTATATTATAAAAGAGGGATGTTATCAAGAGAAATTGGATAAGAGATATTGGACAAGAGAAATTGGATAAGAGATATCTATATTATAAGAGAGGAATGTTATCAAGAGAAATTGGATAAGAGATATCTATATTATAAAAGAGGGATGTTATCAAGAGAAATTGGATAAGAGATATTGGACAAGAGAAATTGGATAAGAGATATCTATATTATAAAAGAGGGATGTTATCAAGAGAAATTGGATAAGAGATATTGGACAAGAGAAATTGGATAAGAGATATCTATATTATAAAAGAGGGATGTTATCAAGAGAAATTGGATAAGAGATATTGGACAAGAGAAATTGGATAAGAGATATCTATATTATAAGAGAGGGATGTTATCAAGAGAAATTGGATAAGAGATATCTATATAATAAAAGAGGGATGTTATCAAGAGAAATTGGATAAGAGATATTGGACATGAGAAATTGGATAAGAGATATCTATATTATAAAAGAGGGATGTTATCAAGAGAAATTGGATAAGAGATATTGGACAAGAGAAATTGGATAAGAGATATCTATATTATAAAAGAGGGATGTTATCAAGAGAAATTGGATAAGAGATATTGGACAAGAGAAATTGGATAAGAGATATCTATATTATAAAAGATGGATGTTATCAAGAGAAATTGGATAAGAGATATTGGACAAGAGAAATTGGATAAGAGATATCTATATTATAAAAGAGGGATGTTATCAAGAGAAATTGGATAAGAGATATTGGAAAAGAGAAATTGGATAAGAGATATCTATATTATAAAAGAGGGATGTTATCAAGAGAAATTGGATAAGAGATATTGGACAAGAGAAATTGGATAAGAGATATCTATATTATAAAAGAGGGATGTTATCAAGAGAAATTGGATAAGAGATATTGGAAAAGAGAAATTGGATAAGAGATATCTATATTATAAAAGAGGGATGTTATCAAGAGAAATTGGATAAGAGATATTGGACATGAGAAATTGGATAAGAGATATCTATATTATAAAAGAGGGATGTTATCAAGAGAAATTGGATAAGAGATATCTATATTATAAAAGATGGATGTTATCAAGAGAAATTGGATAAGAGATATTGGACATGAGAAATTGGATAAGAGATATCAATATTATAAAAGAGGGATGTTATCAAGAGAAATTGGATAAGAGATATTGGAAAAGAGAAATTGGATAAGAGATATCTATATTATAAAAGAGGGATGTTATCAAGAGAAATTGGATAAGAGATATTGGACAAGAGAAATTGGATAAGAGATATCTATATTATAAGAGAGGGATGTTATCAAGAGAAATTGGATAAGAGATATCTATATTATAACAGAGGGATCTTATCAAGAGAAATTGGATAAGAGATATTGGAAAAGAGAAATTGGATAAGAGATATCTATATTATAAAAGAGGGATGTTATCAAGAGAAATTGGATAAGAGATATTGGACATGAGAAATTGGATAAGAGATATCTATATTATAAAAGAGGGATGTTATCAAGAGAAATTGGATAAGAGATATTGGACAAGAGAAATTGGATAAGAGATATCTATATTATAAAAGATGGATGTTATCAAGAGAAATTGGATAAGAGATATTGGACATGAGAAATTGGATAAGAGATATCAATATTATAAAAGAGGGATGTTATCAAGAGAAATTGGATAAGAGATATTGGACAAGAGAAATTGGATAAGAGATATCTATATTATAAAAGAGGGATGTTATCAAGAGAAATTGGATAAGAGATATTGGACAAGAGAAATTGGATAAGAGATATCTATATTATAAGAGAGGGATGTTATCAAGAGAAATTGGATAAGAGATATCTATATTATAAAAGAGGGATGTTATCAAGAGAAATTGGATAAGAGATATTGGACAAGAGAAATTGGATAAGAGATATCTATATTATAAAAGAGGGATGTTATCAAGAGAAATTGGATAAGAGATATTGGACAAGAGAAATTGGATAAGAGATATCTATATTATAAAAGAGGGATGTTATCAAGAGAAATTGGATAAGAGATATTGGACAAGAGAAATTGGATAAGAGATATCTATATTATAAGAGAGGGATGTTATCAGGAGAAATTGGATAAGAGATATCTATATTATAAAAGAGGGATGTTATCAAGAGAAATTGGATAAGAGATATTGGACATGAGAAATTGGATAAGAGATATCTATATTATAAAAGAGGGATGTTATCAAGAGAAATTGGATAAGAGATATTGGACAAGAGAAATTGGATAAGAGATATCTATATTATAAAAGAGGGATGTTATCAAGAGAAATTGGATAAGAGATATTGGACAAGAGAAATTGGATAAGAGATATCTATATTATAAAAGATGGATGTTATCAAGAGAAATTGGATAAGAGATATTGGACAAGAGAAATTGGATAAGAGATATCTATATTATAAAAGAGGGATGTTATCAAGAGAAATTGGATAAGAGATATTGGAAAAGAGAAATTGGATAAGAGATATCTATATTATAAAAGAGGGATGTTATCAAGAGAAATTGGATAAGAGATATTGGACAAGAGAAATTGGATAAGAGATATCTATATTATAAAAGAGGGATGTTATCAAGAGAAATTGGATAAGAGATATTGGAAAAGAGAAATTGGATAAGAGATATCTATATTATAAAAGATGGATGTTATCAAGAGAAATTGGATAAGAGATATTGGACATGAGAAATTGGATAAGAGATATCTATATTATAAAAGAGGGATGTTATCAAGAGAAATTGGATAAGAGATATCTATATTATAAAAGATGGATGTTATCAAGAGAAATTGGATAAGAGATATTGGACATGAGAAATTGGATAAGAGATATCTATATTATAAAAGAGGGATGTTATCAAGAGAAATTGGATAAGAGATATTGGAAAAGAGAAATTGGATAAGAGATATCTATATTATAAAAGAGGGATGTTATCAAGAGAAATTGGATAAGAGATATTGGACAAGAGAAATTGGATAAGAGATATCTATATTATAAAAGATGGATGTTATCAAGAGAAATTGGATAAGAGATATTGGACAAGAGAAATTGGATAAGAGATATCTATATTATAAAAGAGGGATGTTATCAAGAAAAATAGGATAAGAGATATTGGACAAGAGAAATTGGATAAGAGATATCTATATTATAAAAGAGGGATGTTATCAAGAGAAATTGGATAAGAGATATTGGACAAGAGAAATTGGATAAGAGATATCTATATTATAAAAGATGGATGTTATCAAGAGAAATTGGATAAGAGATATTGGACAAGAGAAATTGGATAAGAGATATCTATATTATAAAAGAGGGATGTTATCAAGAGAAATTGGATAAGAGATATTGGACAAGAGAAATTGGATAAGAGATATCTATATTATAAAAGAGGGATGTTATCAAGAGAAATTGGATAAGAGATATTGGACAAGAGAAATTGGATAAGAGATATCTATATTATAAAAGATGGATGTTATCAAGAGAAATTGGATAAGAGATATTGGACATGAGAAATTGGATAAGAGATATCAATATTATAAAAGAGGGATGTTATCAAGAGAAATTGGATAAGAGATATTGGAAAAGAGAAATTGGATAAGAGATATCTATATTATAAAAGAGGGATGTTATCAAGAGAAATTGGATAAGAGATATTGGACAAGAGAAATTGGATAAGAGATATCTATATTATAAAAGAGGGATGTTATCAAGAGAAATTGGATAAGAGATATCTTTATTATAACAGAGGGATCTTATCAAGAGAAATTGGATAAGAGATATAGGAAAAGAGAAATTGGATAAGAGATATCTATATTATAAAAGAGGGATGTTATCAAGAGAAATTGGATAAGAGATATTGGACAAGAGAAATTGGATAAGAGATATCTATATTATAAAAGAGGGATGTTATCAAGAGAAATTGGATAAGAGATATTGGACAAGAGAAATTGGATAAGAGATATCTATATTATAAAAGATGGATGTTATCAAGAGAAATTGGATAAGAGATATTGGACATGAGAAATTGGATAAGAGATATCAATATTATAAAAGAGGGATGTTATCAAGAGAAATTGGATAAGAGATATTGGACAAGAGAAATTGGATAAGAGATATCTATATTATAAAAGAGGGATGTTATCAAGAGAAATTGGATAAGAGATATTGGACAAGAGAAATTGGATAAGAGATATCTATATTATAAAAGAGGGATGTTATCAAGAGAAATTGGATAAGAGATATTGGACAAGAGAAATTGGATAAGAGATATCTATATTATAAAAGATGGATGTTATCAAGAGAAATTGGATAAGAGATATTGGACAAGAGAAATTGGATAAGAGATATCTATATTATAAAAGAGGGATGTTATCAAGAGAAATTGGATAAGAGATATTGGAAAAGAGAAATTGGATAAGAGATATCTATATTATAAAAGAGGGATGTTATCAAGAGAAATTGGATAAGAGATATTGGACAAGAGAAATTGGATAAGAGATATCTATATTATAAAAGAGGGATGTTATCAAGAGAAATTGGATAAGAGATATTGGAAGAGAAATTGGATAAGAGATATCTATATTATAAAAGAGGGATGTTATCAAGAGAAATTGGATAAGAGATATTGGACATGAGAAATTGGATAAGAGATATCTATATTATAAAAGAGGGATGTTATCAAGAGAAATTGGATAAGAGATATCTATATTATAAAAGATGGATGTTATCAAGAGAAATTGGATAAGAGATATTGGACATGAGAAATTGGATAAGAGATATCAATATTATAAAAGAGGGATGTTATCAAGAGAAATTGGATAAGAGATATTGGAAAAGAGAAATTGGATAAGAGATATCTATATTATAAAAGAGGGATGTTATCAAGAGAAATTGGATAAGAGATATTGGACAAGAGAAATTGGATAAGAGATATCTATATTATAAAAGAGGGATGTTATCAAGAGAAATTGGATAAGAGATATTGGACAAGAGAAATTGGATAAGAGATATCTATATTATAAAAGAGGGATGTTATCAAGAGAAATTGGATAAGAGATATTGGACAAGAGAAATTGGATAAGAGATATCTATATTATAAAAGAGGGATGTTATCAAGAGAAATTGGATAAGAGATATTGGACAAGAGAAATTGGATAAGAGATATCTATATTATAAAAGAGGGATGTTATCAAGAGAAATTGGATAAGAGATATTGGACAAGAGAAATTGGATAAGAGATATCTATATTATAAAAGATGGATGTTATCAAGAGAAATTGGATAAGAGATATTGGACAAGAGAAATTGGATAAGAGATATCTATATTATAAAAGAGGGATGTTATCAAGAGAAATTGGATAAGAGATATTGGACAAGAGAAATTGGATAAGAGATATCTATATTATAAAAGATGGATGTTATCAAGAGAAATTGGATAAGAGATATTGGACATGAGAAATTGGATAAGAGATATCAATATTATAAAAGAGGGATGTTATCAAGAGAAATTGGATAAGAGATATTGGAAAAGAGAAATTGGATAAGAGATATCTATATTATAAAAGAGGGATGTTATCAAGAGAAATTGGATAAGAGATATTGGACAAGAGAAATTGGATAAGAGATATCTATATTATAAGAGAGGGATGTTATCAAGAGAAATTGGATAAGAGATATCTATATTATAACAGAGGGATCTTATCAAGAGAAATTGGATAAGAGATATAGGAAAAGAGAAATTGGATAAGAGATATCTATATTATAAAAGAGGGATGTTATCAAGAGAAATTGGATAAGAGATATTGGACAAGAGAAATTGGATAAGAGATATCTATATTATAAAAGAGGGATGTTATCAAGAGAAATTGGATAAGAGATATTGGACAAGAGAAATTGGATAAGAGATATCTATATTATAAAAGATGGATGTTATCAAGAGAAATTGGATAAGAGATATTGGACATGAGAAATTGGATAAGAGATATCAATATTATAAAAGAGGGATGTTATCAAGAGAAATTGGATAAGAGATATTGGACAAGAGAAATTGGATAAGAGATATCTATATTATAAAAGAGGGATGTTATCAAGAGAAATTGGATAAGAGATATTGGACAAGAGAAATTGGATAAGAGATATCTATATTATAAGAGAGGGATGTTATCAAGAGAAATTGGATAAGAGATATCTATATTATAAAAGAGGGATGTTATCTATATTATAAAAGAGGGATGTTATCAAGAGAAATTGGATAAGAGATATTGGACAAGGGAAATTGGATAAAAGATATCTATATTATAAAAGAGGGATGTTATCAAGAGAAATTGGATAAGAGATATTGGACAAGCGAAATTGGATAAGAGATATCTATATTATAAAAGAGGGATGTTGTCAAGAGAAATTGGATAAGAGATATTGGACAAGAGAAATTGGATAAGAGATATCTATATTATAAGAGAGGGATGTTATCAGGAGAAATTGGATAAGAGATATCTATATTATAAAAGAGGGATGTTATCAAGAGAAATTGGATAAGAGATATTGGACATGAGAAATTGGATAAGAGATATCTATACTATAAAAGAGGGATACTATCAAGAGAAATTGGATAAGAGATATTGGACAAGAGAAATTGGATAAGAGATATCTATATTATAAAAGAGGGATGTTATCAAGAGAAATTGGATAAGAGATATTGGACAAGAGAAATTGGATAAGAGATATCTATATTATAAAAGATGGATGTTATCAAGAAAAATTGGATAAGAGATATTGGACAAGAGAAATTGGATAAGAGATATCTATATTATAAAAGAGGCATGTTATCAAGAGAAATTGGATAAGAGATATTGGAAAAGAGAAATTGGATAAGAGATATCTATATTATAAAAGAGGGATGTTATCAAGAAAAATAGGATAAGAGATATTGGACAAGAGAAATTGGATAAGAGATATCTATATTATAAAAGAGGGAAGTTATCAAGAGAAATTGGATAAGAGATATTGGAAAAGAGAAATTGGATAAGAGATATCTATATTATAAAAGAGGGATGTTATCAAGAGAAATTGGATAAGAGATATTGGACATGAGAAATTGGATAAGAGATATCTATATTATAAAAGAGGGATGTTATCAAGAGAAATTGGATAAGAGATATCTATATTATAAAAGATGGATGTTATCAAGAGAAATTGGATAAGAGATATTGGACATGAGAAATTGGATAAGAGATATCAATATTATAAAAGAGGGATGTTATCAAGAGAAATTGGATAAGAGATATTGGAAAAGAGAAATTGGATAAGAGATATCTATATTATAAAAGAGGGATGTTATCAAGAGAAATTGGATAAGAGATATTGGACAAGAGAAATTGGATAAGAGATATCAAGAGAAATTGGATAAGAGATATCTATATTATAAGAGAGGGATGTTATCAAGAGAAATTGGATAAGAGATATCTATATTATAAAAGAGGGATGTTATCAAGAGAAATTGGATAAGAGATATAGGAAAAGAGAAATTGGATAAGAGATATCTATATTATAAAAGAGGGATGTTATCAAGAGAAATTGGATAAGAGATATTGGACATGAGAAATTGGATAAGAGATATCTATATTATAAAAGAGGGATGTTATCAAGAGAAATTGGATAAGAGATATTGGACAAGAGAAATTGGATAAGAGATATCTATATTATAAAAGATGGATGTTATCAAGAGAAATTGGATAAGAGATATTGGACATGAGAAATTGGATAAGAGATATCAATATTATAAAAGAGGGATGTTATCAAGAGAAATTGGATAAGAGATATTGGACAAGAGAAATTGGATAAGAGATATCTATATTATAAAAGAGGGATGTTATCAAGAGAAATTGGATAAGAGATATTGGACAAGAGAAATTGGATAAGAGATATCTATATTATAAGAGAGGGATGTTATCAAGAGAAATTGGATAAGAGATATCTATATTATAAAAGAGGGATGTTATCAAGAGAAATTGGATAAGAGATATTGGACAAGGGAAATTGGATAAAAGATATCTATATTATAAAAGAGGGATGTTATCAAGAGAAATTGGATAAGAGATATTGGACAAGAGAAATTGGATAAGAGATATCTATATTATAAAAGAGGGATGTTATCAAGAGAAATTGGATAAGAGATATTGGACAAGAGAAATTGGATAAGAGATATCTATATTATAAGAGAGGGATGTTATCAGGAGAAATTGGATAAGAGATATCTATATTATAAAAGAGGGATGTTATCAAGAGAAATTGGATAAGAGATATTGGACATGAGAAATTGGATAAGAGATATCTATATTATAAAAGAGGGATGTTATCAAGAGAAATTGGATAAGAGATATTGGACAAGAGAAATTGGATAAGAGATATCTATATTATAAAAGAGGGATGTTATCAAGAGAAATTGGATAAGAGATATTGGACAAGAGAAATTGGATAAGAGATATCTATATTATAAAAGATGGATGTTATCAAGAAAAATTGGATAAGAGATATTGGACAAGAGAAATTGGATAAGAGATATCTATATTATAAAAGAGGCATGTTATCAAGAGAAATTGGATAAGAGATATTGGAAAAGAGAAATTGGATAAGAGATATCTATATTATAAAAGAGGGATGTTATCAAGAAAAATAGGATAAGAGATATTGGACAAGAGAAATTGGATAAGAGATATCTATATTATAAAAGAGGGAAGTTATCAAGAGAAATTGGATAAGAGATATTGGAAAAGAGAAATTGGATAAGAGATATCTATATTATAAAAGATGGATGTTATCAAGAGAAATTGGATAAGAGATATTGGACATGAGAAATTGGATAAGAGATATCTATATTATAAAAGAGGGATGTTATCAAGAGAAATTGGATAAGAGATATCTATATTATAAAAGATGGATGTTATCAAGAGAAATTGGATAAGAGATATTGGACATGAGAAATTGGATAAGAGATATCAATATTATAAAAGAGGGATGTTATCAAGAGAAATTGGATAAGAGATATTGGAAAAGAGAAATTGGATAAGAGATATCTATATTATAAAAGAGGGATGTTATCAAGAGAAATTGGATAAGAGATATTGGACAAGAGAAATTGGATAAGAGATATCTATATTATAAAAGATGGATGTTATCAAGAGAAATTGGATAAGAGATATAGGACAAGAGAAATTGGATAAGAGATATCTATATTATAAAAGAGGGATGTTATCAAGAAAAATAGGATAAGAGATATTGGACAAGAGAAATTGGATAAGAGATATCTATATTATAAAAGAGGGATGTTATCAAGAGAAATTGGATAAGAGATATTGGACAAGAGAAATTGGATAAGAGATATCTATATTATAAAAGAGGGATGTTATCAAGAGAAATTGGATAAGAGATATTGGACATGAGAAATTGGATAAGAGATATCTATATTATAAAAGAGGGATGTTATCAAGAGAAATTGGATAAGAGATATTGGACAAGAGAAATTGGATAAGAGATATCTATATTATAAAAGATGGATGTTATCAAGAGAAATTGGATAAGAGATATTGGACATGAGAAATTGGATAAGAGATATCAATATTATAAAAGAGGGATGTTATCAAGAGAAATTGGATAAGAGATATTGGACATGAGAAATTGGATAAGAGATATCTATATTATAAAAGAGGGATGTTATCAAGAGAAATTGGATAAGAGATATTGGACATGAGAAATTGGATAAGAGATATCTATATTATAAAAGAGGGATGTTATCAAGAGAAATTGGATAAGAGATATTGGACAAGAGAAATTGGATAAGAGATATCTATATTATAAAAGATGGATGTTATTAAGAGAAATTGGATAAGAGATATTGGACATGAGAAATTGGATAAGAGATATCAATATTATAAAAGAGGGCTGTTATCAAGAGAAATTGGATAAGAGATATTGGAAAAGAGAAATTGGATAAGAGATATCTATATTATAAAAGAGGGATGTTATCAATAGAAATTGGATAAGAGATATTGGACAAGAGAAATTGGATAAGAGATATCTATATTATAAAAGATGGATGTTATCAAGAGAAATTGGATAAGAGATATTGGACATGAGAAATTGGATAAGAGATATCAATATTATAAAAGAGGGATGTTATCAAGAGAAATTGGATAAGAGATATTGGACATGAGAAATTGGATAAGAGATATCTATATTATAAAAGAGGGATGTTATCAAGAGAAATTGGATAAGAGATATTGGACAAGAGAAATTGGATAAGAGATATCTATATTATAAGAGAGGGATGTTATCAAGAGAAATTGGATAAGAGATATCTATATTATAACAGAGGGATCTTATCAAGAGAAATTGGATAAGAGATATAGGAAAAGAGAAATTGGATAAGAGATATCTATATTATAAAAGAGGGATGTTATCAAGAGAATTTGGATAAGAGATATTGGAAAAGAGATATTGGATAAGAGATATCTATATTATAAAAGAGGGATGTTATCAAGAGAAATTGGATAAGAGATATTGGACAAGAGAAATTGGATAAGAGATATCTATATTATAAAAGAGGAATGTTATCAAGAGAAATTGGATAAGAGATATCTATATTATAAAAGATGGATGTTATCAAGAGAAATTGGATAAGAGATATTGGACATGAGAAATTGGATAAGAGATATCAATATTATAAAAGAGGGATGTTATCAAGAGAAATTGGATAAGAGATATTGGAAAAGAGAAATTGGATAAGAGATATCTATATTATAAAAGAGGGATGTTATCAAGAGAAATTGGATAAGAGATATTGGACAAGAGAAATTGGATAAGAGATATCTATATTATAAAAGATGGATGTTATCAAGAGAAATTGGATAAGAGATATTGGACATGAGAAATTGGATAAGAGATATCAATATTATAAAAGAGGGATGTTATCAAGAGAAATTGGATAAGAGATATTGGACAAGAGAAATTGGATAAGAGATATCTATATTATAAAAGATGGATGTTATCAAGAGAAATTGGATAAGAGATATTGGACATGAGAAATTGGATAAGAGATATCAATATTATAAAAGAGGGATGTTATCAAGAGAAATTGGATAAGAGATATTGGACAAGAGAAATTGGATAAGAGATATCTATATTATAAAAGAGGGATGTTATCAAGAGAAATTGGATAAGAGATATTGGACAAGAGAAATTGGATAAGAGATATCTATATTATAAGAGAGGGATGTTATCAAGAGAAATTGGATAAGAGATATCTATATTATAACAGAGGGATCTTATCAAGAGAAATTGGATAAGAGATATAGGAAAAGAGAAATTGGATAAGAGATATCTATATTATAAAAGAGGGATGTTATCAAGAGAAATTGGATAAGAGATATTGGACATGAGAAATTGGATAAGAGATATCTATATTATAAAAGAGGGATGTTATCAAGAGAAATTGGATAAGAGATATTGGACAAGAGAAATTGGATAAGAGATATCTATATTATAAAAGATGGATGTTATCAAGAGAAATTGGATAAGAGATATTGGACATGAGAAATTGGATAAGAGATATCAATATTATAAAAGAGGGATGTTATCAAGAGAAATTGGATAAGAGATATTGGACAAGAGAAATTGGATAAGAGATATCTATATTATAAAAGAGGGATGTTATCAAGAGAAATTGGATAAGAGATATTGGACAAGAGAAATTGGATAAGAGATATCTATATTATAAGAGAGGGATGTTATCAAGAGAAATTGGATAAGAGATATCTATATTATAAAAGAGGGATGTTATCAAGAGAAATTGGATAAGAGATATTGGACAAGGGAAATTGGATAAAAGATATCTATATTATAAAAGAGGGATGTTATCAAGAGAAATTGGATAAGAGATATTGGACAAGCGAAATTGGATAAGAGATATCTATATTATAAAAGAGGGATGTTGTCAAGAGAAATTGGATAAGAGATATTGGACAAGAGAAATTGGATAAGAGATATCTATATTATAAGAGAGGGATGTTATCAGGAGAAATTGGATAAGAGATATCTATATTATAAAAGAGGGATGTTATCAAGAGAAATTGGATAAGAGATATTGGACATGAGAAATTGGATAAGAGATATCTATACTATAAAAGAGGGATACTATCAAGAGAAATTGGATAAGAGATATTGGACAAGAGAAATTGGATAAGAGATATCTATATTATAAAAGAGGGATGTTATCAAGAGAAATTGGATAAGAGATATTGGACAAGAGAAATTGGATAAGAGATATCTATATTATAAAAGATGGATGTTATCAAGAAAAATTGGATAAGAGATATTGGACAAGAGAAATTGGATAAGAGATATCTATATTATAAAAGAGGCATGTTATCAAGAGAAATTGGATAAGAGATATTGGAAAAGAGAAATTGGATAAGAGATATCTATATTATAAAAGAGGGATGTTATCAAGAAAAATAGGATAAGAGATATTGGACAAGAGAAATTGGATAAGAGATATCTATATTATAAAAGAGGGAAGTTATCAAGAGAAATTGGATAAGAGATATTGGAAAAGAGAAATTGGATAAGAGATATCTATATTATAAAAGAGGGATGTTATCAAGAGAAATTGGATAAGAGATATTGGACATGAGAAATTGGATAAGAGATATCTATATTATAAAAGAGGGATGTTATCAAGAGAAATTGGATAAGAGATATCTATATTATAAAAGATGGATGTTATCAAGAGAAATTGGATAAGAGATATTGGACATGAGAAATTGGATAAGAGATATCAATATTATAAAAGAGGGATGTTATCAAGAGAAATTGGATAAGAGATATTGGAAAAGAGAAATTGGATAAGAGATATCTATATTATAAAAGAGGGATGTTATCAAGAGAAATTGGATAAGAGATATTGGACAAGAGAAATTGGATAAGAGATATCTATATTATAAAAGAGGGATGTTATCAAGAGAAATTGGATAAGAGATATCTATATTATAACAGAGGGATCTTATCAAGAGAAATTGGATAAGAGATATAGGAAAAGAGAAATTGGATAAGAGATATCTATATTATAAAAGAGGGATGTTATCAAGAGAAATTGGATAAGAGATATTGGACATGAGAAATTGGATAAGATATATCTATATTATAAAAGAGGGATGTTATCAAGAGAAATTGGATAAGAGATATTGGACAAGAGAAATTGGATAAGAGATATCTATATTATAAAAGATGGATGTTATCAAGAGAAATTGGATAAGAGATATTGGACATGAGAAATTGGATAAGAGATATCAATATTATAAAAGAGGGATGTTATCAAGAGAAATTGGATAAGAGATATTGGACAAGAGAAATTGGATAAGAGATATCTATATTATAAAAGAGGGATGTTATCAAGAGAAATTGGATAAGAGATATTGGACAAGAGAAATTGGATAAGAGATATCTATATTATAAGAGAGGGATGTTATCAAGAGAAATTGGATAAGAGATATCTATATTATAAAAGAGGGATGTTATCAAGAGAAATTGGATAAGAGATATTGGACAAGGGAAATTGGATAAAAGATATCTATATTATAAAAGAGGGATGTTATCAAGAGAAATTGGATAAGAGATATTGGACAAGCGAAATTGGATAAGAGATATCTATATTATAAAAGAGGGATGTTGTCAAGAGAAATTGGATAAGAGATATTGGACAAGAGAAATTGGATAAGAGATATCTATATTATAAGAGAGGGATGTTATCAGGAGAAATTGGATAAGAGATATCTATATTATAAAAGAGGGATGTTATCAAGAGAAATTGGATAAGAGATATTGGACATGAGAAATTGGATAAGAGATATCTATACTATAAAAGAGGGATACTATCAAGAGAAATTGGATAAGAGATATTGGACAAGAGAAATTGGATAAGAGATATCTATATTATAAAAGAGGGATGTTATCAAGAGAAATTGGATAAGAGATATTGGACAAGAGAAATTGGATAAGAGATATCTATATTATAAAAGATGGATGTTATCAAGAAAAATTGGATAAGAGATATTGGACAAGAGAAATTGGATAAGAGATATCTATATTATAAAAGAGGCATGTTATCAAGAGAAATTGGATAAGAGATATTGGAAAAGAGAAATTGGATAAGAGATATCTATATTATAAAAGAGGGATGTTATCAAGAAAAATAGGATAAGAGATATTGGACAAGAGAAATTGGATAAGAGATATCTATATTATAAAAGAGGGATGTTATCAAGAGAAATTGGATAAGAGATATTGGAAAAGAGAAATTGGATAAGAGATATCTATATTATAAAAGAGGGATGTTATCAAGAGAAATTGGATAAGAGATATTGGACATGAGAAATTGGATAAGAGATATCTATATTATAAAAGAGGGATGTTATCAAGAGAAATTGGATAAGAGATATTGGAAAAGAGAAATATATTATAAAAGATGGATGTTATCAAGAGAAATTGGATAAGAGATATTGGACATGAGAAATTGGATAAGAGATATCAATATTATAAAAGAGGGATGTTATCAAGAGAAATTGGATAAGAGATATTGGAAAAGAGAAATTGGATAAGAGATATCTATATTATAAAAGAGGGATGTTATCAAGAGAAATTGGATAAGAGATATTGGACAAGAGAAATTGGATAAGAGATATCTATATTATAAAAGATGGATGTTATCAAGAGAAATTGGATAAGAGATATATGACAAGAGAAATTGGATAAGAGATATCTATATTATAAAAGAGGGATGTTATCAAGAGAAATTGGATAAGAGATATTGGACAAGAGAAATTGGATAAGAGATATCTATATTATAAAAGAGGGATGTTATCAAGAGAAATTGGATAAGAGATATTGGACAAGAGAAATTGGATAAGAGATATCTATATTATAAAAGAGGGATGTTATCAAGAGAAATTGGATAAGAGATATTGGACAAGAGAAATTGGATAAGAGATATCTATATTATAAAAGAGGGATGTTATCAAGAGAAATTGGATAAGAGATATTGGACAAGAGAAATTGGATAAGAGATATCTATATTATAAAAGATGGATGTTATCAAGAGAAATTGGATAAGAGATATTGGACAAGAGAAATTGGATAAGAGATATCTATATTATAAAAGAGGGATGTTATCAAGAGAAATTGGATAAGAGATATTGGACAAGAGAAATTGGATAAGAGATATCTATATTATAAGAGAGGGATGTTATCAGGAGAAATTGGATAAGAGATATCTATATTATAAAAGAGGGATGTTATCAAGAGAAATTGGATAAGAGATATTGGACATGAGAAATTGGATAAGAGATATCTATACTATAAAAGAGGGATACTATCAAGAGAAATTGGATAAGAGATATTGGACAAGAGAAATTGGATAAGAGATATCTATATTATAAAAGAGGGATGTTATCAAGAGAAATTGGATAAGAGATATTGGACAAGAGAAATTGGATAAGAGATATCTATATTATAAAAGATGGATGTTATCAAGAAAAATTGGATAAGAGATATTGGACAAGAGAAATTGGATAAGAGATATCTATATTATAAAAGAGGCATGTTATCAAGAGAAATTGGATAAGAGATATTGGAAAAGAGAAATTGGATAAGAGATATCTATATTATAAAAGAGGGATGTTATCAAGAAAAATAGGATAAGAGATATTGGACAAGAGAAATTGGATAAGAGATTTCTATATTATAAAAGAGGGAAGTTATCAAGAGAAATTGGATAAGAGATATTGGAAAAGAGAAATTGGATAAGAGATATCTATATTATAAAAGATGGATGTTATCAAGAGAAATTGGATAAGAGATATTGGACATGAGAAATTGGATAAGAGATATCTATATTATAAAAGAGGGATGTTATCAAGAGAAATTGGATAAGAGATATCTATATTATAAAAGATGGATGTTATCAAGAGAAATTGGATAAGAGATATTGGACATGAGAAATTGGATAAGAGATATCAATATTATAAAAGAGGGATGTTATCAAGAGAAATTGGATAAGAGATATTGGAAAAGAGAAATTGGATAAGAGATATCTATATTATAAAAGAGGGATGTTATCAAGAGAAATTGGATAAGAGATATTGGACAAGAGAAATTGGATAAGAGATATCTATATTATAAAAGATGGATGTTATCAAGAGAAATTGGATAAGAGATATAGACAAGAGAAATTGGATAAGAGATATCTATATTATAAAAGAGGGATGTTATCAAGAGAAATAGGATAAGAGATATTGGACAAGAGAAATTGGATAAGAGATATCTATATTATAAAAGAGGGATGTTATCAAGAGAAATTGGATAAGAGATATTGGACAAGAGAAATTGGATAAGAGATATCTATATTATAAAAGAGGGATGTTATCAAGAGAAATTGGATAAGAGATATTGGACATGAGAAATTGGATAAGAGATATCTATATTATAAAAGAGGGATGTTATCAAGAGAAATTGGATAAGAGATATTGGACAAGAGAAATTGGATAAGAGATATCTATATTATAAAAGATGGATGTTATCAAGAGAAATTGGATAAGAGATATTGGACATGAGAAATTGGATAAGAGATATCAATATTATAAAAGAGGGATGTTATCAAGAGAAATTGGATAAGAGATATTGGAAAAGAGAAATTGGATAAGAGATATCTATATTATAAAAGAGAGATGTTATCAAGAGAAATTGGATAAGAGATATTGGACATGAGAAATTGGATAAGAGATATCTATATTATAAAAGAGGGATGTTATCAAGAGAAATTGGATAAGAGATATTGGACAAGAGAAATTGGATAAGAGATATCTATATTATAAAAGATGGATGTTATCAAGAGAAATTAGATGAGAGATATTGGACATGAGAAATTGGATAAGAGATATCAATATTATAAAAGAGGGATGTTATCAAGAGAAATTGGATAAGAGATATTGGAAAAGAGAAATTGGATAAGAGATATCTATATTATAAAAAAGGGATGTTATCAATAGAAATTGGATAAGAGATATTGGACAAGAGAAATTGGATAAGAGATATCTATATTATAAAAGATGGATGTTATCAAGAGAAATTGGATAAGAGATATTGGACATGAGAAATTGGATAAGAGATATCAATATTATAAAAGAGGGATGTTATCAAGAGAAATTGGATAAGAGATATTGGAAAAGAGAAATTGGATAAGAGATATCTATATTATAAAAGAGGGATGTTATCAAGAGAAATTGGATAAGAGATATTGGACATGAGAAATTGGATAAGAGATATCTATATTATAAGAGAGGGATGTTATCAAGAGAAATTGGATAAGAGATATCTATATTATAACAGAGGGATCTTATCAAGAGAAATTGGATAAGAGATATAGGAAAAGAGAAATTGGATAAGAGATATCTATATTATAAAAGAGGGATGTTATCAAGAGAATTTGGATAAGAGATATTGGAAAAGAGAAATTGGATAAGAGATATCTATATTATAAAAGAGGGATGTTATCAAGAGAAATTGGATAAAAGATATTGGATAAGAGAAATTGGATAAGAGATATCTATATTATAAGAGAGGAATGTTATTAAGAGAAATTGGATAAGCGATATCTATATTATAAAAGAGGGATGTTATCAAGAGAAATTGGATAAGAGATATTGGACATGAGAAATTGGATAAGAGATATCTATATTATAAAAGAGGGATGTTATCAAGAGAAATTGGATAAGAGATATAGGAAAAGAGAAATTGGATAAGAGATATCTATATTATAAAAGAGGGATGTTATCAAGTGAAATTGGATAAGAGATATTGGACATGAGAAATTGGATAAGAGATATCTATATTATAAAAGAGGGATGTTATCAAGAGAAATTGGATAAGAGATATTGGACAAGAGAAATTGGATAAGAGATATCTATATTATAAAAGAGGGATGTTATCAAGAGAAATTGGATAAGAGATATTGGAAAAGAGAAATTGGATAAGAGATATCTATATTATAAAAGAGGGATGTTATAAAGAGAAATTGGAAAAGAGATATTGGAAAAGAGAAATTGGATAAGAGTGATGTTATCAAGAGAAATTGGATAAGAGATATCTATATTACAAACGAGAGATGTTATCAAGAGAAATTGGATAATAGATATTGGACAAGAGAAATTGGATAAGGGATATCTATTATATAAAAGACGGATGTTATCAAGAGAAATTGATAAGAGAATTTGGACATCAGAAATTGGATAAGATAATTTGGATATCTATTATATAAAACAGGGAAATTGAATAAGAGAAAATATAAGAGATGAGATTTTGAGGGATAAAAGAGGAGGTGGGGAATTTTGCACATACAACCCCGGTTTTTGTATTTTTGCCTATGGACCCTCCACACACACACACACACTTTTTATTCTCACCCCTTCCGGCCATTTTTTTTCCAGTTCTATGAAGATTTTGAATCTTATCCTACGAGGTCAAAGCTTTGTCCTACGTGGCAAGTTTGTCCTTGGTGGTAATGACAATTTTGGGGGGACTTAAATTTTGGGGGAAAACTTAAATTTGGGGGGAAACTTGAAATTTTGTGGGAAAACTTGAAATTTGGGGGAACTTGAAATTTGTGAGGGAGAAAAACTCAGCCATTAAATAAACCGTGCCCTATGGGCACGGGTAATGACTAGTGTATATATATATATATATATATATATCCCCCCGCCGCTTCGGCTATATATATTATATATTGCAGGGTAAGTGAGGTTTTATTAAACTAATATACAGAGAGTACAATGTGGACTGTGTGCAGCATGCTGGTCTAAATGACTATGGGAGAGGACACAAGCGTCGTCACCCTAGATCAAATAGCCCAGCATCCAAACACAGACCCACGCAACAATACTAAATACAAGACAATATACAAAGACACGGAAGTATGATGCTGTAGAGGCATGAAAAATCAACCATTGTCAAGGATCTCCCAATTTGCAAAAGCAGCCAAAGCCTCATCTTCCACTTCATCCGTATTACGAAGGATGACACGTACATCAGCCTCAATCGCCTTAAAAAGATCAATCTTTGATTGTCTTTTATTTTCAAAAACTCGCCTGTTGCGCTCCCTCCATAGATGCCACACGACGAAACCTAGAATTATCTTAATAAAACCCATGCCGGAGGGCACGGTTCATTTAAGACATCCCCTCAAAGTATTTGTTCTCCCAAAAAATTATTTCCCCCTGCAAAATTTAAATGAACAAAAATTTAGCTTCGACACGGACGCCTTTCGTTTGAGTGTTGTTTATTATGAAAGGTTCTCTTTGAATCCTCTAGTGTATTCCTGATACCCGGATAACAGAAATATAAGAATTTAAAACAGGAATATAAGCAAGTTATATTATCAGCAATCCAACGTTTATTAATATGCCCAGAAAAAGAATGGTTCAAAAGAATTATCAACCAGTTAATATAAAAGGTTCTCTTTGAATCCTCTAGGGTATTCATGAAAACAAAACTATAAGAATTTAAAACATGAATATTAGCAAGCTATATTATCAGGCATACAACCTTCATATCCACCACAGTACCTACAACCACAATAAGAATGGTTCACAAAAGAATTTTGAAAATTAAAATTATATTGCCGCCTTTCGATTATAGGTACAAAAATGATTGGGCCAAAGCCAGTCCTTTTAGAAGCTTCTCAGTGGAACCATCTTGAAACAGCTTTATGTAGGGATTCTTCTGTGCAACAATTACCTTGAACTTCGAAAGTTTTGTTTCACCTAAATGATATATTGCCTTGTGGAAAATTGAAGGTTAAACTGAACTTTGAATTACCTTGAATAATATGATACAATTACCTTGAACTTCAAAAGTTTTGATTTCAATTTACAGACCTAATGAGAAATTGATAGGTTAATAAGTACCCAAAAGAAATTAATTTCATTACTCTAGTTTCATGATTTGCTATGGCGCTGATGTTCAAAAAAATGGTTGTCATTGGAGCAAACTGTAACAACTAATTTATGGATAAAAGAAAGAAAAAAAGATAACAGAGCTTTAATTGTTACAATTTCAATATTTTTAAAGTGGATCATATGGATTGAGAGTGGATGATGTGGACCGACATCATTCATCCATTCTCTTAACCAAAACGCAAAATCTATCAATAGTACTGGTAATTAATATCAGTGATGCATTGTATTCAACACTCATTGACATTACCTAAATAAACTATTGATATTGCATATCACGTGGGCAGACGTATGAGAGTCATCGAAAATTCAGTCATTCATATGCTATACAACCGCTGAAAATCCTTCAATAATACATTAACTAAATTAAGGGGATCATACAGTGTAGACCGCTCTGACTGATAACCCAATCCCATTCTTTAACATCCTACTACATACAAATTAGCAAAAAAACAGCAATCAACAACTATCCAACAATTGAAAATCCTTAAACAATTACATTAACCGAATCATGGGGTTCATATAGTGCCGACTTCTCTAACTAATAATCTAATCATGTCCATGAACATCCTACTTTATGCAAATTTGCAAATTAATAGCAAAGATGCTTTGACTGGCATAATCGCAAATCATCAAAACATGGTAGTAATACTTTCAAAGGATTATCTGGGAAGCACAAACAATCCACCACAAAGAGGAGATTAGATTTTTGCCATCAAATCGTGATTATTAGCTTCAAGTAAGTATCCAATGGCCTTACTTCTTTGAAATTCCCGATTCCAACACCAGAAGCAACATATTTCCGATAAATTCATACACGAATTCAGTCTGAAAATGCACAGATCCGCTCTTGATTAAAGAGAAATTATATTTGAACAAAATAAATTCACCATTGGCTTCACTTGATTTCAAAACATTCGGTTTACCCTTCTAATTTCAAGATCATGAATCATAAGACGTTCAGCATTTATCTTACATTCTTTGGGATATCTTATACTCGATGCAACCAATGGAAGAAGCCTTTGAGCTGATGGCTATGGCAAGAGTGGTCCTGGACACATGATCATGATCTTGATCTGAATCCAGTAGGAAATTATAGAAATCATGAATCAAACCAAAAAAATTACAGATCACGCACCACAAAATATTCAGATCAGGATTTAAGTAACTTTTTGTTTACCTGAACAGTAAAAAAATGACAAATTGACATGAACACCGTATCTATTTGTAATTGACCATGTGGATTGAGAGTGGATTATGTAGAACAAAAGAAAACTGAAATGCAGACAAAACTAAAACAATCTGTTTACAAACAAAACCGTATCATTTTGTAAACAAAACTAAACCAAACAAAAATAAAATTTTACAGGACATTTTTATCCTGTGGTGGCTAGACGTTACTGTGATATTACTTCTGCTTCATTGGCCTCCTTAACATGCAACTCCAAATTGCGTTCATCAAGAGATGTTTTGAGGCTCTGAACATGAACCCATGCCTTACATTCCATGTCTCTATAGAGAAAACAGGTTAAAGCAGATGATGGACTTTCTGAAGGCATGCACAACTTCGGAGATCACACAGGAGTTTCTACATGACAGATATGATAGTGGATACTACTACTGTGTTCTATTTGCAATTGATTGCAAATGATCATCCCGTGTTCTCTTCTTCGATGACTGGAATAAATCATCTCGCAACATTAAAACCTGTCAATTGATCGGAAAGCACGTAAGAATGATGCAATTGATCAGAGTGTTCTAATTAATCATAGTATTTTGCTTTTGGTATCTAATTAATCATAGTATCATCAGAACAAAACCTGTCAATAGAGATTAACCACAAACCTGTCAATAAATATTACCCACAAACCTGTCAATTGCTTTTGGTACGGTAGAGGAACAGTGAGCTGCGGCAGGGGGCTGGCGGTGCTCATGTTGGTAGAGAGGCTGAGGGGGAGAGGGGAGGAGGATCACTCAAGGAAGGAGCGCATTCAAGGAAGGATCGATCAGTTCCGGGTGAGACTGTCCCTTAGGGAAGGAAAGAAGGTCCCTTAGGGAAGCCGGACGTGGAGAGGTGGGGGTGCGTCGAGTGAGAGGGGAGGATTAAGGGGGTGCTCGGGGAAGGGGGCCTGAGGGGGGTGTCGATGTTTTACCTTGCCCAATGGATCCACAGACCGAATTCTGCCTTCAATGCTTCCAGATTCGCTTGTAATGATGAGTGCAAAAATTATTGATTATGTTAGACTGCTTATAATTTTATCAGAAATAAGTAAAGTGCATACCAATAACACCTGAAGACATGTCTGCTAAAAAAATCAGGAGGGCAAAGACGAAGGTAGTCACCAGCCTCGGTATGACTGATATTTTATTCTTGCGCTTGTTCAGACACCTTGGGGTGGCGACTTGAGGGGGCGAGGTCCCCTTTTAATGGTACGTTATGGCAGCCGGAAAAAAACCAATTTAAGATTTAGCATTGTCCACGGTAGACATCATAGCTTTGCAGAGCAATAGGGATATCCATCATCCCACCTAGCACCACGTCAATGGCACTAACTCGAAGCACATCAAAATCCTCCATTGCTCTCCACCACAAAGATGGTGCATGGGCCTAGTGGAGATAAAAAAGAAAACCAAGCATCGGTACCTTGAATGCATCCAGCTGATCATTGTTCTTAGCCTGGAAATTTTAGTAGCTTCCATCAAATATCTTCGTGGGGTTTTTGTCATGGCATGTGAAGGACATGGTTCATCACAAAAGAAGGAAACATCAAATTAAACTAAAAATGTAAGCAAAGAAGATGTTACATGTAAGGGATATCGATACCTCTCATAGTGAAACTACGGACAGCAGACATATAGTTGGTTAATAAGGAGCACTGGCAAAGGATTCTTATGACAGACATTATTGTATACTTCCATTGTTCTTTCAATATGTCAGAACTTAATAAGAAAACTAATGTCTGTGGGGAAGAGCAATCTCCAACTACAACTACTGTCAGATCCTAATAAGAAAACAAAGCAATATGAGAAACTAAAATGATAAATACACATTGATAAAGTTGGATAATCTCCATTTGATTTTAGAGCCCCTCCCCAAAAAAATCCTAACTTGATAATATAACCCAAAGCTTTGTATTTTGTAGTTAGACCCCATTGGAGTATACTATGAAATAACTTAAAATAATATGGTGCCTAAATCTAAATAAAATAGGTTTCTTTCAAATGACTTAAAAGGATTGGGGGAGGTGTGATTTCAAAATATTAAAAGTTGGAGTATAATATCAAATTAAGAATAATTTAATGACCTTATTTCAGAAGAAACCCCAGAAAATTATGATTTTGGTTCAGTAACAAAATGACCAAGCATATTAACTGTGTTAATCCATCCCTCCTACAACATGTGTGTTAAACATCCCTCAAACTCATTTGCTAAATCATGCCATGGTCAATAGCTAAGAAATATATCATCAAGTTACATAATGCAGATATCAACTGAACCAGACATCCACTAACAATATGTTAGCTGTCAATTAAAATACTTTCTACAAAGTGGATAAACTGAATCCTTCATGCATTAGGATGAGTTAATAAGAATAGTAGAATGCTAACAAACTCTGTAACAGAATTATTCATAATAGTTCCAATAGCCTATGGGTGATCTAGTATCCATAGCTGATGAAATTGTTAGCATCCTGACAGCCATGAATATTGCTTTCTTTTCTGCCTTAACACCTTCTTCTTTGTAGTAATAGATATTGCACAATTTTTAAAAACTAAGCTCCAACATTTTTTGCAAGTATTCAACTGTTACCAAAATATTTCAAATCAAGCAAAGTTTAAATTTGTGCTTGGAATTTGACGAAAATAGCTTTTAATAAGACCCTCTTATATGAACAGACATTACAGAGCCACCAACAATAGGCCAACGTGCCCGAGAAACACTCTGCGGCTAATGGCTTGAGATGACAAAGAAATGCACTAATAAGGACCACAAACATGATCAATATGAGAAACTAAGCAACCCGTACCTTTAGATCAGCGAGAAGCACCAGTACCCTTGCTGATGTGGGGAAGAGCATGCTGTGAAGCCCTTGAATAAAAACATCATGATGTGAGAGAGCATTCACAAAACCTAAATTAGCAAGGAATATTATTACTTCTCATTAGACAAAATATTATTACTCTTCCCATTAGCCAAAATATTATTACTTCTCAATTTATAGAATATCTGTTAACTGCACATGTTTTGACCACTTTCGGCTGACAATAAACTTTTGATGGCCAGGGAACTTGAACTTGGCACGGCAGAGAGCTTCCTGAGAATGATTTCCATTATTATCCTTGCACCAAACTGGCAAAAGAACCTGCCCAATGCTTACACTTGCCCAATATTATTGCTCTTCCCATTATCCTTGCCATTAAGCACTTAAGAAGTAAAAAATAACACATCATTAATGGCATTTGTTCCTGGTTTCATGATATCAGTTGAGGAAAGCAAATAATATATTAATGATTAAATCTATAAATTGTCTCATTGAAGAAAATATTTAGCGTACATATTATTAGAGTCAATATTTATCATACAAAATAAGAACTCGCCGGAAGTTATCCTAAATGAAATTATGATTGCATGATGTCTGAATGGGAAACTCTAAGTTATTCATGGGAGTTTCATGGCCTACAAAAGTTTCAAAACATCAGCAAACATCCAGGGGACGGAAAGGATTAAGCACTTAAGAAGTAAACAATAACACATCATTAATGGAGTTTATTCCTTGTTTCATGATTTCAGTTGAGAGAAGCATACAACATGCTTTTATCTATAATCATCTCATTGAAGAAAATATTTTGCGTACATATTATTAGAGTCAATATTTACCTCCATTCATCTTTTGAGTGCTACAAACTTATCAGATGAGATTCCTTGATTCAAGTCAAAAAAAACTGCAACATGCTTCCCATCAAGCTTGGAGATTCTTTTGAAATAATTCAACTTTAAAATGAGACCTATGATTTAGCTCATGATCATTTGATCGTATATATGGCATCCAATCCAAGTCTGATAATTGTATCTTAACCTATAAGACCAAGAAAGGAGTAATAATGAAAATAAATAAATAAATAAAACTATAAATCATGTCTCTAGATCTCTGAAGCATTTGATTGGTGAATATCAATAAACATTTAAATGTACTTTTCGTCAAGGAATTTGTAAATTTACTTCCATATTTAGCTTCTGAAGACTAACATACTATTCCTTGAATGCAACTCTAAGGCTTGGCATGGGGGAAGATAAGAGTCCTGTTTTGTGATTGCGAAGTAGCGTATCAATTGCATACATTAAACATTTAAATGTACTTTTCATCAAGGAATTTGTAAATTTACTTCCATATTTAGCTTCTGAAGACTAACATACTATTCCTTTTATGCAACTCTAAGGCTTGGCTTGGGGAAATATAAGAGAACTGTTTTGTAATTGAGCAATAGCGTATCAATTGCATACATTAAATTCAACCCAAGATATTCGAAGTATCTTAAATCAAACTGCAATGGATTTATCAACAAAACATCAACAAATGCAAAATAAAGCATTCAAGTTTCGCCTTAAAAAAATTTGAATCTGCCCTTAACTCAAAAAGTTAAAGAAAAAGAAAAAGATCAAATCTCCACCACAAACAGATTACAGGTTTAGAACAAAAAATCCTTTACAAACCTGTCACCTGAGATAAAAAGTTGAACTCAAAATAGAAGAGTTCGCATATCAAAAATCTGCTCTTGCCCATCAAAGATCGCTTCTTGGCAATTTTTTGCTAATATTTAGAGAACAATCAACTAATTGGATAGGTTCAAACTTCACATGAAACAATCTAGTCATTTATATGTGATTTCCAAGTAAGAAACAAAATCTAAACGTTAACTTTTACTACAGATCGATACCAAAGCTTGAAAACTATATACACAGTAGACTACTAAGTTCGATCTGAATAAAGGTAGTAGATTCAAAGCTAAATATTTGAATAAAATTCAAGCTGGCGCCAATTTTTGGGATGCATGCTAAGATGATTGTGATGATGAACAATGATGAACAAAGTTGAACTTGATCAACACGAAAACCTGATCAAATATTAGGTCAAAAATACAAATTTTTCTCTTAAGATCAATTGAATCTCCAACCAAAGAGACTACGTATTGCAACAAAAAGAACAAAACCAAACCAAAAATCCAAAATTTGTGATTGTTTCAATCATATATACCTCTGTTTGGTACTCATGTTTTTTAATTGGAAAATCTGAGGAGTCGACATCCACAGTAGTCGAATCGAATCAATTACAGGTAAAATGTGGCTATTTCATTTGTATCATAAATGAATCCTGGAATTTAATTGCCCTCCTCTTTTACTTCACTTCAGGGCATAAACTTAGCAAAAAGTCATGACTTCTAAGAGAATGACCCCAACCAAGTTCCTACTAATTCACATTCATCTATCCAGTTCAATTAAAACAATATATAAACCCACTAAATGATCCTTTTAGTAGCAAAATAAGTTATATACACTGAACTTACATAAAAATTATAATCATGCAATTAGACTTAAAATTCAATATCAGTCTCCAACTCATTTAAAAATTACAATAATTAATCAAAAAAGCACCCCAAAATGAGTGGACTGAAGTATTCACCTGACAAATTCACAAAGGAACGCCTCCTTGTTGCTATACAAACGATGCACATTGAGGTCCATGAGGTGACTAACCTATTCATCCAGGAAAAAAAATATTTATGATAAGTTTATCTCTGAAAAAAGAAAAATAAACACGAATGTTAACAAAAGTTATGTTTGTTTCACTTATATATACATCTGCTTGATACTCTTGCTTTTCAACCGGAAGATCCGATGAGTTGACAGCTGCAAACAATCGAATCGATTGCTGATAAAAATGCTGCTCTTTCATTTGTATAATAGATGAATCATGGAATTCAATCACCGTCCTCTTTTACTTCACTTCCTGGGCACAAACTTTCCAAGAAGTCATGACTGCTAAGAGAAATGACCCCCAACCAAGAACCTACAGATTCACATTCATTTATCCAATCCAAGTGAAACAATATATAAACCCACAAAATGATCATTTTTGCAAGCAATCATGACTGGTAAGAGAAATGATCCCAACCAAGCTCATATTGTGATTCACATTCATCTGTCAAGTCCAATTAAAACAATATATAAACCCACGAACTGATCCATTTTAGCATGC
Source organism: Scilla litardierei (assembly GCA_030789695.1). NCBI lineage: Eukaryota > Viridiplantae > Streptophyta > Magnoliopsida > Asparagales > Asparagaceae > Scilla > Scilla litardierei. Next base: position 99,886,880 of record CM061134.1, on the reverse strand, counting down.
AAAACTGGCTATGTACATTTAAGTTACATAAAAATTATAATCATGCAATTAGACTCAAAATCCAAAATCAGTCTCCAATCTCTTACCTCCTCATCAAATTAAGAATATAATTACAACGGAACTAATATGAACCTCCTCAATACAAACATTATCAAACATATTAAATCAACTGAAATATAAAGCATATAAAAACCATGCTCATTGCTTGTCAAAACCCCAACTGGGTCACAGATCACAACATGTCAGAATTAAAAAATTCAGAGAATCCTTTCAATGATCAAAGTAGAAGTAATAAAGTTCCTCAAATTAGGCAAACATCACTTATTGTGTATCACTAAATACAATCTATCTAATAATAAAAGGAAGGTCTCCCCTCTCTTGACAAAAATAAAACATGTTAGAGTTGAGGAACAATAGAAACTATAACGATAAAATGAAGGGTTTTCCCTTGGTATCCCTTCCTTTCTTGACAAAAATTATACATTTTGCAACATGACACTCTGCATAATGGGTGTAAACATGGTGCCATCGTAATGGCACGGCCAGCAGAAAAGGTGCCAGCAAAGGGTAACAATCGGGTCTTAAGCCAATTCAAAGCAGGTGTTGCATTCAAAATTTCCAACACCATTGTTATTGTTTCCATTACTACTACTCCTCCCATAAGAAAAGGATCCATGGGGTTAGCTGATTGAAGATTCACAACATGTCTGAATCAATAAATGCACAACAAAAATGGATTTTGTTTCACCCTCAAATTTGGGCAGCAGACTAATTCAACTCCTAAATTAAAATTTTTTCAGAGAATCCTTTCAATGCTCAAAGCTGAAGTAATTAAGTTCCTCAAATTAAGCAAAGATCAATTATTGTGTATCACTAAATACAATCTATCTTACAATAAAATGAAGGTACACACTTCTCTTGGGAAAAAAATTAAACCCGTTAAAGTCGAGGAACGACAGAAAATTTAACAATAAAGGTAAGGTTTTCCCCATATCCCCCTTATTCTCTTAACAAAAATTATACACTTTGCAAACAGGACACTCTGAAGAATTGGAATGAACATAGAGGTATTGGTAAAATCCCGTAGTCATCAACTAACCATATAATTCACTGCTTGCATACATCAAACCCCATATTTTATTGCAAGAATTCAACTTAGCCGAACATTTGGATTACTTCATAACACAATAAAGCATTCATACAATAATGCATTAAAACCTCCAAGTCAATAAAAATGAAGATCAAATCGTTCACAACCATATCAAATTGGATCTTAATATCGTAATAATTTTGAATTAAAAAATCAAAATCCTTTGATTTTACTGGTGTACTGGTAAGGGAGATGACTCATGTGATTCATCAGTTCCTAAAATAAACATGGGCTTGCATTTTTCAAAATGGTCTAAATTTCTCAAAATCTACCCCATACAATCATATATATCAAGGGCCTGCCATTTTTCAGTGTCAGAGCATTACATGATATCAAACCCATCTTGTCCCTACTAAAGATCAAAGCTTTCCATAACAAAGCATTGTATTAAAGACTAAAAAGTATTATATTATCAGACTTTGCTAATCTATATATAATTTATACATCAGGTTTCAGATTTTTCATAACAATCTTTCACTTGGATCATACATGAACTCACAATATCGAAGAAATCGTGTTCACAGTTATGTGTTGTTCACAGTTTGCATATAATTTATGTGAACATGAAGAGCCCGTTCCGAAGAAATCTTGAAGAGATCGAGTAGAAATCTCACTTCCAAAGAGATCGAGTGAAATTTCGACCACAAATAAGAATGTGAGTTATGGTGATATGAGCTGTTTTCACAATTCTCACAATCTACATAAAAATTGTGCAGACAACTCATATCACCACAACTTAAGACAACTTAAGAATTGTGCAGACCACAAATACGAATTGTGCATGCAAAGCCTATTTGTCAACAAAATTAAGTAGAAATCGGCACTTCCAGCCACAAATTCTATACATTTAGCCCAAAATTGGCAGAACTTTGGATTAATCATAAATAACACAAATTTTAATCCTAATGTTAAATGTTCAAAATCTACCAAATTTAACAAACAAATGAGACCTAAATAGCAAATGCATAAAAAAAATCAGAAAAGCCATTCAAAATTCTCACCTTGCTGATCTTGGGAACTATCGACCTCAACATGTAGAGCCTATCGTTAACCTTCTTCCTCCTCCTTTCAGGCATCAGATTCTTCGTCGGTGGACCATTCAAAATTTTCTGCCTCTTAATGAACTTTGGCGGCATACAATTTTCTGGCATACACTTTTCTGCCTTTCAATGAACTTTGGCATAAAACTTTGGCATACAATTTTCTGCCTCCTATCATTCCAATCTTTCAACAATATCCATTGAGCAAAATCATTTCTTGCATCCCAACTTTGGTAGATAATGGTTTAGCTTAATGGATTGAGAGTTGGGCATGATATTTGACAGAAGATAAGTAAACTAATTTAAATTTTGTTCAATGGTTTTGGTTCAACAAAATATAGTTGCTAATGGTTTTGGTTCAACATGATATATATAACAAATCCAGTAGCAAATATATTTTGTCCATTGAGCACAACCAAAAACTCTATATATTTAAATTAGTTTACTTATTTTTGCAATCAAAATCTCAATCCATTGAGCAAAATCCCCAACGTTGATGTCAATATCCTGTCCAAAGTTTACTTATCTTCTCTTTACCTCATTGTTTGGTCTATTCTCTTCCTTCTGCATCTTGCTTTCTCTGACCGTTGAATTGAGAGTGGGCAAGAAGGAATCATGGCAGCCTAAAGAAGAAGGCAGTGATATAAGTGACAAAATATTTCAGATTGAACCGATCAATGACATGAGAGATTAAAACATGAAACACAAAATATATGATGAAACCCGGCATAACATCAATGGAAGGGGGAAAGAACATAGAAATTAAACCTGTAAAGAGATTGTTGAGATGCGATCTTTTAGCAATACCCCTTGAGCCAAACCATTAGTTGTTTGTAATTTTACAAAACAAATCCATTGATCAAGTTCACCTCAATATCATGTCATCACAATCTTTCAGTAAATTAACAAATTTAGAGCAAGTTAATCCAAAATCACCTCAATCTCCTATCAAAACCATTAGCATCCTAATTTAACAAAACATATCAATTGAGCAAATTAACAACAAAAACCCTGTAGCCTTGCTCCCAAAATCATATGTGGTAAATATAAGATAAAAAAGCATCAGAACAATGAATATAATAAAAAACAAAAGTTGGGTACTTCTCAATTTGCAGCGAGAAACCGAGTATCGAGCTTCTTCCTCATATATTATATGTTGACTAAAAAACATCCCTCAATCTATACAGAACAGCTAAAATCAAACACTTGAAGGAAGGATGACTTGAGCAACAGATCTTCAAAGGGCAGAATATAGATAATTACATAAAATCCATAGTAGATATTCAGATGTGATAACTTGAGACAATTATGGAATTAACAATGAAACACACTCATAAGTAACTATGCAATTAATTAAGACCAACATCAAGAACGAATCATCATGCTGATAAACAAAAAGTGTGAATATTAAAAGATAGAACATATAAGTAAATATCACGTTTAAAGGACCCAGAATACCCTATCTAAGAGTACCGATTCTTAGCTTTCCCTGCTAAAACTTGAAATTTTTTGGCATAATAAAAATCAGAACTTTAAGAATTAAGAAAACTCACAAAAAGTCTGAGTACCAAAGTCTGAGTACCCAAATCCAAAGTTCACTACTGGCTTGCTTTTAAACCCAAATTATTCTAAACATTCAAGAACATGCACTCAAATTGGTTACCACAAAGAACATGCACTCAAATTGGTTACCACAAAGAAACCAAATTCAACAAATTAGCACCTTGGGATCTTAAGCTACAATCCGTCAATGAATCAGTAACATGCAAATCACAAAAAAAGGAGAGAACCCAGAAATCAAAATCTCATTTTGACTGATAAAGTTGCGGAAAGGTCTTACCTTTGGCCCAATACACCAGACATCCCTCAATCAGTGATGCTATATCCTTTAGATCTGCATTCGGATCAGGAGAAATCAGAATTGATGTAGCAAAGAGAGAACAATGGCTAGGGTTAGGGTGTTTGGATCCAAACTAAACAAAACATGGGCGTATTTCCAGTCGAGAGATCGGGCAATGATCGACCCGTATGGCAGGCAACGTTCTTTTGGAAGATTCGAAAAGAGTTGGGCTTTGATGCATTTGTTGCCGCTAGGCTTGAGAGCATGAGCTAGGCTTTGATGCCGCCCCCGGCACAGAGCTGAAGATGCCAACAAAAAAGAGAGAAGATGCCAGCTTGGGCTGTGGTTTTTGGGGAAGGACAGAGGAAGAAGAGAGAAGAGCGAGGGAGAGAGATCTGAGTGCGTGAGTAAGTTCACAAATTCAAAAGTTTTCGTTCAAAATTCAAGAGTTTTACCCCAATATGTTTCCCCCAATATGTTTCCCCCCCAATTCTCACTCTCTTGCATGCGGGACCCACTCTCTTAGTGATTGGGACAAACGCTTGGTGACTGGGACAAACTCTTGATGACTGGGACAAAATTCAAAATATGCTCTGTTTTATAGAATATATATATATATATATATACTAGTCATAACCCGTGCCCGCGGGCATGGTTAGTTTAAGATTTTCTCCCGTGAATTATTTGTTCCCCAAAAAATTATTTCCACAGCAAAAATTACGTGTAATAACAAATTAGCATAAAAATATTTAGCGGCACGTGCGCCTTCGATGCGGAATAACAAATTTGGCGCGGGCACCTTCGACACGGAACAACAAATTAGCGTAAAAAAATCGATGCGGGCGCCTTTGGCGCGGAACAACAAATTAGCGTAAAAAATTTAGCGGGGGCGCCTTAGGTGCAGGAAATTATTCTCATCTTTGCCCCATGAGTCGTAGAGACGGTGGGCTTCGCGTTGAGGGAGAGATCATTCGATCTGCATCCACATTCGATCTGCATCATTAAATGCAAGTTAATGATTTTTCACAAATGCATTAATTGTGTGCACTCTGCAATTCCCAAGAAACTTTCATTCTCCATTAAGTTTCATTTCCCCAGAAACTTTCATTTCCCTAGAAATGTTTTCCCCCCAAAACTTTCCACAAAATCTCATCTCAACCATTCATTCCTCAAGATTAAATCCAAGCCGTCTTTCTATCAACCTGTTTGTCCTAGTCAGCTTGTCATAGTCAGCCCTAGAATTCAAAAACAGTTGTGTTTTAATATATATATATATATATATAGTCATTATCCGTGCCCATAGGGCACGGTTTATTTAATGGCTGTGTTCCCCCCCACATATTTCAAGTTCCCCCAAATTTCAAGTTTTCCAAAAAAAATTTAATTTTCCCCCAAATTTATGTTTTCCCCAAAAATTTAAATCTCCCCAAAATTGTCATTGCCACCTAGGACAAACTTGCTATGTAGGACAAAGCTTTGTCCTAGTAAGATAAGATTCAAAATCTTCAAAGGACTGGAAAAAAATGGTCTGAAGTGGGAGAGAATAAAAAGTGTGGGTGGGTGTGTTGGGAGGGTCCAGGGGCAAAAATGCAAAACCCATGGTTGTATATGCAAAATTTCAACCTCCTATTTTATCCCTCAAAATCTCCTCTCTTATATTTTCTCTTATCCAATTTCCCTCTTTTATATAATAGATATCCAAATTCTCTTATCCAATTTCTCATGTCCAAATTCTCTTATCCAATTTCTCTTGATAACATCCCTCTTTTATATAATAGATAGATATCCAAATTCTCTTATACAATTGCTTATGTCCAAATTCTCTTATCCAATTCCTCTTGATAACATCCCTCTATTATATAATAGATATCCAAATTCTCTTATCCAATTTCTCATGTCCAAATTCTCTTATCCAATTTCTCTTAATAACATCCCTCTTTTATATAATAGATAGTCATAACCCGTGCCCTAAGGGCACGGTTCATTTAAAAGATTCCCCACTCAAAATCTTGGTTTCCCTAGTTTTATACGAACAAAGATCAAATCACAATAAGTGTTATTTAGTTGCCTCAAAAATTTTAGTTTTCCCCAAAATTTAGTTCCCCCGAAGAATTTAGTTCCCTTAAAAAATTTTGAAACGCCTAAATCTCTTTACCCCAAAAAAATTCATCATCCAAAAGTGTTATATCCTTCTTAACTCAAGGAAAATGACCTTATTTTCTCATCAAAAACATATGTAGCAATGATTAATTTTCTAATGAAGTGCTTTGATGTAGATTCCAGATTAAAGTGGAACAACTGAAGCTAACTCCCCACTGGTAAAATTGTGCTTATTGCGTGAACATGCTATGGCATTTGAAGGATCCGCTGAGTTACATGCGACTGCCTTGAAGGCTTTAGTTGGAATTGGTTTTATTTTTCCAAAGTTCATCCTTCTTCTTTTATACTGAAATTCCAAGGCATCTGCATTATCTTTCACTTGGATTTAAATAATGCCTTCAGTTTCTTGCACTTGGATTTACTTTTGATTCTTCTTGTTTTTTGTAGTTGATAGCCTTACGATTTGCAGAGCGTTTATCTCGTGGCTAAAAAGTTTTCTGATACTCATGAATCTGCATCACGACTGTTCGAGTACCATGTTCTACAATTTCAACGTGAGATACTTCGGGTGTTATCTCAGATCTTGTTTCTTCTATTAGTGGAAAACAAATGTTAAGGTATCTTTCACATGTGAATACAGGATTTGATTTCTGAACACTATAAACATATATAATCCTATTCTTTTGGGTTCAAACAATGCAGATTTGAAATTCTTTATGGAGCAGTATTTGCCTTGGGGTATGTGACTGCTGAATGCATGAAAGAGTCCTCTACTGCAAGTTTCGATTGCCCCTCCAAAATAACCGGCTTTTTTGTTCTAGAACTTCTATTTAATTAAGCAAGGGAAGGTACAATTTCTTATGCTTTTGAAATTCAACTTGCTTGAACATATGAATGCGACAGTTATGAGAGCTAATGACAATGCAGTATGGAATGCAGACGTTATATTTTAATATGAACTTGGTCCTAGGGTATTTGTCTATTTGGTATATATTACTTTGTATGCAACTATAATATAATCGTGACAGGTGTCCTCTTCTTCGTGAACGAACAAAGGAGCCCTGAGATGCTTCCTCCTATTCTGTGTGAGGAAAAAAGAGCCAGCAGATAGCTGTGACCAAAAAAATCTTGGGCAATCAGATGACATTAGAAAACGATTCAAAAAAATTATATGACAAAAAATTTAAAAGAATTTAAAACTGCAAAAAAAAATTTAGATCTTCTGCATTACATTCAAAGTGCTCAGACAAAGATCAAAGACGAAGTAAACAAAGATCAGGCGAGGATCGACTCTATTAGGGCATTTGATGTCCTTCTGGAAGCATCAAAAAGGTTCTGGAAGCTCCTCCAGTGCAATTTTGATGGCCGAAGGCGACAGGAGAGAGACACTTAAAGGACAGAATATTGCTAACGCAATTTCACAACCATACAACAAAATCCAACAAAAGGAATTTCAAGAGAAACAAAAAACAGCAACAATGATCGAATCTTGATGCAAAATTCATGATGATATTGAAAATCAACAATTGCCAAACATTGCAAATCATGCTGGAAAATAAATAAATAAAAAGTAAAACAGAATTTGCCAAAAAAAAATTTGCCCCAATCAAAGAGTTACATTTTCTGAGGATTAACAACAGAGAGTTATCTGAAAAAAATGTGTTGCAGAGGATTAACAAAATATCCAAACAAAAATATCCTGGAACAATTAGTTAACAAAATATCAAGTCTGGATGATTAGTTAACATGATATCCTGTTGAAGATGTGAGGGTATCAACTTTGGTAAGCATTTTTTTGAAAAATTTAATGTTTTAACTGAAGCCAAATTAAATGCATATCTTCTTATTTTCTTTAACTAAACATACATTATCACTCTGACTGAAGCTGATTGTTGTGTACATGCATGAGCCCGATTTTCCTATTTGTATATCAGCTTATCCATATAGTCTTCTAACAAAGGCTAATTATGTGTCAAACAATTGGCTGCAGTTGATGCATTGTGTTTGTAGTACGAAGCTGATTTCAGGCCGAACATGAGCATCGGCGTGAAAGCTCTCCATCCTCTACTGAACGCCCTGTTTGGCCCTCCTAGTGAACCCCCTGGATTGTGAATTCCTTCTTCCTCTCACTCTTCACTGCTCTTGTTAGCACAAACCAGCTTGAGAAATTGTTTGATGCTGCATGTAGATCTTTCATTGTCATTCAAGTATGTCTCGATTTTGTTTTTTAAAAAACCCTATCTGGATTATTAGCATAAGAGAACTTGCCCCAACCACCACTGAGAGCACCATGGGTGTTGTAGAATATGTAAGCAATCTTCCATGGCTTGCCAAGAGGATCCCAAACTGTCAGTATTGTGCTTTCCTTTGGAAGATGTTCTTTAACGATCCAGGAAGAAACACACTACATACCACCAATAAGGGAGTCAATGAAAGGGGTTCAAAGGCTTAGCTTTTCAGGTATGAAATTACAATTGTAATGAGAGAATACAGATAACGCAAAACAACCCACTCAACCTCAAAGTAAATAACTTAATTAAAAGAAAGCAAGCAAGAAAACATCTATATATCGATGTATATTCATCAGTTTCTTCTATTCCAGGGAGCATGTCATGAGCTATTGGAAGCAATTGATAGTGTACTTCTTAACAAATAAGATAAAAAATGCCAAAAAGTTTAACTCTACCAAAAGAATAAAGAGATTTCCACATAGCAATTTGAGAAGATCATTAAGTATGAGATTTCTTCTGTAAGTATGGGGTTGGATTTCCATATTGAGGAACTTAAGGCAAAGTAAACTGAAGAAATTTATTTAAATACATAGATGGGGAGGTAGGAGAATATACTACAAAATGTAGACACGTTGTAGCTTTTAATTTAATAGATAAAAAGAGCAAAAGGATTGTATGACACATAACACATCAATTTTGAGACCCAGCAGCCATCTCTAGTCATTATATTCTTATTGGTATGCTAAACCATTACAAAGATTTCTACAACATCCTTGAATGCCTTTGGGTGGAGCAACAGAGTTGTGATGTTATTAAACATGATCCCTGCCCAAAATTAAAACAAAAAAGAAATCAAATCATAACCAAAAGCTAAAATAAAGAGAACCCAGAAGAGAGAAATAGATGAAGGACATGGTTTTGAGATCTCTTGTAGTCTTGGGTCGACTCCATTCTCCTCTTCTAGCAATCCCCCCCGGGGGTTTTTATGTCTTTAAAATTAATTTTTCCCCTGTAAATGAGAAATTAGTTTTGAAAGTAGAAGCTGTGTTTTTATGTCGTTAGGATTAATCTTTAGGATTAATTTATTACTTATGTCTGTTTGAATGTGGTTCAAATTTCACACCAATTTTTACTAAAACATGACATCATATTTCAATTTAATTGCAGGGCCAAAGATTGTGCACATCAACAGTGGATTTTCATATGGACAGAAGCCATCTTCTCTTTCCGACGCGACAAAATTTATAGCGAACTTCTCTTTTGGACAAAGAGCCAAATATTAGGTGAAAGAGTATGAGAACTTGCTAATTGCTTCAAAAAAGTTAATTGATTGCATGTGGAATGTTAACTGTGATGTCAAGTTAGGAGAACAGATAATAATACTAAGACATATTTAATTCTCTACGAAGACACCATGCCAATTGCAAAGTGAAAACAAAATTATTTGACTTTTTATCCAACCAAACCATTTTAATTGAGACATATAAGATGATACCAATGGCTTTCACGTAGATTTTTTGGTTAAAAATAGCAACCACCAAAACTATCATATTTTCATTTGCTTGTAGCATAACAATCATGGTTGGGAGACCTTGCAAGCAAGAATGTTGTGACTATTCTAATTGGAGAAGGTCTGAACGGGTCAGCTCAAGTGATATGGTACATTATGATCTTTCAGATCATGTGTTCGAACCTTTCTGTCAGCAATAAAAAAGATAAAAAAGGTAATCACATGAGGGGGTTTCATTATTAAAAAAATATTAAAGAAAGTTGAAACACAGTACAAAATTGCTCTTATGTTAACTTCACATTGAACAAACTACTATTGCTTTGCATTCAAGCTTCATTATTAGTTGTTTGAATTCTGAAACTCATATGCATCATAAAATCTATATACATCTTGTGCTTCCAATGTCAAAAAACTAAACAAATAATACACCAAAAAATATATCTACCAAACAAATTATAAGCAAAACTCAACATGAGTTTAATATTGATCATGTGCAAAAAAACATAACTTTAATATCTGAATAATTCATAAAATTTCATTTGGAAATCTCCAGAACATGGAGCCATTAAGCTAATCTATATAATTAGAACAAAATATTCGGATAAAGAAGATAAGTTTCCAATCAAATGATGTGTGGGAATTTGTGTTTTATCTTTCTATATATGATATGGGGGAACTTCCCTCAACCAAATGAGTAAATGCAAAAAAAAACAAACATATCATGATGTATTTTTACAATGACTAAGTAGTAGATCCAAAATATATATAATGCAGCTCACCTATATAAGACATTAGGCAGTGTACTGGGCAATTCATTGTCTTGAGGCCAAACCCCAGCTTCTACTTCTGCTTCTGTACCTAATAATGGTTAGAGATAACATTAGAGGCAACATCAATAATAGCAAGCGAGATGAACCAATAAGCTAATAAAAGGTCACGTAAATTCTGTCAGCCCTATTTTGGCAAAATTCTGCCAATACTTCATAATGCATAAATTTGATATAAAGCAGACGATGGGCATAACTATTTGCATTCTGCAGAAACATATCATTAAAGCAACACCTTGAAAACAAACATGTTTTCATTGTAATTAGCAGCATCCCATATGATTCCATAATTTCATGTTGTATATAGTTGGGGTCAAGACCTATAAAACAAAGCAAATGACAATAGTTAGAATCTTAGATTCAATCTCACGGCATATTTACAATGCCACATACAACAAAATCTGATTTCTCTTGTCGTAAAAGTATATTAAAAAAGATTAATAAAGTTGATTAAATTCCCTCTGAGGGTCCAAGAAAAAGTTGATTAAGAAGCTTGATGCAAAACGAAAGAACTTGAATGAACGACACAATTGCCTCTCGGCCATTAATTCAGCAACATATCTACAAACATATAACCCAAATTTAAAAGGGGGCATCAAAAAATGATTAAGAAGCCAATTCAAAAACATCATCCATTTGTCTAATAGATATTTGTGTAGTAAGCAAAGCAACCCATTGAAACGCAAGAACGCACCAAAGTATTTCCAATCTGTCACCCCAAAACCCCACCCCATCATTAATTGTAGTATCAATACATTACAAATAAATAAAAAAGAGTATAATTTATGACCAAACCCAAATTGCATAGAACAATCACTCCCAAACCTACTCCCAACAACCTATCGAATGTCAAGAAACCCACAAAAATATTTCCAAACTGTCACCCCAAAACCCACCCATCATTAATTGTAGTGTCAATACAGTACAAATAAAGAAAAAAGACTACAATTTTTGACCAAACCCAAATTGCACAGAACAATCCCAACTAAATTTATACAATGCCACTGCAACAGAATGCGATTCCTTTTATCGCAAAAGTATAATCAAAATAAATATTATTCAAAAAGTTGCCTAAATTCCCAGGTTGTTTCATATTTGGAGATATTTCCATTTTTTTCTTCTAGGGTGAACTATACCATGTGGTTCCATCCTAAACCGATCAAGACAGATCAAGCCAGTAGGGCTCGTAGAAACTGAATCCAGTAAGAAGGTTCCAGGTGTGTTATACCCAAAGGCAACGTAGCTGAAGCACCCACAGCAGAGGTAGAAGAATGTGGTTATAAAGATGGAGACAATTGATGCTTTCTTCATGGTCTGGTTCTCGGCTGGAGGTGATTTCAGAGTATCTTGTATGCAATTATTGATTTAACACAATCTTACACTATGAATAATGGTTCTGAAATTTTCGATTAATTTATCATGGTTATTGATTTAAATTTAACCTATATTTCTAGTAGAATTATTGAATATGGATTGGCAAATGTTATGTCCCCAAGTCCTTGAGAAATCAGCCAGACTTTCTGAGATGCTGAGCCCGCAGAACTCCTCCTAGCCCTCCTTTTATTGTTCCATTGGCTGAAATAATGATGCAACTAAGAATCAAGATATAGAATGAGGCTCATTGTTTGGGCACATACCATATAACCATAATACCTTCTCTACGTATTACTAATGGTCACAACGGTATCTTTATGCATCTCTACATGCAAAGATATTTCATAATGGGATACACAAAGATAATAAGATCACCGTATGATCCTAATTTGCATTGAATAGCAACTTATTTATCATTCATAATTGCAAATTAAGAACTACTCTAATTTCTTTCTCATAGTACTATCATTTGAGTCACTTGAAATATGCAAGACTCATGAGACACCTAGTATAATGTGCTGACTTTCTTTTGACACTTGGTTTGCAAATTCTTATACAAAATAAACAGACCAGGATTGTGTTTAGGATGGTTTAATGTATGCACAAATTTAGGTGGTTTTTTCTGAATTAAACAATACAAATTGGTTTCCACTTGTGCGATCAGCTGATACACTATAGTGTATGCTCAGCTGTGCATGAAGTATGCAAGTGTTTAGCAGTGCATGAAGTATGCAAATGTCAAGAAATCTCAAGAATTTTTCATAATGTCAAGAATAGCAACCCAATTATGTAAAAATTAAGGGAGAGTGAAGCTTACAAAAATTTAAGTTCCATTGCTGAAATCCATCGAACAGGTGGCGTGCATGGCTTTACTATCAAAATTTGATGATGTTACTAAAAATTAATGGATACCCAGTAATCAGAATCCATCTTTAATAGAAAGAGCGACCCTTGAGGGAAGTACGATGGCCTCAAAAAGATTAATCAAAAGGCCATAGTAATCAAAATCCATTTGCAGATCGAGAATCTTGCCATTTGCAGATTCTTGTCATTTGCCATTTGCAGATCGGGAAGAGAAACCCATTGCTTGATGGTACTCATTGCAGTTTGAAATCTATGACAATTGTCATTGCAGTTTTCATAGCTCAATTGCTTGATGGCACTCAACAGAATCTCATCTAGAGGATATGAATATTGTCTAGGAGATCAGAAAATGGGAAAAATCAATTGACAAACTAATACCCAAATAAAAATTGTAATCTCAGAGCAGAATATATCAATTTATGGCTTTATAAGCTTCTATCCGGTCAATCAATCTACATACATGTTAATCTTCCTAAAGTAAATACACAAATGAATGCCAGTGCAATTCAATTTTTTCTAATGCACATTCAATTTTTTAGTGGGAATGCAATTATGAACTAATCCCAAATTAATTAACATGTCCAGATGCATGCACACAATTCCTAAAAAATTTATTACACACAAAAGCATATTAAACATAGTCAATTACCGGTGAATTAAACGGTAACAAAATCTTATAGAAAAATTTAATACCTGCACCTGCTCAGGATATTTCTCCTTAATTATTGCAGCTTTGGACTTCCTCTTCTCTGCAAACCAAAATCAAGCTTATTCTATTGTCTTTTGAGCAAACATGTGCAGGCCCATCATAGGGAAGAATATTGGTTTCATTGTGAAGCTCGGTTGATATGGAATTGTGAAGCTTCCAAATAGAAGGAAGTTTGAGATATTTGTTGTGAAGTGCCAACACAACTGCTGCAATAATCTTGTTGTTCCTGAAAAAAAACACAACTTATGGGATCATGCATACATGTTTTCATGTTAGTTTAAAGGAAAATTATGTATGGAAAAATGTACACCTCGTCTTTCAGATTGAGTACTTTGTGCCACCATATAATACCTTCCATCAACTTTTTATCTAATTTTCTTGCATTGAATAAAAGTAAATTGAAATCTAGAGTGCAAGCATCCACATTGTAAGGATCGTCAGAAACCCATGCTTTGGCCCATGTTCGTTGTATAGCATTTACAATATCAATGTTTACATAATTGCTCAATCTTCTACTGCAGTCATTTGTAACTGCAATAGCATAGCGCCCCAAATCAACACCAAATAGTTCTTTAATGTTTCCCTGTACATGAAACACGACAATAATCATTTTTTGCAACAATGAAATTAAATCATTTGTGTGACACGTGCAAGAACCCTTCAATGCTATTGATAATGCTGGAAGATCTAAGCTTGTGATATTAAAGACATGCTCTTGACACTTTTGATTATCAATTTTTTAGAGATATAAAGGGATAATGAATGATTATAAAATACTACTCAATATGAATCCATAATCTTGAGTATATATGCCGACCTTAATAGCCAGCAAGTTTCTCATTAAAGATACTACCTTTAAGCCAAAATCAAGATTAACAACAAAGACACAATCTTTTTCATCAGAATCCAAACAAAGAAACAGAAGTGCACACAACAAAACTATTCTCTTGCTTGAAAGACATAACAGAAGTCCTTGCCATCTCTGCAACCAATTTCTACTAAATTCAAACAACACCCACGTCAGAAACTCAAAATAGAACAAATCCAGATCAAAAATTAACCAAAAATCAAAGAAAAAAGTGAGTACAGATGATTTTAATCAGTTCTGCCTCATTAAAATCATGCAACTCATATATTTATTTTTGCAGTTTTTGAGTCATCCTGCGTTAGGAGATCTCTTGATTAAGGATGACCAAGAGGTTTGTCGAAATGCATACAATTAATAAAGTTACTGTTGCCAGAAAATGATTAACCTAAATAATTCAACGATCTAAGCTGGGCTGTTTTGACAGCTAGACCGGACTCAGCGATTGCCTAAGGTTTTCTTTTTTTCTTTTCTTATTTTGGACCCATAATTTCCATCTTGATGCAGAGTAAGTCATCTTTTGTTTACAGATATTCAAATACTTGCTGTCTTTAGATGTGGAGGATTCAAAAGATGTGAAGTCAGGATATACCATTACATTTGTGAGTTCTGTTGATGTTTTACTCATTAAATTGTATTAATTACATAATTGTCATGCTCTAGTACTTAATCTGACCTCAATCTTATAATAGCCAGAACTTCTCTCCTAACCCTTATTTTGAAGACACAGAGCTTACAAAGACATACACTTTCCTTGATGAAGGAACAACTAACATAACATGAACATCAATTAAGTGGAAGGAGGGCATGGTAAGAATGTTGTGGCCAGACTATCTACAATACCACAAATGGTTTCCTTTGATGACGTTGTCAAATTAATGATATGCTTTCCTCTGTAGAAGGATATTGCTAATGGCATTGATCAAGAGAAGAAGGGGACAAAACGACCCTTAAATGAAGATTAATGTTCGTTGATGTCATTTAAAGCTGAAATTAATGTTGTTCTTCTGAATGAAATTAACAGTGAATGAAATTAACAAAACATTCAAAACATTAAAATACTGTGAATGAAATTAACAGCACAAAACATTAAACGGTGAATGAAATTAATGTTGTTCTTCTGAATGATATTAACAGTGAATGAAATTAACTAAACATTAAAAAATTTGTATAATGTGAACATGGTTACCCGAATGTTGTTCTTCTGAAATTAATGGCACAAAGCATCAGCTACAGGAGAGATTTGATCAGCTGCAGGAGGGGTTGAGTACAGTAAGCTTTGCAGGATTGATTAACCAAGTGATTTCCTTCTCCTCTTGAAGCACAAAGGATCAGCAATGACTGTTGCTCTCCCCAAAAAAGACTCTTGCTCTCCGCCAAAAGACTCTTGCTCTCCCTAACAATCGGATCGATAGTCAAATAGTCACTGAAAGCACACGCGAGTTAACCTTTTCCCCTAAAAAATTCAACAACAATTATGACCAAAATCTTACATCCAATTTATTTCTTCAATTCAGCGCGTAGCAAAGATCATCTAAAGACAGAAGGGATAAAAGGAAGACGATGGAGTAGAAGCAGGCATGCCGGTTATGTTCTAATGAATCCGATGTTAACTGCATGATATAAACCAAATGTAAGCAAGCTAGAAAGACATCAACATATAATTTCTTTTAACAACAAAAACCAGAGCAAATTTATATAAAGGAAAGGACATGGATTAAGTTGTGAGATATCTCATCACCTTCTCAGCATCCACAAACTTAAACCCTTGCTGCATGAGAGATTTTATTATCTCCGTCCTCAGGAAGAGCTTCATAGATTTGTTCAAAGAATCCTAAGTTGCAGAAAAATCAAAACTTTCCACAATATTTGGTCGGCCTTTTCCATTAAAATACTGTCAACAAAACAGTGAATGAAATTAGCTGATGTTCTTCTAATGTTGTTCTTCTGAATGAAATTAACAATGAATGAAATTATCAAAACATACAAAACATTAAAATACTGTGAATGAAATTAACGGCACAAAACATTAAAACATTCAAAACATTAAACAATGAATGAAATTAATGTTGTTCTTCTGAAATAAATGTTTCTTGCAACCTATTTCTTGAGGTGTTCCAATAACAAAACATCTCAAATTCAATCTGTGAAACACCAACTGGACTTCAGCCTGCCAAACACGAAGTCGAATTCTTGCTACTTTACTGCTGCTCACGAACTGGAATTCTTGCTACTTCCCTGCCAAACACGAAGTGGAATTCCAAAACAAAAAATAATTGGAACACAAAACCTTCAGCATAAAAAATTAAATTTCAGCCTAAAAATAATTGGTACACACGAACTGGACATCAGCCTAAAACAATCTCAGCCCGAGGGCACGGTGATTCCAAACACAGTAATCTTGCTGCCTTGTGCCTTGCACGTAAAAAATCTCAGCTTAAAAAATCTTGATGTAACTTTCTTTTTGCCTTGCACCTAAAAATCCAAAACTTTTTGCAGTCTCAGCTTATTGGGAAAGGAGAAATCTAAAGCTTTTTGCAAATCGAAAGCTTTTGACAAAAATTGTAGAGAATTTTAATTGATAAATCCAAAGCATTTTACAAAAATAAGCAACACAAACCCTTTAGGCCAGGGATGCAGACCTTGCACCTTGCACCTTGCTCCTTGCTCTCCAAGAGATGCATTGCACCTTGCTGCCTTTCGATTTGGGGTGGAGTCGCTGCCGTATATGGGCTCGAGGGTGGAGAACATCGGGATCGGGAAATCCAGCCGTATTTGGGGTGGAGTCGCTGCCGTATATGGGCAAGTGAGGTTAAGGGGAGTGGGGGAGAGAGAGAGAGAGAGAGAGAGAGAGAGAGAGAGAGAGAGAGAGAGAGAGAGAGAGACCTGTGAAATCCAGCCGGCCTGCGTAGAGAGAGAGAGAGAGAGCGCGCAAGATCAGCCTATGGGTTGGTGGGAGGAAGAGAGAGATGCCCCCAAATTTTAGGCAGCTCGTGGGTTTGCCCCCCCCCCAAAGTTTTTGGGTTTCAAAAGTTTAAGTTTCAAAATAAAAACATCCCCTACTTTTCTTCCCCCAAAATTTAATTTCCCCCCAAAAATTTTGTTTCAAACTTAAACTTTCAAACTCAATTACTCTTATCTTATCCAATTTCTCTTATCTTATCCAATTTCTCTTAATAACATCCCTCATTTATACCCAATTTCTCAACTCTTATCCAATATCTCTTATCCAACTCTTATCCAATAACCCATGATAACATCCCTGTTTTATAATATATATATATATATATATATATATATATATATATATATATATATATATATATATATATGCGGTCATGATCCCTGGAGCACACGAACAAGTTAGCCGTCTTTTCTACGACACGTCGCTAGGAGAGAAATCGGGAGAAAGCCAAAGGATTTCTCCAACGGAGGATTCGTGCTGTTTTGGAAGATCATCTGCTTCGTTATCGTCAGGATCTCTTTCAGGCTATTAGCGATGGACTCAAGTACGCTTCCGCTAAACAGAGAAGGTAACGTTTTTAGATTCAGCATGTGATATATCTAGATTATTATTTGCATGGTCTTGCTTAATGATTAATCTAGATCTTTAGTTTTTTCAAGTGCTATCAAAGCCGCCATGCTTGGATCTTAAGATTTTACTTGCTCATGAATTCAGATCTGATAAAAATTTGTTTTTTACTCTATATGAATTCAGATCTGTAAGTTTGATGGGTTTTTGATTGATTTTTCCTGTTTAAAAAAATACGAACCCTAGATCGGGGGCGGGCCGCCGCCCAACATGGCAAAAGAGGGGGCGGCTCTGTCGCCATCGTCAGGAGATCGACGCCGGCACTGTCGCCACCGACACAGAAAGAAAGGGGCAGCCTTACTGCCCCTGTCAGACAAAACAGAGAGAGGGGCGGCTGGAAGAGAGGGGCGGCTTCCAGCCGCCCCACTGTCGAAAACAGGACCAGAGGGGGCGGCGGGTGTCGGCCATCGGAGGGGGCGGCGCCATGTCTCCCCTTCCGTCGAAAGAGCAGGCCCCCAGTTTGGGGGCCTGTTACGGACCGTAGAGGGGGCGGCTCCCCCACCCTCATTCGGTCATCAGGGAGGGGGCGACGCCCTGCCGCCCCCATTCGGAACCCAGAGGCCGGGGGCTTCCCCCCGTCGGCGGATCAGAAAACGTGGTCGGCGGAGCCGTCTCCCCCTCGCAGGGAATAGCAGGAAAGGGGCCGGCACCCTGCCGGCCCCCTATTGGAAGACAACAGCGCCGGCCACCCCGACCGACACCGGATGAGCGGGCGGCGGCGGCCGCCCCCCCAAGGAGGCCACCTGCTAGGGTTTTCAAACCCTAGCAGGCCTTGGGCCAGACGTAGGCCCAAAACAGCATTTTTTCCCAAAAACATTTAATGCAGTATTGGGCCGGTTTTGGCTATTTGCACCCGTTTTGGGCCTCCTTGTTTGGCAAATATTTTGGCTATATGAACATTATTTTGGGCTTGTTTCTTAAGAATATTAACACAAATATTGCCAAGGAAATAATGAGGCTTTTTAAATACATATATATTTCCATTGAGGTGTAATTTTGTGTTAAAATAATTTAATTTATTTAAATTCACTTTTAGGCATGCTTCATTATATATATTTCGAAATAATTGTAATTAAATCAAAACACCACCAAAGTGGGCTCTACTGTGGCGATTACTTTTATTTCGATATATAAAAAGCTATGGACATACTTTGTATATAAATTTAGTGCCTAAAATTTTAAATTTAAATTCTTTAAATGAGGAAATAAATGGTTATGTGTATATGTATATTTCCTTTAAGCCCAATTTGTGTGTTAAATTATATTCGTTCCATTTTAATTCTTTTAAGCATTCTTTGCTTTATTTATACGTTTCGAAATGATTCTAATTTTCTTGAAATCCCACCAAAGTGGGCTCTACTGTTAAATTATTATTAGTTCGAAATGTAAACGGTTAAATACATACATTGTATGATTAGTTGCCTGAATGAATTTTAAATGGATCGACAGAGTAAATAAAAGGTTTTCATATATATATATATATATATATATATATATATATATATATATATATATATATATATATATATATATATATATATATTTACATTTAAGTTCGGTTTCATTTAAATTCAATTTTTGAGCACAGTTGGTTATATGTTTCGAAATAATTTTTAGATCTACGAAACCCCATCAAAATGGGCTCTAATGTAGAGATTATTATTATTTTGGAATGTAACAAGTTGTAAACATACGTTGTATGATTGTTTGGCTAATGTCGAATTTAAAATGGATTGAAGGAGGAAATAAGACGCTTTAATGTATATTTCTCCTCAAGGATAAATTTTGTGTTAATTTTGGTAAAATAAATTAAATTCTAATTTTATGGCATAAATACATATATATATATATATTTCGATATATAACAAGTTGACTTCATACCTTTGTATGAAAATTCAGTTTGCCTAAATATGAATTTAAAATATAACACAAAATTCAAGTGTTTTCTTCTGGAGGAAATAAAAGTTTATAACGTATATTTCTCCTCAAAGATAATTTTTTAAAAGGCCTTAAGGAATTTTGTTCACTAACCCTCAAGTAAATGGCCTTACGGAATTTTCACACATTTTAATGTTTTATATAAAATGGGATAGGGTGTATATTTATATATTTATAACTTTATATGTATGTTCATATACACATTAGTATACCTATATACCCCATTTTGAAGAAGAAAATTTGTATTGAAATTATGGATTATATTTAACTCAATATAAATGATTTGAAAGGTGGAATAAAAGGTCCTTATATATATTTCCACTTAGTGTAATCATGTTTGTGTTAAATTCGGTTTAGTTTCAATTTCAAATTTTTGGCACAATTAATTATATATTTCGAAAATAGATTGATTGGATCATCAACTCACCACAGTGGGTTTTCTTGTGAAGATTAGTTTTAATCTTGAAATATAACAAGTTGAATACATACTTTTGTATGAAAATTTTGGTTGCCTTAAATTTTATTTTGAATAAAAGTGGACTTGAATATTTCCACTTAAAGTTTAAATTCATGTATTAAAATACGACATATATTCAGATTTTGCAAAGGTATATATTTTTAAAATGACTTCGTGCAATCATCATCTCACCAAAGTGGGCTCTCTTGTTTGCGTTATTTCATTTCTTAAATATAAAAGGAATTTTATATGCCCATGATTTCGTAAGAATGCTAAATCGGCCCAAAGGAAGATTAGCATTCTATATCATTTTATGCGCACCTGTGGAAATAGACAAGGTGATGATTAGTGAGATCAATGCATGCAAATTTAATTCGGTCCAAAGGAAGTTTTATTTTTGGCATGTTATTGTTGTCATTGTCTGATTGCTACAACAAGATGTCAATGACTAGTCAATAGATTATCCAAAGATAAATGTTGGGCTAGTGGAGGCTGTCTTGAGATGGGAAATAGCATTAATTTGAATTTGGTGTTGTTTTGTTTAATACTCATATGAACATGTTACAATTGTTTTCTTGTTCTCTTTTTCAGCTATTATTCCTGAAAATTTTTTTGCCAACCTCAAATCTATTCCAGTACTTAATGGCACTAACATCACGAGATGGAAGGAGAATCTTTTGATAATCCTCGGAGTCATGGATCTTGATCTGGCATTAAGGACTCATAGTCCTCCACCACTCACTGATGAGAGTACCTCTGATGAAAAGAGGGAGATGGAAGGGTGGAAGAGATCAAATCGCATATGCCTAATACTTGTGAAAAATGCCATTCCAGAATATCGCAGGGGCTCTAATTCAGAGAAAATTCCACAGCTAAATGATTCCTTATTGAGCTTGAAAAGAAGTTTGTCAAGAATGAAAAGAGTGAGATTAGTACACTCTTGACATACCTAACTTCAATGAAATATGAAGGTAAAGGAAACATCAGGGAGCACATATTGAAGATGTCTAATATTGCTTCAAGGTTGAAAGCACTTGAGTTATACCTCTCTGAGGCTCTGCTAGTGCATTTTGTATCGATATCTCTTCCATCACAGTTTAACCAGTTTAAGATGAGCTACAATTTGAAGGATGAGACTTGGTCTCTGGATGAGCTCATCTCATACTGTGTAAAGGAAAATGAAAGGCTTAAGCAAGAAATGACAGAAAGCACTCACCCGACCTCTACCTTCAATAAAAGGAAGAAGGATATTGAAGATGCAGATACAGCTTCTCAAAAGAAACAACAAAGGGATCTGAAAAGTTCAGAAGGTAATGGTTGTTTCTTTTGTGGAGCTGAAGGACATGTAAAGAAGAATTGCACAAATTATCACGCTTGGCGTGCTAAAAAGTGTATGTTTATTTAATTTGGTTTAATTCTAAGTTAATTTCTTTTCCTACAAACTATGGTACTTATAGACACGTAATGGAAAGATCCTGGTATAACCATTCACATCATTGTGTCTATGCAGGATTGCCTAAGATGTCAAGAGCCAAATGATGGTGAAAGATACATCAATATGGGCAATGGAAAAATGGTTCAAGTAGAAGAAAATTAAATTTAGATTATTTCTTTTAAAGGCTAGATTGTATTTGAATTTTATGAGACTATTATGTACCGTTTTAATGGAATTTAGATTTCTATTTCTATTTTTGAACAAATTCGGTTGTTATTGTTTAATTATGAATGGAAAATTTGGTTGTCTCATGATTCAAAGTTAGTTTATTCTGGTTCTTTAAAAGATCATTAAAATCTTCATTTATTTGGAAATGTTGCTTCATTTATAGAATTCCTACAATTTAAGTACATGTGTTATAAAGAAAGAATTAACAATTTAGAATTCGATTATTTTTTGATTGCAGCTTATTTCCTTGATGAAATTTCAACAAATGAACTTAAATCACTTGCATGTTTGGATGTCCAACTAAGTTAAGGTTTTATAAGCCTAATAAAGAAACTAGACTTAATGCTAATGATTTTCTAGTTTTGTTGAATAGTTTAAATAGTGATATTCGTATGATTTTACATAATCCCACTATTAAGTTAATTTACGAATTAGGAAATGCATACCTATTTGAGGATGCTGAGTTTGAGGGGGGAAATTTAGTTAGTGACATTATTCTTGAAGAGGATTATATCCCCACAGGTGTTGTTGGCATTGTTTAGGATGGTATTCCTGACATTGTTCAAGACACAATACATTCAAGATAATGTTGCAATTCCTCCTATTCGGGAAATTGTTCATAAGGACAAACTCTAGCACCTCAAAGCACTAATTGCCATTCAGGAAATCCATTAAAAAGATGACTAGTTCGTTGTTGACATTAGGATGATGGAAGTTCGACTTACATCAAGTCATAAAAGTTCTACATCTCTAAAATGGATTAATGCATTAATTAAGAAAGTTTTTGAATGATACTTAAAATCTTTTCTCATTGCCATAAGGTTTGAAACCTATTGATTGTAAATAGTTTTTATAATCAAAAGGAATTCAAAAGGGTATTAAGAAAAGACTTAAAGCGTATCACTCAAAAACTTTATACAGAAAAGAATGCATCAATTGTAAAGAGACTTTCTGTTCAGTTTTCATGAAAGACTGTAAGGTTTATAATGACATTAGTAGAGCATTTCAATATCGTTAATGATATATTAAATTTCATTAAGTGATCACCTCGTTCGGTTTTGAGATGATGTTTGATGATGTTATATATGTAAAGTTCTGTGGGAACATGTAATTTCTATGATGTCTATGTGGTAATGTATGTTAAGTTCTGTGGGAGACAATTTTAGTCTCATTGATTACCCCAAGAATTTACTTCAGAAGATTCCCTATATCTCACCAATAGGGAGTCTAAAGTATGCTCAGTTTTATATGCATTTGGTTATTGCATATATTACAGGTGTGTTGGGCAGAATGTTAAGTTCAGGATTAGACCATCTGACAACAGCCAAATAGGTCTTACAGTATTTATAGAGAACAAAAAGGTTACATGTTCAAGGATCAGTAGTCAAAAAGGTTTGAGATCATTTTGGTATACTGACTATGATCATTTATTGGATGCAAAGAATTTATGAAAATCTATATTAGGAGCCATCTACTAGAAGAGATCTAAATAGTCACTTTTATATAGTCTCTTCTGACACAGCTTTAGATTTCATATAATATTATTTGACATCCAAATCATGAAATATATCTGCATATTTTGTCACTATGCTGTAAATCAGGAATGTAATTAAAACACCACACAGTTTATTTAGTGACAATAAAGTATGCAGTTTTATATTCCATCAACAACAAGAACTCGATAAAGTTTAGATATTCTGAGATCAAGTTCCTAGATTATTGATTAATAATTCGGAGTGTATAATTGTCTAATGAGCACATCAGAACAAACTGTGTAATTACGGATCCGATATTCTAAGAGAATGTCATCCAAAAGGTTTTATGAGCTCGTTACTCATATGGATGTCATTTCATTAAGAACATTCAGTTTTGTGGGAGTTTGTTGGGTGCTCATGTGATAGACAAAATTAAAGTCTCCAGCTTAAGCTTGAGGTTATTTTCTGATCAGAAATAAATTTTTGGTTCAGTTCGGCTTCACTCCGATTTTGGTTTGTTTATGATCTCACTAAGGTTAAGGAGGATCAGTTGGAAATAGACATGTTAGATCACATTAAATGTAATTTCCATGCTACACACCTACTTCATAATCCATGTCATTCTTTTGTATTAGCACAGTGACCACTGATGGGTCAAGCTGCAATTGCTACGGCGAGGATCTCTTTGATCCATTGCTAATATAATTGATGGACCGGATTGTTTTTTGACTCATTAAAGAAATGACTGTAAGTTAAAATCTTATTTGGTTGTATGCACAACGAAATATAATTATAAAGTTTAGCATATAGCCCAAGTGGGAGATTGTTGGAACTTATCCAACTAAGTTGGATCTTAATCCATCATTGGGCTTATATGCAATAAATAATTATATGGTGCTACACTGTCATATTAAAGCCCAATGTATACGTGATCTAATTTTATAAGTTAAGTGGGCTTAAATGAGTCATATAGGTTGTGGGCCTTTATGTGTGGCGACTATTGTGCTTCAATTCGTTGATGGGCCGAATTGAAAACCCTAGGGCTAAAGAGGCTAGCCCCTATATATATGCGGTCATGATC
This sequence comes from Scilla litardierei, assembly GCA_030789695.1. Taxonomy (NCBI): domain Eukaryota; kingdom Viridiplantae; phylum Streptophyta; class Magnoliopsida; order Asparagales; family Asparagaceae; genus Scilla; species Scilla litardierei. Next base: position 99,862,164 of record CM061134.1, on the reverse strand, counting down.
CCCAGAGCACACGAACAAGTTAGCCGTCTTTTCTACCTCCCGTCGCTAGGAGAGAAACCAGAGAAAGCCAAAGGATTTATCCAACGGTGGATTCATGCTGTTCTGGAAGATCACCTGCTTCGTTATCGTCAGGATCTCTTTCAGACTATTAGTGATGGACTCAGGTATGCTTCCGCTAAACAGAGAAGGTAACATTTTAAGATTCAGCATGTTGTATATCTAGATTATTATTTGCATAGAAACATGGTAAACATTGTAGGATCTCTTATTAAGCACATTTTTAAGAGGCTCTAGAGTACATGAGACCATGTTAGAGAGCTTTAAACTTGTAAAAAAAACTCTTTGGAAAAATGGTCCTTTATTGAAAAATGAGGAACATTAGTGAAGGCATGTTATTCAAGATAGGGCTTTTTTGTGAAAATGAGGGGGTGTGCTCTTACAACATGTGAATTTGAGTGCAACCATGGGGGTTTAGTGTAGGATGTCATATAAGGGCTTATCTAGACTAGATTTTCAATAAAAATGTGGTCTTTTAGCTTATTGAAATTTTCCTCTTTTGTTATTTTTTAAACAAAGGTGGCATTTTTATTAAGCCTAAAAACTAGCTTATCCATAAAAATGTAGTCTGTTAGTAAAATGAGAATTTGTTATTAACCATACATCCTAAAAATGACATCTTTCACTCATATCCACCATTTCCCCAATATTAACAAATAAAAACATGAATTTTACTAAGAATTTATAAAAAGAAACATGATTTTGGGCCCAATTCCATCATTATCCCAAAGAAATAACCAAGCATGCATTCATACACCCTAATTCTACAACACTCATCCCAATTCTCAAAAACATAAACATACAAGCATGTTTTCATCATCAACTACAAATATAGGGTGAGTGATGGAGATTCTTACCTATGAAGAGCTTCAAGAAAGGGTTAGGGCTTGATTGGAAGTCCTCTCCTAGCTTAGGCCTCCTCCTCCTCCTCCTTTTCTTCTTCTTCTCCTTTCTCTTCTCTCTTTTCTTTCTCCTTTTTTTGAAAGTTTCGTCCAGCCATACCATATGGGGGAGAGTAAAACAAAAAGGAATTTAAAATGAAAAGAGAAGAAAGAAAGAGAGAGGTGTGGAATTATGTAGAAGCTTGGGGAATTTTGTTAATTAGGTGTTATCTCCTAATATTCTCATTATTCACAAGTTTGCCATGGCTTATAATTATTTCACATTTGCCCTCCATTTTTGTGTTTTATTTACAAGGTGTGCCATTGCACAATGCCTCTCATGAAATGGCCCTCCAACTTGGTGATTTATTTACAAGTTTGTCATTGCATATTGCCCCTCATTAAAACCCCGTTGACTTGGTCTCTTAATTACAAGGTTGCCATCACTCTCTTTCTCTCTATTTTTAATTGCCCACCAACCTGCTTTCTTTATTACCAAGCAGGCCATTTAGGGAACTCTTGTGCACAAACCCTCATTTCTTGTCAATTATGGAAATCTACACAATTTTTGGGTATAAATGAAAAATTGAGGGGGGAGGGTACAAATGCAAATCTATTCATTCTAGTGAACGGGCATGCATATATATAGACACACACACACACACACACACAAGAAACTAGGGCTAACTTAATAGTTACTTAGTATTTACTCACAAGGGTGGTTGCACCTTCTGAAAATGTAGAAAATATCTCGAGCTCAGAAAAATCAGCAAAAATGTCTGTTGCAAGCGGGAGATCTCTATCTTCAATTGAAAAATATGAGAAGACAAAATTAGGCTACAAAAATAATATCAGTAAATAAAAAGAGCCTTATCTTTAATAAAATGTAGAAAATAGCACCGAGCTCAGAAAAATTCGAAAAAATGTATGTTGGAACAGGGAGATCGCCATCTTCAACTAAAAAATAGGAGAAGACAAAATTAGGTTATAAAAATCATATCATTTAATTAAAAGATCCATATCTTACAGAAAATGTAGAAAATTGACAGGTGCTCAGAAAAATCCGCAAAAATATTCTTTAGAACCGGGAGATTGCCATCTTTAACGAAAAAATAAGAAAAGACAAAATTAGACTACAAAAATCATATCATTTAATAAAAATATTTATCTTTAATAAAATGTTGAAAATAACCCGGACCTCAAAAAAATCCATAAAAATATCCAATGGATCTGGGAGATCGCCATCTTCAACTGAAAAATAAGAGAAGACAAACTAGGCTATAAAAATCTTATCATTTAATAAAAAGATACACATCTTCCATAAAATTTAGAAAATAGCCCCGAGATCAGAAAATCTGTAAAAAAATTCCGTTGGAAACGGGACATCACCAGGTTCAATTGAAAAATAAGAGAAGACAAACTTAGTCTATAAAAATTGTATCATTTAATAAAATAAACCACATCTTAAATAAACCGTAGAAAATAATCTCGAGCTCAGAAAAATCTGCAAATAATTTCCATCTTCAACTAAAAAATAAGAGAAGATAAAATTTGGCTAAAACATCATATAATTTAATTAAAAATCCATAACTTCTCGAAAATGTAGGAAAATATTTCTGAACTCAGAAAAATCCGCAAAAATCTCCGTTGGAACCAGGATATCGCCATGTTCAACTGAAAATAAGAGATGAAAAAATTAGGCTACAAAAATCATATCATTTGATAAAAAGATCCATATCTTCAATAAAAGGTGAAAATAGCCATAAGCTCATAAAAATCTGCAAAAATGTTCGTCGGGAGATCGTCCTCTTCAACTGAAAAATAAGAGAAGGAAAAAGTTTGCTTTAAAAACATTCATTTAATAAAAAGATCCTTATCTTTCATAAAATATAGAAAATATCACCGAGCTTTTAAAAAACCACAAAATTGTTCATTGGTATCGGGAGATCGTCATATTCAACTGAAAAATATGAGAAGACAAAATCAGGCTACATAAATCTTGTCCTTTAATAAAGAGATTCATATCTTTAATAAAATGTAGAAAATAGCATGGAGCGTAGAAAAATCCGCAAAATTGTCCATTGGAACTGGGAGATCGCCATCGTCAATAGAAAAAATAAGAGAAGAAAAAAATTGGATAGAAAAATCATGTCATTTGCTATGAAGATTCTTATCTTCCAGAAAAGGTACAAGATAGCCCCAAGCTCAAAAAAATCTGCAAAAATGTCCGTTTGAACTGGGAGATCGCCATCTTCAACTGAAACATAAGAGAAGCCAAAATTAGGTGAAAATATCATATCATTTAAAAAATGATACATATCTCCCAAAAAGTAGGAAATAGCCCGAAGATGAGAAAAATCCGAAAAAATGTCAGTTGGAACCGGGAGATCGCCATCTTCAACTGGAATATAAGAGAAACAAAATTAGGGCAAAAATCATATCATTTAATAAAAAGATCGCCATCTTCAACTAGAAAAATAAGAGAAGACAAGTTCAGGCTTTAAAAAAATCTCAATTAATAAAAAGATAAATATCTTTCATAAAATGTAGAAAATAGCAACAAGCTCACAAACTGATAAATAAAAATCTTATCCGTTGAAGATGGCAATATCCCTATCACAACAGACATTTTTAAAGATGAATATGGCGATTTTTCGGTTTCAATAGAAATTTTTGTCCTAATTTTGTCTTCTCTAAAATCACTTAATAAAACGATTTATATCTTCCAAAAAAGTGAAAAATAGGCCGGAGCCAAGAAAAATCAGCAAAAATGTCCGTTGGAACAGGGAGATAGCCATCTTCAACAGAAATATAAGAGAAAACAAAATAAATCCAAAAATCATATCATTTATTAACAAAATCGCCATTATCAACTGGAAAAAAGAGAACACAAAAAAGGCAACAAAAACGTATAAATTAATATAAAGATCCTTATCTTCCAGAAACTATAGAAAATTGCCCCAAGCTTAGAAAAATGCGCAAAAATTTCAATTGGAAACGGGAGATCGTCATCTTCAACTTAAAAATTAGGGAAGAAGACAAAATTAGTCCATAAAATTTACAATTTAATATAAAGATACATATCTTACAGAAAATGTAGAAAATAGCACAGAGCTCAGAAAAATCCGTAAAAATGTCCGTTGGAACAGGGAGATTGCCATTTTCCTCTAAAAAAGAGAAGACAAAATTAGGCCATAAAAATAATATCATTTAATATAAAGACCATATCTTATGAAAATTTAGAAAATAGCCCAGAGCTCAGAAAATCTGCAAAAATTTCCTATGGAACCGAGAGATCGCCATATTCAACTGAAAAATAAGAGAAGGCAAACTTAATTTATTAAACTCAGATCATTTAATAGAAATCCACATCTTCAATAAACTGTAGAAAATAGTTTCGAGTCAAGAAATATCTACAAAAATGGCAGTTGGAACCGGGAGATCGAAATCTTCAACCGAAAAATCAGAGAAGACAAAATTAGACCATAAAATCATACATTTAATATAAAGATCCATATCTTCCAGAATATGTAGAAAATAGCGTGGAGCTAAGAAAAATCCGCAAAAAATTCTGTTGGAACTGAGAGATCACCAACTTTAACTAAGAAAATAAAAGAAGACAAACGTAGGCCATAAAAATCATATCATTTAATAAAAAATTTCATATCATCCATAAAATGTAGAATATAGCACCGAGCTCAAAAAATCCGTAAAAATGTTTGTAGGAACTGGGAGATCGACATCTTCAACTAAAGAAAATAAGAGAAGACAAAATTAGGCTATAAAATCATATTAATTAATATAAAGATTCATATCTTATAGAAAATGTTGAAAATATCCCGGAGCTCAGAAAATTCCGCAAAAATGTTTGTTGGAACCGGGAGATCGTCATCTTCATTTGAAAAATAGAGAAGATAAAATTAGGCCAAAAAGCATATTATTTCATTAAAAGATCCATATCTTTCTGAAAATTTAGAAAGATAGACTCAAGCTAAGGAAAATCTGCAAAAATGTCCATTGGAACTGTAAGATCGCCATCTTCAACAGAAAAAATAAGAGAAGACAAACATAGGCTATAAAAATATATCATTACTTAAAATGTAGAAAATAGCACCGAGCTTATAAAAATCCACAAAAATATCCGTTGGTACAGGGAGATCGCCACTTCATCTGAAACATAAGAGAAGAAAATTGGGCCAAAAATCATTTCATTTAATAAAAAGATCCATATCTTCCAGAAAGGTTAGAAAATAGTCCCTAGGTCAGAATAATACGCAAAATGTCAGTTAGAAACTGGAGATCGCTATCTTCAACTGAAAAATAGAAGAAGAAAAATTAGGCCACAAATCATATCATTTAATAAAAAGATCCATAACTTCTCAAAAATGTAGAAAAATAGACCCGAACTCAGAAAAATACACAAAATTCCCTTGGAACTGGGATATCGCTATCTTCAACTAAGAAAAATAAGAGATGACAAAATTAGGTTATAAAAATCATGTTATTTAATATGAAAATTCATATTATACAAAAAAATAGAAAATAGCGTGGAGCTCAAAAATCCTCACAAATGGCCATTGGAACCCGTAGATCGCTATCTTCAAAGTAAAAAAAGAGAAGACAAAATTAGTACAAAAAATCATATCATTTCATAAAAAGAAACATATCTTCTAGAAAATTTAGAAAATTAGTCTCAAGCTAAGAAAAATCTGTGAAAATGTCCGTTGAAACCGGGAGAATGACATCTATAACTTAAAAAAATAAGAGAATACAAACATAGGCTATAAAAATCATATTATTTAATAAAAAGTTCTATATCTTCCATAAAATGTTGAAAATAGCACTAAGCTCAAAAAATATACCAAAATGTCTGTTTGGAACCAAAAGATTGCCATCTTCAACAGAAAAATAAGAGAAGACAACATATGATATAAAAATCATATCATTTAATAAAAAGATCCATAACTTTACGTAAGTGAAGAAAATAGCTCGGAGCTCAAAAAAATCGGCAAAAATGTTCGTTCAAACAGGGAGATCGTCGTCTTCAACTGAAAAAATAAGAGAAGAAAAAATTAGGTCAAAAGCATATCATTTAATAAAAAGATCCATAACTTCTCGAAAATTAAGAAAATAGTCCCGAGCTCAGAACAAATTGACAAAAATGTCCGTTGGAACAGGGAGATTGCCATCTTCAACTGAATAATAAGAGAGACAAAATTAGGTTATAAAAATCGTAAAGATTCATATTATATAGAAAATGTAGAAAATAGCTCAGAGCTCAGAAAAATCCGAAAAAATTTCTGTTGGAACCAGGAGTTCGCCATCATCAACTGAAAAATAAAAGAAGACAAAATTTGGCCAAAATTATATCATTTAATAAAAAGATACATATCTGCCATAAAATGTAGAAAATAACACCGCGCTCAGAAAAATCTGCACAAATGTCCGTTGGGACCGGGAGATCGCAATATTCAACTAAAAAAGAGAAGACAAAATTTGGCACAAAATCATATAATTCAATAAAAAAATCATATCATTTAGAAAATGTAGAAAAAAAAGTCCAAAACTAAGAAAATTCTACAAAAATGTTTGTTGGAACCAGGAGATTGCCATATTCGACTGAAAAATATGAGAAGACAAAATTAAGCTACAAAAATCTTGTCATTTAGTAAAAAGATCCATATCTTTAATAAAATGTAGAAAATAGACTAGAGCTTTGAAAAATCCGCAAAATTGTCCATTGGAACTGGGAGATTGCAATCATCAACTTAAAAATAAAAGAAGAGAAAATTAGGATATAAAAATCATATCATTTAATATAAATATTCTTATCTTCCAGAAAGTGTACAAAATAGCCCCGAGCTCAGAAAAATCCGTAAAAATGTCCATTGAAACCAGGAGATCGCAACCTTCAACTGAAAAAAGAGAAGATAAAATTATGCTAAAATATCATATCATTTAATAAAATGATACATATCTTCCAAAAAGTGGAAAATAGCTCGGAGCTCAGAAAATCTACAAAAATGTACGTTGGAACCGAGAGATCGCCATCTTCAACTGGAATATAAGAGAAGAAAAAATTAGGTCAAAAAATCAAATCATTTTATAAAAAGATCGCCATCTTAAACTGGAAAATAAGATAAGAAAATTCTAGGCTATAAAATTCATATCAATTAATAAAAATATCCATATCTTCCATAAAATGTAGAAACTAGCATGAAGCTCAGAAAATGATATTTACAAATCTTGATGGCGATCTCCCTGTTACAACGGACATTTTTATAGATGAAGATGGCGACTTCTCGGCTCCGAATTTTGTCGTCTCTTATATTTCAGTTGAAGATGGCGATTTCCTTGTTTTAACGGACATTTTTGGCCTAATTTTGTCTTCTCTCATATCATTTAATAAAGGATCCATATCTTTAAGAAAATGTGAAAGATAGCCAGGAGCTCAAAAAATCTGCAAAAATGTCCCTTGGAAATGGGAGATCACCATCTTTAACTGAAATATAAGAGAAGACAAAATAAAGCCAAAAATCATATCATTTAATAAAAAGATCACATTCATCAACTGGAAAAAAGCAAAGACAAAATTAGGCAAATAAATCATATCAATTAATATAAAGATCATTATCTTCCAGAAAATAGCCTCGAGCTCGAAACAATACGCAAAAAATTCGATTGGAAACGAGAGATCGCCAAATACAACAAAAAAATAAGAGAAGACAAAATTTGGCCATAAAAATCATATCATTTAATATAAAGATCCATACCTTACAGAAAATGTTGAGAAACCCAAAGTATAGAAAAATCTGCAAAAAATGTCTGTTGGAACCGGGAGATCACCATCTTCATCTATAAAAATAAGAGAAGACAATGTTAGGCCATAAAAATTATATCATTTAATATAAAGATCCATATCTTATAGAAAATGTAGAAAATAACCAAGAGCTCAGAAAATTCCGTAAAAAATTCCGTTGGGACCGGGAGATCGCCATCTTCAACTGAAAAATAATGAAAGGCAAACTTACTCTATAAAAATCATATCATTTAATAAAAAGATATATATCTTCAATAAACTATAGAAAATGGTTCCTAGGTTAGGAAAATCCGCATAAATGGTCGTTGGAACCTGGAGATCGGCATCTTTAACTGAAAAATTAGAGAAGACAAAATTAGGCTATAAAAATCATATCATTTAATATAATGATTAATATCTTACAGAAAATTTAGATAATAGCCTAGAGCTTAGAAAAATCCACAAAAATATCCGC
>CM061134.1:99766543-99853452 GCA_030789695.1 Scilla litardierei | reverse complement strand
CAACAATTTTTTAATTCCCGCTAACAAATTTTAGTCCGACCTTTATATCTTAAAAATGTACGACGGAAATAGGACGGAATATGGACGGGTAGGACAGAGTATTTTTTAGAAAAGAATGACGGAAGCGGTCCGTCCTAAATCCATCCTATAGGCCGCGGAATAAACTGCCGATTGGAATAATTAAAGTCGTAACTTTCTCAAAAACCATCGAACCGGCGCATCTCCAAACCGAAGAATCACACCCTAAAATGACCCACTTCAAATAATTCATAGTTTTCAATCCCAAATCTTATTCATTTTACCGGTGTTTTTATTTGGCTTAGGATCTATTGATTTAATAACTGAAATAAATTAACGTAATAACTGAAATAAATTAACTTAAATAAGGGACGGATTTAGGACGGACAACTTAATCTTTTTTGATTAAGAAATCCGTCCTTTATTTGTCCTCTTTCCGTCCTTTTATGTGTATAATAAAAATTATTTTTTATTTTATATAAATAAGAAATAATAATTAATAAAGGTCCGTCCTATGACTGTCCTTTATGCTAGAATATTTTTTTAAAAATTTTTTTAAATAAATAATAATTTTAAAAAATATTAGTCCGTTCTTTCGCCGTCCAATATCCGTCCTTTACTGTATCCCAAAATTGTAATTTTTCATTTTTAAAAAGAAAAAGGAAAATAATGAGCATTCCATCCTATATCCGTCCTTTTTAAAATGTCGTCTTATTTCCATCCTATTTCCGTCCTAATTTATTAAAAATTAAAGGACGGCTATAGGACGGAATTTTAATCCGTCCTTTTAGGTCCGTTTTCTAGTAGTGTTATATTAAATGATATGATTTTTATAACCGAATTTTGTCAGCTCTTATTTTTCAGTTAAAGATGGTGATTTCCCGATTCTAGCGGATATTTTTGGGGCTTTTTCTGAGATCGGTGCTATTTTTCTTCATTTTCGGGAAGTTATAGTTCTTTTTATTAAATGATATGATTTTTAGGCCTAATTTTGTCTTCTCTTATATTTTTTCCGAATAAGATGGCGATAGCACAGTTCCAATGGACATTTTTGCGGATTTTTCTGATCTCCGGGCTATTTTCTAAATTTTATATAAGATATTAATCTTTATATTAAATGATATGATTTTTATAGCTTAATTTTTTCTTCTCTAATTTTTCAGTTAAAGATGTCGATCTCCCGATTCCAACGGCCATTTTTGCGGATTTTTCTAAACTAGGAACTATTTTCTATATTATTGAAGATATATACCTTTTTATTAAATGATATGATTTTTATAGACTAAGTTTGTCTTCCATTATTTTTCAGTTAAAGATGGCGATCTCCTGGTTCCAACGGAAATTTTTGCGGAATTTTCTGAGCTCCAGGCTATTTTCTACATTTTCTGTAAGATATGGATCTATATATTAAATGCTATGATTTTTATGACCTAATATTGTCTTCTTTTATTTTTTTTAAAGATGAAAATAGTGATCTCCCGGTTCCAACGGACAGTTTTGCGATTTTTTTAGCTTCGGGCTATTTTCTATATTTTCTGTAAGATATGAATCTTTATATTTAATGATATGATTTTATGGCCTAATTTTGTATTCTCTAGTTTTTCAATTTCAAATGGCGATCTCCCGTTTCTCATGGAAATTTTTGCGTATTTTTCTGAGCTCGAGGCTTTTTTCTATATTTGCTAGAAGATAATGATCTTTAAATTAATTGATATGATTTTTGATGCCTAAATTTGTCTTATCTTTTTTTCGAGTTGATGATGGCGAACTTTATATTAAATAATATGATTTTTGGCCTTATTTTGTCTCCTCTTATATTTCGGTGAAAAATGGCGATCTCCCAGTTCCAACGGACATTTTTGCGAATTTTTTTAGCTCCTGGTTGTCTTTCACATTTTCTTTAAGGTATGGATTGTTTTATTAAATGATATCAGAAAAGACAAAATGAGGCCAAAAAATTTCTGTTGAAACCGGGAAATCGCCATCTTCAACTAAAATATAAAAGAAGAAAACATTCAGAACCAAGAAGTCGCCATGTTCATCTATAAAAATTCCCGTTGTAACCGGGATATAGCCATCTTTACCTTATAAGATTTTTACATATAATTTTTGAGCTTGGTGCTAATTTCTACATTTTATGGAAGATATGGATCTTTTCATTACTTGATATGATTTTTATATACTAAATTTTCTTTCTCTTATTTTCCAGTTGAAGATGTCGATCTTTTCATAAAATGATATGTTTTTGGCCTCATTTTGTCTTCTCTTATATTCAAATTGGAGGTGGCGATCTCCCGGTTCCAACGGACATTTTACGGATTTTTCTGAGCTCCGAACTATTTTCCACTTTCTTGAAGATATGTATCATTTTATTAAATAATATGATATTTTGGCCTAATTTTGTCTTCGTTTATTTTTCAGTTGAAGATGGCGATCACCCTTTCCAACGGACACTTTTTGCCGATTTTTCTGAGCGCGGGGCTATTTTGTAAACTTTTTGGAATTTACAAATATTTATATTAAATGATATGATTTTATATCCTAATTTTTTCTTCTCTTTTTTTAACGATGATGGCGATCTCCCAGTTCGAACGGATATTTTTGCGGATTTGTTTGAGCTCCAGGCTATTTTCTACATTTTATTAAAGATATGCATCTCTTTATTAAATGACAAGAGTTTTGTAGCCTAATTTTGTCTTCTCATATTTTTCAGTTGAATATGGCGATCTCCTGGTTCCAACAGACAATTTTGTAGATTTTTCTTAGCTTTGGTCTTTTTTCTACATTTTATAGAAGATATGAATCTTTTTATTAAATTATATGATTTTTGGGCCAAATTTTGTCTTCTCTTTTTTAGTTGAATATTGCGATATCCCGGTCCCAACGGACATTTTTACGGAGTTTTCCGAGCTCGATGTTATTTTCTATATTTTATGGCAGATATGTATCTTTTTATTAAATGATATAATTTTTGGCCTAATTTTGGCTTCTTTTATTTTTCAGTTAAAGATGACGATCTCCCGGTTCCAACGGAAATTTTTTCGGATTTTTCTGAGCTCTGATCAATTTTCAACTTTTTTGTATGATATGAATATTTATATTAAACGATATGATTTTTATAACCTAATTTTGTCTTCTCTTATTATTCAGTTGAAGATGGCGATATTCTGGTTCCAACGAACATTTTTGTCGATTTTTCTGAGCTCGTGTCATTTTACTTCATTTTCGAGAAGTTATGGATCTTTTTTTAAAATGAAATGATTTTTTGACCTATTTTTTTCTTCTCTTATTTTTTCAGTTAAAGATCGGGATCTCCCTGTTTCATCGAACGTTTTTGTGGATTTTTCTGAGCTCCTGGCTATTTTCTACAATTTTGGAAATTTATGGATCTTTTTATTAAATGATTTGATTTTTATAGACTAATATTGTCTACTCTTATTTTTCATTTGAAAATGGCGATCTTCCGGTTCCGACAGGCATTTTGTGTTTTGATCTCTGTGTTATTTTCTACATTTTACGGAAGGTATAGAACTTTTTATTAAATATTACGATTTTTATAGCCTATGTTTGTATTCCCTTATTTTTTTAAGTTAAAGATGGTGATCTCCCAGTTTCAACGGACATTTTCATAGATTTTTCTTAGCATGAGACTATTTTTCTACAGTTTCTGAAAGATATGTATCTTTTTATGAAATGATATGATTTTTTGTCCTAATTTTTTCTTCTCTTTTTAATTTAAAGATGGCGATCGTCCGCTTCCAATGGACATTTATGTGGATTTTTTCTGAGCTCCGGGCTATTTTCTATCTTTTTTGTATAATATGAATCTTCATATTAAATAATATGAGTTTTATAATCTAATTTTGTCATCTCTTATTTTTCAGTTGAAGATAGCAATCTTCCAGTTTCACGGTATATTTTTGCAGATTTTTCTCAGTTCGAGGCTATTTTTCTACATTTTTGAGAAGTTATGGATCTTTTTTTAAATGATATGATTTTTTGCCCAATTTTGTCATCTTCTATTTTTCAGTTGAAGATAGCGATCTTCCATTTCTAATGGACATTTTGTATATTATTCTGACATAGGGAGTACTTTCTAATTTTTTTGAAAGATATGGATCTTTTTATTAAATGGTATGATTTTTGTCCTAATTTTCTATTTTCTTATTTTTCAGTTGAAGATGGGGATCTCCATATTCCAAAGGTTATTTTTAAGGATTTTTATAAGTTTGGTGCTATTTTCTACATTTTAATAAATAATATTTTTTATAGCCCACGTTTGTCTTCTCTTATTTTTTGTGTTGAAGATGGCGATCTCCTGGTTACAATGGATATTTTTGCAGATTTTCCTTAGCTTGAGTCTGGTTTTCTACATTTTGAGAAAGATATGGATCTTTTTATGAAATAATATGATTTTGGCCTTATTTTATCTTCTCTATTTTTCAAATGAAGATGACGATCTCCCGGTTCCAACAATTTGCGGAATTTTCGGAGCCCTGGGATATTTTCTACATTTTCTGTAAGATATGAATCTTTCTTTTAAATGATATGATTTTTATAGCCTAATTTGGCTGCTCTTATATTTTTAGTTGAAGATGTCGACCTCCCAGTTCCAACGAACATTTTAATGGATTTTTTTGAGCTCGGTGCTATTTTCTACAATTTATGGAAGATATAAATCTTTTTATTAAATGATATAATTTGTAAAGCCTATGTTTGTCTTCTCTTATTTTTTCAGTTGAAGATTGTATCTCTCGGTTAAACAGAATTTTTTGCAGATTTTTCTGTGCACCAGGCTATTTTCTACATATTCTGGAAGATATAGATCTTTATATTAAATAATATGATTTTTATGGTCTAATTTTGTCTTCGCTTATTTTTTTTAGTTGATGATGACAATCTCCCTGTTCCGATGGATATTTTTTGCGTATTAGTCTGACATGGGGCTATTTTCTACATTTTCTGGAATATTTGTTTCTTTTTATTAAATGATATGATATTTGGCCTAATTTTGTCTTCTCTTATTTTTTAGTTGAAGATGGCGATCTCTCGGTTTCAAGGAATATTTAAGAGCTCGATGCTATTTTCTATATTTTATGAAAGAAAAGGATCTTTTTATTAAATGTTACGAATTTTATATCCTATATTTCTCCTCTTATTTTTCAGTTGAAGATGTCGATCTTTCTGTTCCAACAAACATTTTTGCATATTTTTCTTAGCTTGGGTCGTTTTTTTCTACCTTTTGGAAGATATGGATATTTTAATTAAATGATATGATTTTTTGGCCCAATTTTATCTTCTCTTTTTAAGTTGAAAATGGCGATCTCCCGGGTCCAATTTTCATTTGTGCGGATTTTTTGTGCTCCGGGATATTTTCTACATTATCTATAATATATGGATCTTTATATTAAATGATATGATTTTATAGCTTAATTTTGTCTTCTCTTATTTTTAAGCTGAAGATGGCGATCTCCCGGTTCTAAGTGACATTTTTGTGGATTTTTCTGAGCTTGGTGTTATTTTTTACATTTTGAGGAAGGTATGGATCTTTTTATTAAATGATTTGATTTTTTGGCCAAAATTTTTCCTCTTTATTTTTAAGCCGAAGATGGCGATCTCCCATTTCCAACGGACATTTTTTTCAGATTATTTTGACCTCTGGGCTATTTTATAAATTTTCTGGAAGATTTGGATCTTTTTTAAATGATTTGATTTTTGACCTAATTTTTCCTTCTCTTATTTTTAAGTTAAAAATGGTGATCTCCCGGTTCCAACTGATATTTTTGCGGATTTTTCTAAGCTCGGTGCTATTTTATATATTCAATGGAAGTTATGTATCTTTTTATTAAATGAGATGATTTTTATAGCCTACATTTTTCTTCTCATATTTTTTAGGTGAAGATGGCGATCTACCAGTTCCAACGGATAGTTTTGCAAACTTTTCTTTGCTTGGGAATATTTTTCTACATTTTCTGTAAGATATGTACATTTTATTAAATGACATGATTTTTGGCCTAATTTTGTCTTCTCAATATTGATCTTCCTGTTCCAACAGACATTTTTACGGATTTCTCAGAGCTTCGGGCTATTTTCTATATTTTATGAAAGATTTGAATCTTTTTACTAAAGGATATGAGGCCTAATTTTGTCTTCTTTTATTTTTTTCAGTTGAAGATACAGATCTCCCGATTCCAATGGACATTTTTGCAGATTTTTCTGAGTTTTGAGCTATTTTCTACATTTTATGGACATATGGCTCTATTTATTAAATGATATGATTTTTATAGCCTAAGTTTGTCTTGTTTTACTTTTCAGTTGAAGATGGCGATCTCCTGGTTCCAACGGAAATTTTTCGATTTTTCTGAGCTTGTGGCTGTTTTTCTACAATTTTGTGAAGTTATGGATCTTTTTATTAAATGATTTGATTTTTGACCTAATTTTTTCATCTCTTATTTTTTCAGTTGAATATGTCGATCTCCATGTTTCAACGAACTTTTTTGCAGATTTTTCTGAGCTTTGGGTTGTTTTCTACATTTTCAGAAAGTTATGGATCTTTTATTAAATGATACGATTTATGTAGCATAATGTTGTCTTCTCTTATGTTTAAGTTGAAGGTGGCGATCTTCCGGTTCCAACAGATATATTTTACGTATTTTTTTTGAGCTCGATGCTATTTTCTACATTTTATGGAAGCTACATAACTTTTTATTAAATAATATGATTTTTATAGCCTATGTTTGTATTTTCTTAGCTTGAGACCATTTTTCTACATTTTCTGGAAGATATGTATCTTTTTATGAAATGATATGATTTTTTTCCAAATTTTGTCTTCTCTTTTTTTTATTTTGAAGATGGTGATCTCCCGGTTCCAATGGACATTTGTGTGGAGTTTTTTTGAGCTCTGGGCTATTTTCTATATTTTTTTGTATAAAATGAATCTTCATATTAAATAATTTGATTTTTTAACCTAATTTTGTCACCTCTTATTTTTCAGTTAACGATAGCGACTCCCAGTTCCAAGGGACATTTTTACGGATTTTCTAAGTTCGGGGCTATTCTTCTACATTTTCGAGAAGTTATGTATCTTTTTATTAAAGGATATAATTTTTGGGCCTGATTTTGTCTTCTTTTATTTTTCTATTGAAGATAGCGATCTCCAGTTTCTAACGGACATTTTGTGTACATTTTGACCTAGGGACTATTTTCTAAATTTTCTGGAAGATATTGATCTTTTTATTAAAATATATGATTTTTGGCCTAATTTTGTCTTCTCTTATTTTTCAGTTGAAGATGGTGATCTCCCTGTTTTAACGGATATTTTTACGGATTTTTATAAACTCGGTGTTATTTTCTACATTGTTATAAATGCTATATTTTTATAGCCTACGTTTGTCTTCCCTTATTTTTTTTAA
The DNA here is from genome assembly GCA_030789695.1 of Scilla litardierei. Lineage (NCBI taxonomy): Eukaryota > Viridiplantae > Streptophyta > Magnoliopsida > Asparagales > Asparagaceae > Scilla > Scilla litardierei. The sequence goes on along the minus strand of CM061134.1, from coordinate 99,846,022 downwards.
TTGAAGATGGCGATCTCTGGTTCCAATGGACATTTTGCAGATTTTTCTTAGCTTAAGTCTCTTTTTATACATTTTCTGAAAGATACTGGCCTTTTTATGAAATAAAATGATTTTTGGCCTAATTTTGTCTTCTCTATTTTTCAATTGAAGATGATGATCTCCCGGTTCCAAGAAACATTTTTGCGAAATTTTTTCGAGCTCGGTATATTTTCTACATTTTCTTAAGATATGAACCTTTATATTAAATGATATGATTTTTATAGCTGAATTTGTCTTCTCTTATTTTTGAGTTAAAGATGGCGATCTCCCGGTTCCAACGTACATTTTTACGGATTTTTTGAGCTCGGTGCTATTTTCTACATTTTATGGAAGATATAAATCTTTTTATTAAATGGTATGATTTTTATAGCCTACGTTTGTCTTCTCTTGTTTTTAAGTTGAAGATGGCGATTTCTCGATTTCAACGAAAATTTTTTGTGGATTTTTCTGAGCTCCAGGCTATTTCCTCCATACTCTGGAATATATTGATCTTTATATTAAATGATATGATTTTATGGTCTAATTTTGTCTTCTTTTATTTTTCAGTTAATGTTGGGAATCTCCCGGTTCCAAAGGACATTTTTGCGTAGTATTCTGACCTCGTAGCTATTTTCTAAATTTTCTGGAATATATGTATCTTTTTATAAAATGATATGATTTTTGGCCTAATTTTGTATCCTCTTATTTTCATTTGAAGATGGCGATGTCTCGGTTACAACGAACATTTTTGTCGATTTTTATGAGCTCGGTGCTATTTTCTATATTTTATGAAAGATATGGAGTATAGCCCACATTTCTCTACTCTTATTTTTAGTTGAAGATGGCGATCTTCCGGTTCTAACGGACATTTTTGCGTATATTTCTTTGCTTAGGACTATTTTTGTACATTTTCTGGAAGTTATGTATATTTTAATTAAATGATATGATTTTTTGGCCCAATTTTGTATTATCTTTTTTCAATTAAAGATGGCGATCTCCCAGTTCCAACGGACATTTTTTGCAGATTTTTCTGGGCTCGAGACTATTTTTCTACATTTTCGGTTATGTATCATTTTATTAAATGATCTGATTTTTAACCTAATTTTGTCTTCTCTTATTTTTCCGTCGAAGATGGTGAATTACTGATTCTAACTGACATTTTTGCGGATTTATTTGACCCCGTTGATATTTTCTAAATTTTCTGGAAGATATTGATACTCTTATTAAATGATATGATTTTGGCATATTGTATTGTCTTAGTTTTCAGTTGAAAATGTCGATCTTCCGGTTCCAACGGACATTTTTGCTTATTTTTCTGAGCTTGGTGCTATTTTATAAATTTTATGGAAGATATGTTTCTTTTTATTAAATGATATGCTTGTAATAAAGCCTACATTTGTCTTTTCTTATTTTTTTTATTGAAGACGACGATCTATCAGTTTCAACAGACATATTCGCTAAATTTTCTTAGCTTGGGACAACTTTTCTACATTTTCTGGAAGATCTGGGCCTTTTTATTAAATGTTATGATTATTTGGCATAACTTTGTCTTCTCTTTTTTCAGTTGAAGTTGGCGATCTTCGGGTTCCAACGGACATTTGAGCGGATTTTTCTGAGCTCCGTTCTACTTTCCACATTTTCTATAAGATATGAACCTTTTTATTAAATCATATGAGTTTTATAGCCTAATTTTGTCTTCTCTTTTTTCAATTGATGATGGCCCTCTCTCGCTTCAAACGGACATTTTTGCGGATTTCCTGAGCTCAGGGCTATTTTTCTACATTTCATGCAAGATATGCACCATTTTATTAAATGATATGATTTTTGGCCTAATTTTGTCTTCTCTTATTTTTTAGTTGACGATGGCAATCTTCCAGTCCCAACAAACATTTTAGCGGATTTTTTTAACCTCGAGGCTATTTTCTACATTTTCTGTAAGGATCTTTTAATTAAATCATTTGATTTTGGCCTCATTTTTCTTTTCTTATATTTCAGATGAACACGGCGATCTCCCGGTTCCAACAGACATTTTTGCGGAATTTTCTGAACTACATGCTATTTCTACATTTTCTGTAAGATACAGATATTTATATTAAATGATTTGATTATTATAGCCTAATTTTGTCTATTTCAGTTTAAGATGGTGATCTCTCGATTCAAACGGACATTTTTGTGGATTTTACTTAGCTCGGAGCTATTTTCTGTATTTTCTAGAAGATATGGATCATTTTATTAAATGATATGATTTTTGGCATAATTTTGGCTTCTAGTATTTTTTTAGTTGATTAGTTGAAGATGGCGATCTCTCTATTCCAACTTAGATTTTTGGCGATTTTTCTGAGCTCGTGGATGTTTTTTGCTTTTTCTGTAAGATATGGATCTTTTTATTAAATGATATCATTTTTGGCCTAATTTTGTGTTATCTTATTTTTCAGTTGAAGATGTCGATCTCCCTGTTACAATAGACATTTTTGCATAGTTTTCTGTGCTCGGGAGCTGTTACGCCTATTTGACCGAGACCCAAAAAACACGAGCCCAGGAGCCCGACCACTGGTCGAGAGCCCATCTGCATCCTCAAGCCCATTCAACAAAGGCCCTATAAGGGATCTTCTCGAATGTCGATCCGACCCGGCCCCGATAACCCGCTGGTCACTCGCCCACTCCTGCGAAAACCGCTCCCCCGGACGCGCGACCACTAAATGGCGGTAATGGGGAGGTGCTGGCATGGCGAAGAGAGCGGCGGCGAGGGGGCGGATTGATGGGGCACGATCGAGGGCGGGTGTGGGACGTAGGCCAGAGGCAATCACGCTGGGAGCTCTACAAAAGGGCTAGGAAGACGAAGAAGAAGAGGACCGCATCTCAGGTAACAAAACCTAAGGTACTCCATCAACGACCTCGTTCCCCCAATTCATCTCCTTCCTCCCCCGCTTGCGCCGAGAGACGCCGTTACGATCTCCTCACGAGTCGAACCGTCTCTGCCGGGCCTCCTTTCTCAGATCACTATCTGACTTAGGCATCGGAGGGGATTTGGCCGGAACCAAGGTCCGGCCCCCTGATGAGCGTTCTCGTCTACGCAGGTGGACAGCTGATCAACGGGCCGAGGCTACCCCTCGCCCCTCTCCGACCACTCGATCGACTGGATAGTGAGGCTTCCCCTCACCGTCAGCCTGCCGAGGCCGAGCACGCCCTACCGAGGCCGAGCGTCTTAGTCGGGTCCGAGACTCCCCCTCGCCGCCCGTCCGCCGTGCATCTACCCGGGCGACTGAGGCTACCCCTCGTCCCCCTTCCAGCCGAAGCCGAGCATGTCTATCCGAGGCCGAGCGTCTCAACCAGGGCCGAGGCTTCCCCTCGCCCCTTCTGCACCAATTTGAAGCCCCCCAAGGGACCCAAAGCGGGCCCCTTGACCATGTTGACCAGGTTCTCCACGGTCAACGCTTTGTAGTGAGAAAACACTCTGAAACATCTGGCGCCGTCTGTGGGAACCTGAAAATCATCCCACAAAGCAGAAAACCACACCAACAATGGCACGAGCCAGCAACGGAAGGAAGCGCATGCCCCCATCCCGGAGGAGGGGAATGACGCATCGAATGGCAACCCCGAGGACATGCCCGTCGGCGACCACCATGCCCTCTCAACCGAAGAGACCGGCGGCTCAGAACTGGCCACGCAAGGACAACTCCGCGCCCTGGCTCAGGAGACCAACGCAAGCCTCCAGACGTTGGTCGCGACGGTGCAGCAACTCGTCGGCCCGACGCCGCCCAACAGGGGCACGTTGGACGATGGCCATCGATGGACAGGGGATCCCCCGCACTTGCGGTCTGCCGTGGTCGACGACCACGGGGCCCAGAAACCGAACACGGAGCGTCGGTTCACGCTGTCCGGCTCTCGTCAGGCGAGGTCACGCGCCTCCTCACCCTATCGTGAAAGGAGCCGAAGAGAGACCGAAGGGACGGACGGCGAATCGAGGACGGCATCGTCTCTTCGATCACGGTCGTCCCGCCGCAGGAGAAGCGAACGACACCACTCGAGAGACCGATCACGGCGGAGCAGGAGCTCCCGCAGGAGGAGTCGGGGAGCGTCGGGACAGCACGACCCCCAGCGTGGCAAAGGCTGCGGAGCCAGCCCCGCTGGCGCCGGTGCTACCTCCACCCCCGATCGATCCAGAGGCAGGCGAGTACCGCATCCCCGGAGGCATCCACGGAGACCGGTGTCCCTTATCACGGAGAATAACCGACGCACGGGTCCCCTCTCGATTCAGGATCCCGGTGCTGGGAAAGTACGACGGAATAGGAGACCCGGCACACCACGTGATGGACTACGAGGGGGACATGGCCTTCTAGGGAGCTGACGATGACCTGCTTTGCCGGGGCTTCTATTCTACTCTCAGGGGAGCGGCGAGGATCTGGTACCACAGCCTGCCCGGCCGCTCCATCGACAGTTTCGAACAACTCGCCCAGTTGTTCTGCAAACAGTTCATGGCGGGGAGGCTGATCAAACCTGGTGCTGAACATCTGTTCAACATAGTGCAAGGCCCGGCCGAGCCACTCCGACAGTTCATGCGCCGCTTCAATGCGGAAAGGCTGAACGTGAACAACCCACCCGACCTGGTGGTCCAGACGGCCCTTAAGAAAGGACTTCGCCACAGGGGCCTCAAGAAGTCCCTACACAACGACCCCCCGAAGGACCTCCCCGGGATCATGGCAAGGGCCGAACGCTTCATGCTGACCGAGGAAGCCTTGGCCGAGGATGCAGGAAAAGCCGCTCGAGGGACCAAGCGCGGCGACGGCGGACGAGTTAGCCCCGAAGGGTACCGGACCGAGAAGAGGCAGAGGAACATGCAGCAGGGAGAAAGCGCGAGGGACACCACCCCGGACGCCATTCTCGCCCAAGTACAGAAGGAAGAGCGAGCTGATCTCCCCCCACCGAAGGCTAAAAGAGGCGGGAAGAACAGGGAGAAGTACTGCAAGTACCACAAGGACGATGGTCATGACACAGAAGATTGCTGGCATTTGAAGAAGGACATTGAGAAGCTGATGAGCCGGGGGCACGCCAGGAACCAGGCCGACGAGCCGGCCCACAGAGAAGGGACCTCCACGCAGCCAGACAAGGGGAAGAAGATCAACACCGTCCAAGGTCCCCTCCGCATCATAGAGTGAGCGGGCGATGTCTCTCCCCCCGGTTGCAGCCTAGTAATGGTGGATAACTCCCTCTGTCTAGCTTCATTTCCTTTTTTCCTTTTCCTCCAAATGTACCGGTCCGACAGGACTCTTGAGAGTACAAATGCATTCCCCTTTTTGTCTTTTCTTAAATCCCCGACGGAGTTGACATGTCACCAATAGCGCAAAAGAATGGGATCGCCGCCTCACTGGAGGAGGAAGAGGAGCCTCGCCCTCGTCGACCGACCCCAGCGCTCATAAGTCCGGGGGCAGTTCCCCCAGCGGGCACGGATGCCGACCGGTCCTAAGCCGAGGAGCTTTGCCCTCGCAGACCGACTTCCGCGCTCATAAGCCTGGGGCAGTTCCCCCAGCAGGCACGGACGCCGACCGGTCCTAAGCCGAGGAGCTTTGCCCTCGCCGACCGACACCTGCGCCCATAAGTCTGGGGGCAATCCCCCCAGCCAGCGCGAACGCCGACCGGTTCTAAGTCAAGGGACCTTGCCCTCGCAGGCCGACTCCTGCGCTCATAAGTCAGGGGCAGTTCCCCCCAGCAGGCACGGACGCCGACCGGACCTAAGCCGAGGAGTTTTTTTCCCTCGCCGACTGACTCCAGCGCCTATAAGTTTGGGGACAATTCCCCCAGCCGACGCGAACGTCATCCAATCCTAGGCCAAGAACGAGGCAGCAACGCAAAATACACGAGAAGTCCGAGTAAGTCAATTTCGTTTATAATAGTTAACCAGAGTACAAAAATGCGTCTTATTTACAGGGGATCAAGGCGAAGGAAACACTCTACAAATAATCCACTCACGACGAATGACAGAGTTCTTCACCTACAGAAGCTAGATCGACACCGACAGAGCAAAATTGGTTGACAAAAGACCCAAAGTAGTTAGCCCAAGCTAGCAGCCATGCGACCAGCAATTATTGGCCACGGAGCCGATAACGAAGCCGAAGGAGATAGCGGGGGCCAGGGATCCATTTCAAGTAGACTGGCCCAAAGCGAAGCGGATGCTTAAAAATTTGAGGATAAGGCCGGGAGGGACTGCTTAGGGAGCCCGAGCTCGGGAGGACACATCCTCGGGCACTTCGCCCTGCTCGGAGCGAGGGGGATCGACCGGCGGAGGGGCTTGCCGGACACGCTCCGCACATTCCCGGAAGGAAGACTGGACGACTTCGACGATCCGAGGGGCGATGAGGTCTTCATACTTACCGAAGGCCTCCCTGAGAACCTCGAAGATCCTCTTCCCCAGGGTCTCGACGACGCCCTTCTCCACCTCCTCCGCAAGCCGCATCACCTGGCGCCGATCCGACAGTTCCCTCTGAAGCTCCTCCCTCTCCAGGCGGAACGACTCCGCCGCTTCCTCAGCCGACTGATGAGCATCCTCCAGCTTTCCCTGGAGGTCACCCACTCGTCCCTCCAACTCGGCCACACGGAGGTTGAGACGCCGAGACTCCATCTGGGCCTCCGTCATAGCCACCTCAGCCGCCCCGGCCCGCTCCTGAGCCCTCATGGAGGACTCCTCCAGCTCCCTCAAGCGGACGGCTCGACACTGCAACTCCACAGCGAGCGCTGAACCCTGAAAAGACGAGACATGGGCTAAGAAGAGGATAAAGAGAAAGAGAGGATAGCAAGATAACCGAACCTGTTGAAGGATCCAGACCAAGGAATCCGACATCTTGTCGGCCGGGATCTTCTTGAGGAGGCTGCGGTCCCGGGGAGGGACGGAGACCTCGGCAACCTGCTGGGCCAGGGCTCGGTCAACAAACATCGAAATCCCAGGGACGACGATCGAAGCCAAGTCGCTCGCCAACAAGGCCCCGACCCCTGGTGATACGGGCGAAGACGCTGCGAGGGGGGTGGCTGACAAAGCTATCGAAGGATCCCCGGCGGTCGCCACGGGAAGCGCGGAACCTGCCGGACCGGAGGGATCCACGTCCTCCTTCCTCTTCTTTCCACCGTGGGGATCCGAAGGCGCCGGAGGGGAACGCTTCCGCCTCGCACCCTCCTCACCCCCGGGAAGGGGATCGCCAGAAGGAGAGGCGGGAGCCGTGACCACCACCTTACCCACGGAAGGCTCGGCTCGGCGCACTTCCTCCTCAACGGTCCTCCGAGGCGCCCTTCCAGAGGTATTACATCGGCTCCGAGCGGCTCCACGACGGATCAGCTCATCGACGTCACGGACGAACTCACGGCCGGCCATCCCTGCAAAGGAGACCGAAATCAGGATGAGTCATAGGGCGATCCGAGGATGAAAAAGCGACCTACCCGGAGACCACAAGACGGCCTTCAGGAGTAGGTCGTCCAACAAAGACCAGATGGATTTCGATTCCAAAGGAAGAGCCGACAGCAGCGCGGCGGCTGCCTGATCAGCGTCAGAAAGGGCTAACGGTAGGCGAGGCTGGACGGACGCGCCCCAGCTTGTCAGAATCTGGGCATCACCCATAAAGACCACAAAGACATAATCCGAGCTCCAATCCCCCGACCAGCGGGGTAGCCCGATCAGACATTCCCTCCTCGAACGGGCTCGGAGGTGCAGCCATGACCCCGGCCCGACCGTCTGGACCTGGTAAAAGTGGAAGAGAAGGGGGAGAGACGGCTCCAGACCGCGAGTGCAGCAAAGCGTTACGAAGCCCGTCAGTACCGCGATCGAGCAAGGGGTGAACTGGCAAAGGGGCACCATGAGATACTCCATGACCTGGACAAGGAAGGGATTGAGCGGGAAACGAAGACCCAGGCGAAACATTTCGACGTAGACGCCGACTTCATTGCTCCTCGGAAGGCAAATCCGCTCGTCGACGAACGGAACTCGGACATCGTACGGGAAGCAGAGATACCTTTCCCGGATCTCCGTGACCACCGAAGGAACGGTCCTCGACGACATACGGAGGATAGCCGGGGGCAAGTTAAGACGCACAGCAACCGACACCACGTCATCACAGGCGAAGTCTGGGAATAGCTTCCCCTTCCCCTTATCCTGGAGGGGACGACTCCCGGAAGAGGAACCTGATCCCACTAGCCGGGACCGGCCCCGCCTGGACTCTGGAGAATCCCTCGCCCCTCGACCAGAACCGCCTATCCTAAGAGCAGCCATAATACGAGAGCGAGAAAGGAAATTACCTTTTAGCTAGTTCGGAGGAGGCAAGGAAGCAAAGGCGACGGGAAACTCCGAGTTGGGGAAAGCCTAGAACAATGGGAAGAGCAAGAAAGAAGTGGAGATCAACACAGCTGGGGATCTTATATACCAGGGATGAATTCGAAGCGCCTGACAAGAACGTGTGGCAAGGCTCGAAGAACCGGCGGCGTTCCGAAATTGGCGCCAGGGGAAGTCCAATCGATCCGCCTCATCATGACCTACATTTATGACCACGCCTCGATTGAAGCGCCACTCAGAATCCCAGGAGGCACAGCGGTCGATCCGAGCAAGCCAAGGCTGATCGACCCCACCAAGGGCGGCTCTCAACTGAAGACAAACCCCACGAATGGTGGGGATAGGCTTGCAGCCACACGTGGCAGCATCAGAAGAACGACGGCGCTTCGGAGCCCGCGCTTTAAAAAATACCGAGCGGGCCAACTCATGATGACGACTAATAAATGAGTCGGCATCGACTGGCGAGCTTGTCAAAATCGGCAGAAGTCACATCGGCCGAGCCGAACCGGCCGAGGCCGATCAACCCGACCGATGGGGGCAATTGTTACGCCTATTTGACTGAGACCCAAAAAACACGAGCCCAGGAGCCCGACCACTGGTCGAGAGCCCATCTGCATCCTCAAGCCCATTCAACAAAGGCCATATAAGGGATCTTCTCAAATGTCGATCCGACCCGGCCCCGATAACCCGCTGGTCACTCGCCCACTCCTGCGAAAACCGCTCCCCCGGATGCGCGACCACTAAATGGCGGTAATGGGGAGGTGCTGGCATGGCGAATAGAGCGGCGGCGAGGGGGCAGATTGATGGGGCACGATCGAGGGCGGGCGTGGGACGTAGGCCAGAGGCAATCACGCTGGGAGCTCTACAAAAGGGCTAGGAAGACGACGAAGAAGAGGACCGCATCTCAGGTAACAAAACCTAAGGTACTCCATCAACGACCTCGTTCCCCCAATTCATCTCCTTCCTCCCCTGCTTGTGCCGAGAGACGCCGTTACGATCTCCTCACGAGTCGAACCGTCTCCACCGGGCCTCCTTTATCAGATCACTATCTGACTTAGGCATCGGAGGGGATTTGGCCGGAACCAAGGTCCGGCCCCCTGACGAGCGTTCTCGTCTACGCAGGTGGACAGCTGATCAACGGGCCGAGGCTACCCCTCGCCCCTCTCCGACCACTCGATCGACTGGATAGTGAGGCTTCCCCTCACCGTCAGCCTGCCGAGGCCGAGCACGCCCTACCGAGGCCGAGCGTCTTAGTCGGGTCCGAGACTCCCCCTCGCCGCCCGTCGACCGTGCATCTACCCGGGCGACTGAGGCTACCCCTCGTCCCCCTTCCAGCCGAGGCCGAGCACGTCTATCCGAGGCCGAGCGTCTCAACCAGGGCCGAGGCTTCCCCTCGCCCCTTCTGCACCAATTCGAAGCCCCCCAAGGGACCCAAAGCGGCCCCCTTGACCACGTTGACCGGGTTCTCCACAGTCAACGCTTTGTAGTGAGAAAACACTCTGAAACAGGAGCTATTTTCTACATTTTGTTGAAGATATAGATATTTTATTAAATGATATGATTTTTTGGCCTAACGTTGACTTCTCTTATTTTTTCAGTTGAAGGTGGCGATTTCCCAGTTCCTACAGATATTTTTGCAGATTTTTCTGAGCTCGCGACTATTTTTCTACATTTTCTGTAAGTTGTGTATCTTTTATTAAATGATGTGATTTTGGCCTAATTTTTTCTTCTCTTATTTTTCTGTTGAAGTGGCAATCGTTCCAATGGATATTTTTAAAGATTATTCTGACTTCGGGGCTATATTCTAAATTTTCTGAAACATATGCATCTTTTTATTAATTAATATGATTTTTGACGTAATTTTGTCTTCTCTTATTTTTCAATTGAAGTTGGCGATCTGCCGATTCCAACAGACATTTTTGCAGATTATTCTAACCTCTGGGCTATTTTCTAAATTTTCTGAATGAAATGCATCTTTTTATTAAATGATATGATTTTTGGTCTAATTTTGTCTTCACTTATTTTTCGGTTGAAATTGGCGATTTGCCATTTCCAACAGATATTTTTGTGGATTTTTCGTAGCTCGATGCTATTTTCTACATTTTATGTAAGATATGGATCTTTTTATTAATGCGATGATTTTTAAATCCTACGTTTGTCTTCTCTTATTTTTTTCAGTTGAATATGTCTATTTACCGGTTCCAACTGACATTTTTACTGATTTTTTCCTTACCAGTGGCTATTTTTCTACTTTTTATGGAAGATATGGATCATTTTATTAAATTATATGATTTTTTTCGCCTAATTTTGTCTTCTCTTATTTTTTTCAGTTTAAGATGGCGTTCTCCCAGTTCCAACAGACATTTTTACGGATTTTAACCTAGAATTTATTTTCTGTATTTTTTCGAAGATATGGATCTGTTTAATAAATAATATGATTTTTGGCCTAATTTTATCTTCTCATATTTAACAGATGAAGATGGCGATCTCCTGGTTCCAACTGACATTTTTGCTGATTTTTCCGAGTTCGGGGCTATTTTTCTACATTTTATGGAAGATATGAATCATTTTATTAAATGATATGTTTTGGCTTAATTTTCTCTTCTCTTATTTTTCAGTTGAAGATGACGATTTTTTGGTTCCAACAGAAATTTTTGCGGATTTTTTTGAAGCTCTGTGTTATTTTCTACATTTTATGGAAGATATGGATTTTTTTAATAAATGATATGATTTTTATATCATACGTTTTTCTTCTCTTATTTTTTCAATTGGATATTGCGATCTACCGATTTCAGCAGATATTTTTTTCTGATTTTTGTTAGCTTAGGGCCATTTTTCTTCATTTTAGGGAAGATATGGATCATTTTATTAAATGATATGATTTTGTGGCCTAATGCTGTCTTGTCTTATTTTTCAGTTGAAGATGGCATTCTCCCGGGCCCAACGGAGATTTTTGCGGATTTTTTGAACTATATGCTATTTTCTACAATTTTTGCAATATATAAAAAATTTTATTAAATAATATGATTTTTAGCCTAATTTTTGTCTTCTCATATTTTTCAGATAAAGATGGCGATCTCCCGGTTCCAACGGACATTTTTGCAGATTTTTCTGAGCTCCGGGCTATTTTCTACATTTTCTGTAAGATATGGATCTTGTGATTAAATGATATGATTTTTATAGCTAATTTGTCTTCTCTTATTTTTTAAGTTGAAGATGGCGATCTCCCTATTCCAACAGACATTTTTGCGGATTTTTCTGAGCTCGGTGCTATTTTCTACATTTTATTAAAGATTTGGCTCTTTTTATTTACTGATATGATTTTTGTAGCCTAATTTTGTCTTCTCATATTTTTCAATTGAGGATGGCAATCTCCCGCTTGCAACCGACATTTTTGTTGATTTTTCTGAGCTCGGGACTATTTTCTACATTTTCAGGAGGTGTAACAACCCTTGTGAGTAAATACTAAGTAACTATTAAGTTAGCCCTAGTCTCTTGTATATATATGCATGCACGTTCACTTGAATGAAGAGATTTGCATTTGTACCCTCCCCCTCAATTTTGCATTTATACCCAAAAATTATGTATATTTCCATAATTGACAAGAAATGCGGGTTTGTGCACAAGAGTTTCCTAAATGGCATGCTCGGTAATAGAGCAAGCAAGTTGGTGGGCAATTAAAATAGAGAGAAAGAGAGTGATGGCAACCTTGTAATTAAGCGACCAAGTCAACGGGGTTTTAATGAGGGGCAATATGCAATGGCAAACTTGTAAATAAAACACCAAGTTGGAGGGCCATTTCATGAGAGGCATTGTGCAATGGCACACCTTCTAACTAAAACCCAAAAATGGAGGGCAAATGTGAAATAATTATAAGCCATGGTAAACTTGTGAATAATGAGAATATTAGGAGATAACACCTAATTAACAAAATTCCCCAAGCGTCTACATAATTACACACCTCTCTCTCTCTCTCTCTCTCTCTCTCTCTCTCTCTCTCTTTTTTCATTTTAAATTCCTTTTTGTTTTACTCTCTCCCATATGGTGTGGTTGGATAAAACTTTCAAAAAAAAGAGAAAGAAAAGAGAGAAGAGAAAGGAGAAGAAGAGGAGGAGGAGGAGGCCTAAGCTCGGAGAGGACTTCCAATCAAGCCCTAACCCTGTCTAGAAGCTCTTCATACGTAGGAATCTCCATCACTCACCCTATATTTGTAGTTGATGATGAAAAAATGCTTGTATGTTTAAGTTTTTGAGAATTGGGATTTGGTTATTTCTTTGGGATAATGATGGAATTGGGCCCAAAATCATGTTTCTTTTTATAAATTCTTAGTAAAGATCATGTTTTTATTTATTAATATTGGGGAAATGTTAGATATGAGTGAAATATGTCATTTTTAGGATGTATGGTTAATAACAAGTTCTCATTTTGCTAACAGATTACATTTTTATGGATAAGCTAGTTTTTAGGCTTAATAAAAATGCCACCTTTGTTTAAAAATAACAAAAGAGGAAAATTTCAATAAGCTAAAAGACCACATTTTTATTAAAAACCTAGTCTAGATAAGCCATAGTATGACATCCTACACTAAACCCACATGGTTGCACTCAAATTCACATGTTGTAAGATCACACTCCCTCATTTTCAGAAAAAACCCCCTATCTTGAATAACATACCTTCACTAATGTTCAAAAGAGTTTTTTTAACAAAGAGTTTTTTACAAGTTTAAAGCTCTCTAACATGGTCTCATGTACTTTAGAGCCTCTTAAAATGTGCTTAATAAGAGATCCTACAACGTTTACCATGTTTCTGAAAGAACTAAAGATCTAGATTAATCATTAATCAAGACCACGCAAATAATAATATAGATATACAATATGCTGAATCTTAAAACGTTACCTTCTCTGTTTTGCGAAAGAGTACATGAGTCCATTGCTAATAGCCTGAAAGAGATCCTGACGATAACGAAGCGGATGATCTTCCAGAACAGCACGAATCCACTGTTGGAGAAATCCTTTGGCTTTCTCCCGGTTCTCTCCTAGCAACGGGGCGTAGAAAAGAAGGCTAACTTGTTTGTGCGCTCTGGGGATCATGGCTGCATATATATAGAGGCTAGCCTCCTTAGCCCTAGGATTTTCAATTCGGTCCATCAACTAATTGAAGCCCAATAGTCGACATACATAAAGGCCCACAACCTATATGACTTATTTAAGCCCACTTAACTTATAAAATAAGATCACTTATACATTGGGCTTTAATATGACAGTGTAGCACCATATAATTATTTATCGCATATAAGCCCAATGTTGGATTAAGATCCAACTTAGTTAGATAAGTTCCAACAATCTCCCACTTGGGCTATGATACGTCTATTTTGCGGAGGCCCAACATATAAATCATGGGCCCAAAGGCGCAGCCTACTACGCGAAATCATGGGGGGGTCCAAGCCCACCAAACGAAGCCCGAAAGACACGAGCCCAGAAACCCGACTACCGATCAGAAGCCCATCTGCGAGATCAGGCCCACCTGACAAGGCCCCCTAGAGGACCCCCGAACGTCGATCTGACCCGACCCTGAAAACGCGCAAGTCACTCACCCACTCCAGCGATAACCGTTCCCCCAGGCCCGCTACCACTTAATGGCCGTTATGGGGGAGGTGCTGGGATGGCGCAGGGAGCGGCGATGGGGAGACGGATTGAGGGGGCACGATTGGGGGCGGACGAGGGACGTGAGTCATGGGTGGACGCGACGAGAGGCCTATAAAAGGGCTAGGAGGACGACTGGACAAAAGACCGCATCTCAGGTAACAAAACCTAAGGTACTCCATCAACGACCTAGTTCCCCCACTTCATCTCCTTCCCCCCGCTCGCACCGGAGGACGTCGTTCCGATCTCCTCTCGAGTCGAACCGTCCCCGCCGAGTCTCCTCTTTCAGATCGTCATCTGACTTAGGCATCGGAGGGGATTTGGCCGGAACCAAGGTCCGGCCTCCCTGACGAGTGTTCTCGTCTGTTCAGGAAGACGTTAGATCCACGAGCCGAGGCTTCCCCTCCGCTCCACGCCAGCCGCGCATCAAGCGAGACGACCGAGGCTACCCCTCGTCGTCCGACCGACCGAGGCCGAGCGCAGCCATCCGAGCCGAGGCTCCCCCTCAGCTCTGCATCGGTCGTGCATCAAGCCCAGGCGTCGAGGCTTCCCCTCGTCGTCCGACCGTCCGAGGCCGAGCATCTCACACCGGGCCGAGGCTTCCCCTCAGCCCCCTTGAGGCCGAGGATCCAGACCTGGCCCAGCTGACGTGCCCCACGTCGACTGCATCTCCGATTCGCGTCGCGTCTACACGTGCTCGACGCACCCAAGGGACCCAAATCGGCCCCTTGACCACGTTGACAGGGCAGTCCATGGTCAACGCTTCTGTAGTGAGAAAACACTCTGAAACATATGGCGCCGTCTTTGGGAACGAACTATCCCATGAAAAAACAAACCACACTTGCAATGGCGCGCACCTGCAACGGGAAGAGACACATGCCCCCCCATCCCAGAGGAGGGAAATGGCGCACCCAACAGCAACCTTGAGGGCGCACCCAACGGCAATCACCACGCCCCCTCAGCTGAAGAGACTGGCGAGACCAAGCTGGCCATGCAGGAGCAACTCCGTGCCCTGGCCCAGGAGACCAACGCGAACATTCAGACGCTGGTCACGAAGGTACAACAGCTCATCAGCACCGCGCCAGCCAACGGAGACGTGTTGGGCGATGGCCATCGTTGGGAGGGGGCCCACCGCTCCTGCGGTCTGCTGTGGTCGCTGACCACGGAAACCGAAGACCGAACCCGGAGCGTCGGTTCACACTACCCGGCTTCCACCAGGCGAGATCGCGTGCCTCCTCCTCTCATCGCGAAAGGAGCAGGAGGGGTACCGAATACACGGGGGACGAATCGGTGACCGCGTCGTCTCGTCGGCCACGATCACCCCATCGCAGAAGGAGTGATCGGCACCACTCGAGGGACCGATCACGGCTAAGCGGAAGCTCCCGCCGGAGGAGCCGGGAACGCCAGACCAGCCCCACCCCCAGTGTGGCGAGGGCCGTTGAGCCAGCCCAGCCAGCGCCTGTGCCACCTCCACAACCGAACGAGCCTGAGGTAGGCGGGTGTCGGACCCCCGGAGGCATCCACGGAGACCGATGCCCCCTGTCACAGAGAATAACCGACGCGCGGGTCCCCTCTCGATTCAAGATCCCAATGCTGGGGAAGTACGACGGGATAGGAGACCCAGGGAACCATGTGATGGACTACGAGGGGGACATGTCCTTCCAGGGAGCCAATGATACCCTGCTCTGCAGGGGCTTTTATTCGACCCTCAAGGGAGCAACGAGAACTTGGTACCGCAGCCTACCCATCCGCTCCATTGACAGCTTCGAGGAACTCACCCAGCTGTTTTGCAAACAGTTCATGGCAGGGCGACAGGTAATGCCTGATGCTGAACATTTGTTTAACATAGTGCAGGGCCCGACCGAGCCGCTCCGACAATTTATGCGCCGCTTCAACGCTGAGCGGCTGAACGTAAACAGCCCTCCCGACCTCGTTGTCCAAACGGCCCTAAAGAAAGGGCTGCGTCATAGAGGCTTGAAGAAATCTCTGCATAATGATCCCTAGAAAGACCTCCCTGGGATCATGGCAAGGGCCGAGCGCTTCATGTTGACCGAGGAGACCTTGGCCATCAAGGCAGGAAAGGCCAGACGAGGGACCAAGCGCGGCGATAGCGAGCGCCGCAGCCCCGAAGGGTACCGGACAGAGAAGAGGGCGAGAAACAAGCAGCGGAGGGAGGATACGAGGGATGCCACCCCGGACGCCGTCCTCAGTCAAGTGCAGAAGGAAGAGCGCGCTGATCGCCCCCCGCTGAAGACAAAAAGAGGGGGGGGGGGGGAAATGAGGAAAAGTATTGCCGGTACCACAAAGACAACGGCCACGACACTGAAGACTGCTGGCACCTAAAGAAGGACATCGAGAAGCTGATGAGCCGAGGGCACGCAAAGAACTTTACCGATGACCCGGCCCACGGAGAAGGAACATCCAAGCAGCCGTACAAAGGAAAAAAGGTCAATGCCGTCCAAGGACCCCTCCGCATCATAGAATGAGCAGGCGAGGCCCCCCAGTCACCGCCCAGTCGGGAGGAGATTATCTATGTTCACATCCCCCCGTCTTGCTTTATTTCTTTTTTGCTCCAAATGTACTAGTCCAATAGGACCTTTAAGAGTACAAATGCACTCCTTTTTCCTTTCCTTCATCTCCGACGGAGTCAACATTTTTGCTAAGACTACATAAGAGTGAAGACTGCCACCTCACCGGATGGGGGGTCAATCAAAACTGGTCATAAGCTGAGGAGCTTCACCCTCGTTGACCGACTCCGACGCTCGTAAGTCTGGGGGCAATTCCCCCAGCCAGCGCAGACGCCGACCGGTCCTAAGCCGAGTAGCTTCACCCTCGCTGACCGACTCCATCGCTCGTAAGTCTGGGGGCAACTCCCCCAGCCAGCGCGGACGCCAACCGGTCCTAAGCCGAGGAGCTTCACCCTTGCTGACCGACTCCATCGCTCATAAGTCTGGGGGCAATCCCCCAGCCAGCGCAGACGCCGACTGGTCCTAAGCCGAGGAACTTCACCCTCGCTGACCGACTCCATCGCTCGTAAGTCTGGGGGCAATTCCCCCAGCCAGCGCAGACGCCGACCGGTCCTAAGCCGAGGAGCTTCACCCCCGCTGACCGACTCCATCTCTCGTAAGTCTGGGGGCAATTCCCCCAGCCAGCGCAGACGCCGACCGGTCCTAAGCCGAGGAGCTTCACCCTCGCTGATCGACTCCATTGCTCATAGGACTGGGGGCAGCCCCCCCAGCCAATAAGGGTGTCAACCGACTTGTCCACTCGAGGGGCAAGGGGCGACCTCTCGGAGGCAGGAGGCGAGCGACCACCATCAGCAGAGGAGCCGAGGTCGCAGCAACAAAGCAAAATGCGCGGAAAATTCAAGTAGGTCAATTTCATTTCCAACAGTTAACCGAGGTACAAAAGTGTGTCTTTTTTACAGGAAATTGAAGTGGAGAAACCTCCTTACAAATAATCCACTCTCGGCGAACAACAAAATTTGTCATCCACGAAAACTAGGGTAACACCGGCAGAGCAAAACTTGTCGACCAAGAACACGAAATTGCTGGCTTAAATGAACATCCTTGCAATCAGCAATTGTTTGCCCCGAAGCAGAGAGCCGGTAAAGATGCCAATGGAGATTGCGAGGTCAGGGATCCATTTCAAGTAGGCCGGGCCAAAGCGAAGCGGATGCTAAAAAATTTGAGGATAAAAACAAGGATGACAGGCCGGGAAGGATGACCTAGGGGACCCGGGCTCGGGAGGACGCATCCTCGGGCGCCTCGCCCTGCTCGGAGCGAGGGGGATCGACAGGCGGAGGGGCTTGCCGGACGCGCTCCGCACAATCCTGGAAGGAGGACTGGATGACTTCGACGATCCGGGGGCCGATAAGGTCTTCATACTTACCGAAGGCCTCCCTGAGGACCTCGAAGATCCTCTCCCCCAGAGTCCCGACAGCGCCCCTCTCCACCTCATCCGCAAACCGCACCACCTGACGCCGATCTGACAGTTCCCTCTGAAACTCCTCCCTCTCCAGGCGGAACGACTCCGCCGCTTCCTCGGCCGACCGCCGAGCGTCCTCCAACTCTCCCTGGAGATCGGCAACTCGTCCCTCTAGCTCGGCCACCCGGAGCTTGAGTTGTCGAGACTCCATCTGGGCCGCCACCGCAGCTACCTCCGCCGCCCCAGCCCGCTCGTGGTCCTTCACAGAGGACTCCTCCAGCTCCCTCAAATGGACAGCTCGACACTGTGACTCGACAGCGAGTGTTGAACCCTGAACGACAAGACATGAGCCAAGAAGAGAGCGAAGGAAAGAAAGGGACATCGGGATAGCCGGACCTGCTGAAGGATCCAGACCAAGGTGTCTGACACCTTGTCGGCGGGGGCCCTCTCAAGGAGACTACGGTCCCGGGGGAGGACGGAGCCCTCGGCCAACTGCTGAGCCAAGGCTCGGTCGACAAACACCGAATCCCCGGGGGTGACCTCGAGGGAGGCCGAGCTGCTCGCCAACAGGGCATCGATTCCCAATAATGGAGGTGGAGACGCGGCGACGGGGGCGGTCGTCAGGGTCACTGGAAGATCCTCGACGGCCACCGCCGGGGGCACGGAGCGCACCGGACTGGAGGGATCCACGTCTTCCTTCCTCCTCTTCCCTCCGTGAG
Source organism: Scilla litardierei (assembly GCA_030789695.1). Classification (NCBI taxonomy): domain Eukaryota; kingdom Viridiplantae; phylum Streptophyta; class Magnoliopsida; order Asparagales; family Asparagaceae; genus Scilla; species Scilla litardierei. The sequence continues at coordinate 99,827,408 of CM061134.1, read as the reverse complement.
GCTCGGCAGGTGCCAAAGGGGAGCGCTTCCGCCTCATGCCACCTCCACCCTCGGGGACAAAAGGGGGCACGCCAAGCGCAAGAGGAGCTGCACCGGACCCGTCGTTACCCCCCGCCACTTGGGCCGGTGGGACGGATCCGGCCCTTGCGACCCCCCCGGGGAGGAGACTACCAGAAGAAAAGACGGGAGGCATGGCCACCACCTTGCCCACGGTGGGCTCGGCTCGGCGCACCTCCTCCTCAACGGTCCGCCGAGGTGCCCTACCCGAGGTGCTACCTCGGCTTCGAGCGGCTCCACGCCGAATCAGCTCATCAACGTTGCGGGTGAACTCGCGACCAGCCATTCCTGCAAGCAAAACCGAAATCAGGGTAAGCCACGGGGAAATCCAGGACTGAAAAAGCGACCTACCCGGAGACCACAAGACGGCCTTCAGGAGTAGGTCGTCCAGCAAAGGCCAGATAGACTTTGCCTCCAAATGGAGGGCCGACAGCAGCGCGACGGCCGCCTGATCAGCCTCGGAGAGGGTTAGCGTCGGGCAAGGCCGACCTGACCCACCCCAACCTGTCAAAATCTGAGCATCCTCAAGGAAGACCACGAAGACATAATCCGAGCTCCACTCCCCCGCCCAGTGGGGTAGCCCGATCAGGCATTCCCTCCCCGCGCGGGCTCAGAGGTGCAGCCATGACCCTAGACCGACCGTCTGGATCTGATAAAAATAGAAGAGGAGGGGGAGAGATGGCTCCAGACCGCGAGTGCAGCAGAGCATCACAAAGCCTGTCAGAACCGCAACCAAACAGGGGGTAAACTGGCAAAGGGGCACCATGAGGTACTCCATGACTTGGATGAAGAAGGGATTGAGCGGGAAACGAAGACCCAGACGGAACATCTCAACGTAAACGCCGACTTCGTTGCTCCTCGAAAGACAGATCCGCTCGTCGATGAAAGGGACTCGAACATCATAGGGTGACAGAGGTACCTTCCTCGAATCTCCGCAGCCGCCAGAAAAGAAGTCCTCGACGGCGTTCTGAGGACAACCGGAGGTACATTAAGCCGCACGGCAGCCGACACCACATCATCGCCAGCATAGTCTGGGAAGAGCTTCTCCTTCCCTTTATCTCAGAGGGAACGGCTCCCCGAGGAGGAACCGGATCCCACAGATCGGGGCCCGCCACGCCTGGACTCAGGAGGATCCCTCGCCCCTTGGCCAGAGCCACCTATCCTAAGAGCAGCCATAATATGAGGATGGGAAAGGAGTTACCTTTTTGTTTATTTGGAGAAGGCAAGGAAACGAAGGCGGCGGAAGACTCCGAGTTTGTGGAAAGCCCATAACAGAGAGAAGAGCGAGGAAGAAGTTGGAATCAAAGCAGCTGGGGCACTTATATACAAGACCCAGGGGCGAATTCAAAATGCTTGACAGGAACGCGTGGCAAGCCTCAAAGAGCCGGCGGCATTTCGAAATCGGTGCCAAGGGAAGTCCTATCGATCCGACTCATCATAACCTTCATTTATGACTACGCCTCGATTGACGGGCCAATCGGAACCCCAGGAGTCACATCGGTCGAACCGAGCCGGCCAAGGCCGATCGGCCCCACCGATGGGGGGAAATTGATACGTCTATTTTGCGGAGGCCCAACATATAAATCATGGGCCCAAAGGCGCAGCCTACTACGCGAAATCATGGGGGGTCCAAGCCCACCAAACGAAGCCCGAAAGACACGAGCCCAGAAACCCGACTACCGATCAGAAGCCCATCTGCGAGATCAGGCCCGCCCGACAAGGCCCCCTAGAGGACCCCCGAACGTCGATCCGACCCGACCCCGAAAACGTGCAAGTCACTCGCCCACTCCAGCGATAACCGTTCCCCCAGGCCCGCTACCACTTAATGGCCGTTATGGGGAGGTGCTGGGATGGCGCAGGGAGCGGCGATGGGGAGGCGGATTGAGGGGGCACGATTGGGGGCAGACGAGGGACGTGAGTCATGGGTGGACGCGACGAGAGGCCTATAAAAGGGCTAGGAGGACGACTGGACAAAAGACCGCATCTCAGGTAACACAACCTAAGGTACTCCATCAACGACCTAGTTTCCCCACTTCATCTCCTTCCCCCCGCTCGCGCCGGAGGATGTCGTTCCGATCTCCTCTCGAGTCAAACCGTCCCCGCCGAGTCTCCTCTTTCAGATCGTCATCTGACTTAGGCATCGGAGGGGATTTGGCCGGAACCAAGGTCCGGCCTCCCTGACGAGTGTTCTCGTCTGTTCAGGAAGACGTTAGATCCACGAGCCGAGGCTTTCCCTCCGCTCCACGCCGGCCGTGCATCAAGCGAGACGACCGAGGCTACCCCTCGTCGTCCGACCGACCGAGGCCGAGCACATCCATCCGAGCCGAGGCTCCCCCTCAGCTCCGCATCGGTCATGCATCAAGCCCAGGCGCCGAGGCTTCCCCTCGTCGTCCGACCGTCCGAGGCTGAGCATCTCACACCGGGCCGAGGCTTCCCCTCAGCCCCCTTGAGGCCGAGGATCCAGACCCGGCCCAACTGACGTGCCCCACGTCGACTGCATCTCCGATTCGCGTCGCGTCTACACGTGCTCGACGCACCCAAGGGACCCAAATCGGCCCCTTGACCACGTTGACCGGGCAGTCCACGGTCATCGCTTCTGTAGTGAGAAAACACTCTGAAACAGGCTATATGCTAAACTTTATAATTATATTTCGTTGTGCATACAACCAAATAAGATCTTAACTTACAGTCATTTCTTTAATGAGTCAAAAAACAATCCGGTCCATCAATTATATTAGCAAGGAATCAAAGAGATCCTTGCCGCAGCAATTGTAGCTCGACCTATCAGTGGTCACCGTGCTAATACAAAAGAATGACATGGATTATGAATGGATGTGTAGCATGGAAATTACATTTAATGTGATCTAACATGTCTATTTCCAACTGATCCTCCTTAACCTTAGTAAGATTATAAACAAACCAAAATCAGAGTGTAGCCGAACTGAACCAAAACTTTATTTCTGATCAGAAAATAGCCTCAAGCTTAAGCTGGAGACTTTAATTTTTTGTCTATCACATGAGCACGCAAAAGAACAAACTCCCACAAAACTAAATGTTCTTAATAAAATGACATCCATATGAGTAGCGAGCTCATAAAACCTTTTGGATGACATTCCCTTAGTATAACAGATCTGTAATTACACGGTTTGTTCTGATATGCTCATTAGACAATTATACACTCCGAATTATTAATCAACAATCTAGGAACTTGATCTCTGAACATCTAAACTTTGTCGAGTTCCTGTTATTGCTGGAATATAAAACTGCATACTTTATTGTCATTAAATAAACTGTGTGGTGTTTTAATACCATCCTTGATTTGCAGCATAGTGACAAAATATGCAGATATATTTCATGATTTGGATGTCATATAATATTATATGAAATCTAAAGCTGTCTCAGAAGAGACTATATAAAAGGGACTATTTAGATCTCTTCTAGTAGATGGCGCCTAACATAGATTTTCATAAATTCTTTGCATCCAATAAATGATTATAGCCAGTATACCAAAATGATCTCAAACCTTTTTGAATACTGATCCTTGAACATGTAACCCTTTTGTTCTCCATAAATACCGTAAGACCTATTTGGCTGCTGTCAAATGGTCTACTCCTGAACTTAACAATCTGCCCAACACACCTGTAATATACGCAGTAACCAAATGCATATAAAACTGAGCATACTTTAGACTCCCTATTGGTGAGATATAGGGAATCTTCTGAAGTAAATTCTTGGGGTAATCAATGAGACTAAACTTGTCTCCTACAAAACTTAACATACATTACCATATAGACATCATAGAAATTACACGCTCCCACAAAACTTAAGATATATAACATCATTAAACATCCTCTCAAAGCCGAACGAGGTGATCACTTAATGTAATTTAATATATCATTAATGATATTGAAATGCTCTACTACTGTCATTATAAACCTTACATAGTCTTTCATGAAAACTAAACAGAAAGTCTCTTTACAATTAATGCATTTTTTTCTGTATAAAGTTTTTGAGTGATACGCTTTAAGTCTTTTCTTAATACCCTTTTGAATTCCTTTTGATTATAAAAAACTATGTACAATCAATAAGTTTCAAACCTTATGGCAATGAGAAAAGATTTTAAGTATCATTCAAAATCTTTCTTAATTAATGCATTAATCCATTTTAGAGATGTAGAACTTTTATGACTTGATGTAATTCGAACTTCCATCATCGTAATGTCAACAGTGAACTTGTCATCTCTTTAATGGATTTCCTGAATGGAAATTAGTGCTTTGAGGTGCTAGAGTTTGTCCATATGAACAATTTTCCGAATGGGAGGAATTGCAACATTATCTTGAATTTATTATGTCTTGAACAATGTCAAGAATACCATCCTGAACAATGCCAACAACACCTGTGGGGATATAATCCTCTTCAAGAATAATGTCACTAACTAAATTTCCCCTCAAGCTCAGTATCCTCAAATAGGTGTGCATTTCCTAATTCGTAAATTAATAATTGTGGGATTATATAAAATCATACAAATATCACAATTTAAACTATTCAACAAAACTAGAAAATCATTAGCATTAAGTCCAGTTTCTTTATTAGGCTTATAAAACCTTAACTTAGTTGGTCATCCAAACATGCAAGTGATTTAAGTTCATTTGTTGAAATTTCATCAAGGATATAAGCTGCAATCAAAAAATAACCGAATTCTAAATTGTTAATTCTTTCTTTATAACACATGTACTTAAATTGCAGGAATTTTATAAATGAAGCAACATTTCCAATAAATGAAGATTATAATGATCTTTTAAAGAACCAGAATAAACTAATTTTGAATCATGAGACAACCAAATTTTCCATTTATAATTAAACAATAACAACTGAATTTGTTCAAAAATAGAAATAGAAATCCAAATTTTGTTAAAACGGTACATAATAGTCTCATAAAATTCAAACACAGTCTAGCCTTTAAAAGAAATAATCTAAATTTAATTTGCTTCTACTTGAACCATCTTGTCATTGCCCATATTGATGTATCTTTCACCATTATTTGGCTCTTGGCATCTTAGGCAATCCTGCATAGACACAATGATGTGAATGGTTATACTAGGATCTTTCCATCACGTGTCTATAAGTACCATAGTTTGCAGGAAAAGAAATTAACTTAGAATTAAACCAAATTAAAGAAACATATCCTTTTTAGCACGCCAAGCGTGATAATTTGTGCAATTCTTTTTTACATGCCCTTCAGCTCCACAAAAGAAACAACCATTATCTTCTGAACTTTTCAGTTCCCTTTGTTGTTTCTTTTAAGAAGCTGTATCTGCAGCTTCAGTATCCTTCTTCCTTTTGTTGAAGGTAGAGGTCGGGTGAGTGCTTTCTGTCTTTTCTTGCTTAAATCTTCCTTTACACAGTATGAGATAAGCTCATCCAGAGACCAAGTCTCATCCTTCAGATTGTAGCTCATCTTAAACTGGTTAAACTGTGATGGAAGAGATATCAAAACAAAATGCACTAGCAGATCCTCAGAGAGGTCTAGCTCAAGTTCTTTCAACCTTGAAGCAATATTAGACATCTTCAATATGTGCTCCCTGATGTTTCCTTTACCTCCATATTTCATTGAAGTTAGGTTTGTCAAGAATATACTAATCTCACTCTTTTCATTCTTGACAAACTTCTTTTCAAGCTCAATAAGGAACCATTTAGCTGGGTAAATTTTCTCTGAAATAGAGCCCCTGAGATATTCTGGAATGGCGTTCTTCACAAGCATTAGGCATATGCGATTTGATCTCTTCCACTCTTCCATCTCCCTCTTTTCATCAGAGGAACTCTCATCAGTGAGTGGTGGAGGACTATGAGTCCTTAATGCCATATCAAGACCCATGACTCCAAGGATTATCAAAAGGTTCTCCTTCCATGCCGTGAAGTTAGTACCATTAAGTACTGGAATAGATTTGAGGTTGGTAGAAATTTTTTCAAAATAATAGCTGAAAAAGAGAACAAGAAAACAATTGTAACATGTTCATATGACTATTAAACAAAATAATACCAAATTCAAATTAATGCTATTTTTCCATCTCAAGACATCCTCCACTAGTTCAACATTTATCTTTGGATAATCTATTGACTAGTCATTGACATCTTGTTGTAGCAATCAAACAATGACAATAATAACATGCCAAAAATAAAAATTCCTTTGGGCCGAATTAAATTTGCATGCATTGGTCTCACTAATCATCACCTTGTCTATTGCCACAGGGGCACATAAAATGTTATAGAACGCTAATCTTCCTTTGGGCCAATTTAGCATTCTTATGAAATCATGGGCACATAAAATTCCTTTGATATTTAAGAAATGAAATAACGCAAACAAGAGAGCCCACTTTGGTGAGATGATGATTGCACGAAGTCATTTTAAAAATATATACCTTTGCAAAATTTGAATCTATGTCGCATTTTAATACATGAATTTAAACTTTAAGTGGAAATATTCAAGTCCACTTTTATTCAAAATAAAATTTAAGGCAACCAAAATTTTCATACAAAAGTATGTATTCAACTTGTTATATTTCAAGATTAAAACTAATCTTCACAAGAAAACCCACTTTGGTGAGTTGATGATCCAATCAATCTATATTCGAAATATATAATTAATTGTGCCAAAAATTTGAAATGAAACTAAACTGAATTTAACAAAAAAATGATTACACTAAGTGGTAATATATAAGGACCTTTTATTCCACCTTTCAAATCATTTATATTGAGTTAAATAAAATCCATAATTTCAACACAAATTTTCTTCTTCAAAATGGGGTATATATGTATACTAATGTGTATATGAACATACATATAAATATATATATATATATACACCCTATCACATTTTATATAAAACTTTAAAATGCGTGAAAATTCCGTACGACCATTTACTTGATGGTTAGTGCACAAAATTCCTTAAGACCTTTTAAAAAATTATCTTTGAGGAGAAATAACGTTATAAACTTTTATTTCCTCCCAAAAAAACACTTGAATTTTGTGTTATATTTTAACTTCATATTTAGGCAAACTGAATTTTCATACTAAGGTATTAAGTCAACTTGTTATATATCGAAATATATATATGTATTTATTGTAATGCCCTACAAGCTACTGCACAAGTACTAGAGGGGGGGTGAATAGTACTTTAAAAATAACAAGGAGTATAATTCCTAATTATAGTGCAAACAACTACCAAATCAATTTGCGGAAGCTTAAATTGAATGACAACAACAAAATTAACAATGCTAACAAAAGATGTTACTGGGTTCGGATCCACCCAAGTCTCTCCGACTTGTTCCCGGTGATCATACGTCCCAACCACCCGGATCCCCTCTGGATACTTAGGTTAGAAACCCTAACCCAAGATTTCCACTATGATATCTTGTGAAAAACCTTCACAAGATCAAATCATACATGCAATGGCAATAGTGAATCCCACAACCCGGGATCACAACCTTCTCTCACAACCGAGAGAATCAACAAGCAATATAAACAAGTTTATAATGAAATAAACAATCTTACCACAAAATCATATCCCTTGAGTTTTCTTACCAAATAGGTGCAAGGAGGGATTTGAGGAAGATGAAGTCACCAAGACCTAGCACCAAAGAAATGACCAGCAATGGGTGCCTAGGAGTGATTTGGAGACTTGAATCAAGCTAGAGCTTGAAGGGCTCACCAAGAACAAACTTCTCTCAAAATGGATTCTAGATCTAGAAAGTGAGAGAATGGATTTCTTGTGAGGAAGAGAGCTTTGGAAATGAGTGAGAATGGCTATCTCTTTCAATCTGAATGAATCTCTTAATGGCAGCTCTAACCTAGAGAGAAATGACCTAGGTTCGTATTTATAGGGTCCCATAAAAACAAGTTAGGTCAAGTCCCAACGGATAGAAATCTGAGGCAACTAGTCGGTCAAAGAACAACCACTGACCGACTAGTTCATCAACTAGTCAGTCAGTCAAACAACATGGACCGACTAAATGAAGAACTGAGAAGTGATTGAATTTCAGACCTAGAAATCTAGTCGGTCCAAGAAGACTTTCTGACCGACTAGTTTCACAACTAATCGGTCAGTCAGTGAACGTAGACCGACTAAGAGGCAAAAACAAATAGGCTGAATACAAATTGATTTAGTCGGTCCAAGAACAAATGTTGACCGACTAGATTATCAACTAGTCGGTCACCAAACGTTCTTAGACCGACTAACGATAAACAGTAGCTTAGGAGAAATTTGGCATGTACAGTACATCGCAACTAGTCGGTCAAAGAAGCATCACTGACCGACTAGTTCACAAACTAGTCGGTCGGTGAGTCAACGTAGACCGACTAACTGTAAACAGTACTGAATAAGAAAAGATTAACTCACACTAGTCGGTCCAAGAAGCTTTTCTGACCGACTAGATCACCATCTAGTCGGTCATTACTTCTTCTTGTACCAACTAACATGCACAAACAAGTCCGAATCGAAGCGCGATGCTTCGAGGAAGTTAGAATGGACTTGTACAAAGATCCTAGAGCTACGATATGAGCGATATGAAGATAGAATCGTAAGATATACTCAAGGCTTAACATTCTATAGATCGAAGCTAAAAGACTATAAATAAAACCTTAATGAACGGTCTTCGAGAGCTTCGATCAATTCTTCATGACTTCCAAAACGGTCCAAGAGCTTCAACGAAGCTTTAGGCAATGAATACAAGCTTTGAGAAGTCTTGAGATGTCGCTTTGATTGTTCTCATGAATTTGGCGATGATCTCTAATACTACGCTCACAAATTGTTAGTTCATGAATTATTTATGTTTGCTCATCATCAAAACCAAATCCGGGGAGTCCAATATTCAACATTCTCCCCCTTTTTGGTGATGACAAACCAACATAAATAATAATCAAAAATAATGATTCAAATGTAAAATACTTACTCCCCCTGCATTGATGACACGTTAATTCCAAAATGAATATATATAAATTGCATCAATCAGACGAGTAAGATATATAACGAGAATCGATTTTTGAAAATCCTTATATATATATATCTTAACTCCCCCTGAAGCTAACACATCAAATTAGATTCTTGGAATTTTCATTTGTCCTATTTATTATCATTATCTCTCCCCCTTTGGCATTATCCCAAAAATGGGGGGGGGGGGGGGGGGGGGCATACAACGACAACAACTCGGAAACGGAAAATCCAACATCGGGAGTAATAGATATTGACAATGGACCTAATTGACACCAAGGCAAAAGTGATGAAATCAAATCAAGGTGTGCCAAATTGTCCATTATCAAAAAGCGATAATTAAAATAATCAAAAATACCAAATATTTATTCATTTATTGAATAAAGAAACATACTCTCTGTTTCAGAGTGTTTTCTCACTACAAACGCGTTGACCGTGGACAACCCGGTCAACGTGGTCAAGGGGCCCGCTTGGGTCCCTCGGGTGTGTCAAGTTGGTGCAGACGAGGCACGAGTCGGAACTGCAGACGACGCGGAGCGCGTCAGCTGGGCCGAATCGGGGTCCTCGGGCGTTGGTAGGGCGAGGGGAAGCCTCGGCCCGGGTTGAGACGCTCGGCCTCGGTCGGATATGCTCGGCCTCGACGGACGGACGACGAGGGGTAGCCTCGATCGTCCAGCTGGTTGCGTGGTCGGCGAGGGGTGGAGGGGAAGCCTCGGCCCGTGGATCGGATGTCCTCCTGCGTAGACGAGAACGCTCGTCAGCGGGCCGGACCTTGGTTCTGGCCAAATCCCCTCCGATGCCTAAGTCAGACAGTGATCTGAAAGAGGAGGCCCGACGGAGACGGTTCGACTCGAGAGGAGATCGGAACGACGTCTCACGGCGCGAGCGGAGGAGGAATGAGATGAAATGGGGGAACAAGGTCGTTGATGGAGTACCTTAGGTTTTAGATACCTGAGATGCGGTCCTTTGTCCTGTCGTCCCTCTAACCCTTTTATAGACCTCCCGCCGTGATTGCCCCCAACCCACGTCGCTCGTCTGCCCTCGATCGTGCCCCCTCAATCCGCCCCCCCGTCGCCGCTCCCTGCGCCATGCCAGCACCTCCCCATAACAGCCATTAAGTGGCCACGGGATCGGGGGAACGGTTATTGCTAGAGCGGGTGAGTGACTCGTGCCTCATCGGGGCCGGGTCGGATCGACATTTGGGGACCCTTTATGGGGCTTTTCCAGGCGGGCCTGATCGCACAGATGGGCTTCGATCGGCGGTCGGGCGCCCAGGCTCGTATCTTTCAGGCTTCGTTCGGTGGGCTGTGCTTTTGGGTCTATGTTATTGGGCCTTCGTAAAATAGACGTATTAATTTCCCCCATCGGAGGGGCCGATCGGCCTTGGCCGGTTCGGTTTGACCGATGTGACTCCTGGGGTTCCGAGTGGCGCGTCAGTCGAGGCGTGGTTATAAATGAATGTAATGATGAGGCGGATCGATTGGACTTCCTTTGGCGCCGATTTCGAAACGCCGCCGGTTCTCCGAGACCTGCCACGCGTTCCTGTCAGGCGCTTCGAATTCGCCCCTGAGTCTGGTATATAAGATCCCTGGCTGTGTGGATCCCAACTTCTTCTTTGCTCTTCCCTCTGTTTTTGCTCCCCGCAGCTTGGAGTCTCCCACCGTCATCGTTTTCTTGTCTTCTCCAAATTTAACAAAAAGGTAACTCCTTTCTTACTTTCATATTATGGCTGCTCTTAGGATAGGTGGTTCCGGCCAAGGGGCGAGGGATCCTCCTGAGCCGAGGCGGGGCGGGCCCCGGCTTGTGGGATCGGGTCCTTCCTCTGGGAGTCGTTCCTTTCGAGATAAGGGGAAGGAGAAGCTCTTCCCGGAGTACGTCGATGATGACATGGCGTCGGCTGCCGTGCGGCTTAATGTACCCCCGGTTATCCTCCGAACGCCGTCGGGGACTCCTCCTTCAGTGGCCACGGAGATCCGGGAGAGGTATCTTTGCTACCCATACGATGTTCGAGTTCCGTTCATCGACGAGCGGATCTGCCTTCCGAGGAGCAACGAGGTCGGCGTTTACGTCGAGATGTTTCACCTGGGCCTTCGTTTCCCGCTCAATCCCTTCCTCATCCAGGTCATGGAGTATCTCATGGTGCCCCTTTGCCAGTTCACCCCCTGTTCGATCGCGGTACTGACGGGCTTCGTGATGCTCTGCTGTACCCGTGGTCTGGAGCCGTCTCTCCCCCTTCTCTTTTATTTTTATCGGATCCAGACGGTCGGCCCCGGGTTATGGTTGCAACTCCGAGCCCGCTCGAGGAGGGAATGCCTGATCGGTCTACCTCGCTGGTCGGGGGATTGGAGTTCGGATTATGTCTTCGTGGTCTTCCGGGAGGATGCCCGAATTCTGACAGGCTGGGGTGGGTCGGTCCGGCCCGACTCATCGCTAGCCCTCTCTGAGGCGGAGCTGGCGGCCGCCGCGCTGCTGTCGACCCTCCCCTTGGAGGCGAAATCCATCTGGTCTTTGTTGGACGACCTACTTTTGAAGGCCGTCTTGTGGTCTCCGGGTGGGTCGCTTTTTTGGTCCTGGGTTGCCCCGTAGCTTACCCTGATTTCGGTTTCCCTTGCAGGAATGGCTGGTCGCGAGTTCACCCGTGATGTTGATGAGCTGATCCATCGTGGAGCCGCTCGGAGCCGGGTAGTACCTCTGGAAGGGCGCCTCGGCGGACCGTTAAGGAGGAGGTGCGCCGAGCCGAGCCTTCTGTGGGTAAGGTGGTGGCCGCGCCTCCCGCCTCTTCTTCTGGCGATCTCCTTTCCAGGGGGGTCGCAAGGGCCGGACCCGCCCCGCCAGCCCAAGAGGTGGGGGGGTAACGACGGGTCCGGTGCAGTCCCTCCTGCCCTTGGCGCGCCCCCTCTGGTTCCCGAGGGTGGGGATGGTGTGAGGCGGAAGCGCTCCCCTCCGGCGCCCTCGGAGCCTCACGGAGGAAAGAAGAGGAAGGAGGATGTGGATCCCTCTAGTCCGGCGGGTTCCGTGCTCCCTGCGGCGACCACCGGGGATCTTCCGGTGGCCTTGACAACCACCCCCCTCGCAGCGTTCCCGCCCATATTATCGGGGATCGGAGCCCTGTTGGCGAGCAATTTGGCTTCCCTCGATATCGCCCCTGGGAGTTCGGTGTTTGTCGACCAAGCCTTGGCCCAACAGGTTGCTGAGGTCTCCGTCCTTCCCCGGGACCGCAGTCTCCTCGAGAAGATCCCTGCCGACAAGATGTCGGATTCCTTGGTCTGGATCCTTCAACAGGTTCGGATATCTTGCTGTCCTTTCCTTCCCTTTATTCTCTTCTTAGCCCATGTCTCGTCTTCCAGGGTTCAGCGCTCGCCGTGGAGTTGCAGTGCCGAGCCGTCTGCTTGAGGGAGCTGGAGGACTCCTCCATGAGGGCCCACGAGCGGGCCGGGGCGGCGGAGGTGGCTATGACGGAGGCCCAGATGGAGTCTCGGCATCTCAAGCTCCGTGTGGCCGAGTTGGAGGGACGAGTGGGTGACCTCCAGGGAAAGTTGGAGGACGCTCGGCAGTCGGCTGAGGAAGCGGCGGAGTCGTTCCGCCTGGAGAGGGAGGAACTTCAGAGGGAACTATCGGATCGGCGTCAGGTGGCACGGCTTACGGAGGAGGTGGAGAGGGGTGTCGTCGGGACCCTGGGGAAGAAGATCTTCGAGGTTCTCAGGGAGGCCTTCGGTACGTATGAAGACCTCATCGCCCCTCGGATTGTCGAAGTCGTCCAGTCTTCCTTCTGGGATTGTGCGGAGCGCATTCGGCAGGCTCCCCCGCTTGTCGATCCCCCTCACTCCGAGCAGGGCGAAGCGCCCGAGGATGTGTCCTCTCGAGCCCGGGCTCCCTAAGCCGTCCCTCCTGGCCTTATCCTCAAATTTTTTAGCATCCGCTTCGCTTTGGGCCAGTCTACTTGACATGGATCCCTGCCCCTGCTATCTCCTTCGGCTTCGCTATCGGATCCAGGGCCAATAATTGCTGGTTGCATGGATGTTCGCTTAGGCCGACAACTTTGGGTCTTTTGTCAACAAATTTTGCTCTGTCGGTGTCGACCTAGTTTCTGTAGGTGACGAACTTTGTCATTCGTCGAGAGTGGGTTATTTGTAGAGAGGTTTCTTCGCTTCGATTCCATGTAAATAAGACACATTTTTGTACCTTGGTTAACTGTTATAAACGAAATTGACTTACTCGGACTTCTCGTGTATTTTGCGTTGCTGCCTTGTTCTTGGCCTAGGACTGGTTGACGTCCGCGCTGGCTGGGGGAATTGCCCCCAGACTTATGAGCGCAGGAGTCGGTCGGCGAGGGCAAACCTCCTCGGCTTAGGACCGGTCGGCATCCGCGCTGGCTGGCGGAATTGCCCCCAAACTTCTGAGCGCAGGAGTCGGTCGGCGAGGGCAAAGCTCCTCGGCTTAGGACCGGTCGGCGTCCGCGCTGGCTGGGAGGATTGCCCCCAGACTTCTGAGCGCAGGAGTCGGTCGGCGAGGGCAAAGCTCCTCGGCTTAGGACCGGTCGGCGTCCGCGCTGGCTGGGGGAATTGTCCCCAGACTTCTGAGCGCAGGAGTCTGTCAGCGAGGGCGAAGCTCCTCGGCTTAGGACCGGTCGGCGTCCGCGCTGGCGGGGGGGGATTGCCCCCAGACTTATGAGCGCAGGTGTTGGTCGGTGAGGGTGAAGCTCCCCCTCCCCCTCCAGTGAGGCGGCGGTCTTCATTCTTTCGCACCCTTAGTGAAACGTCGATTCCGTCGAAGATTAAGAAAAGACAAAAGGGAATGCAATTGTACTCTTAAGAGTCCTGTCGGACTAGTACATTTGGAGGAAAGGAAACAGGGAATAAAGCTAGACAGAGGGATGTAAACCTAGATAATCCCCTCGGACTAGGCTACGACTGGGGGGAGAGAGCTCGCCCGCTCACTCTATGATGCGGAGGGGTCCTTGGACGGTGTTGATCTTCTTCCCCTTGTCCGGCTGCATGGAGGTCCCTTCCCCGTGGGCCGGCTCGTCGGCTAAACTCCTGGAGTGCCCCCGGCTCATCAGCTTCTCAATGTCCTTCTTGAAGTGCCAGCAGTCTTCAGTGTCGTGGCCATTGTCTTTGTGGTACTTGCAGTACTTCTCCCCGCTCTTCCCACCTCTTTTTGCCTTTGGTGGGGGGCGATCTGCACGCTCTTCCTTCTGTTCTTGGGCGAGGACGGCGTCTGGGGTGGCGTCCCTCGTACCCTCTCCCCGCTGCCTGTTTCTCTGCCTCTTCTCGGTTCGGTACCCTTCGGGGCTGCCTCGTCCGCTGTCGCCGCGCTTGGTCCCTCGAGTGGCCTTTCCTGCCTCAATGGCCAAGGTCTCCTCGGTCAACATGAAGCACTCGGCCCTCGCCATGATCCCTGGAAGGTCCTTCGGGGGGTCGTTGTGCAGAGATTTCTTAAGGCCTCTATGGCGCAGCCCTTTCTTAAGGGCCGTTTGGACAACAAGGTCGGGAGGGCTGTTCACGTTCAGCCTTTCCGCGTTGAAGCGGCGCATGAACTGTCGGAGCGGCTCGGCTGGGCCCTGCACTATGTTAAACAGATGTTCAGCATCAGGATTTACCTGTCTCCCCACCATGAACTGTTTACAGAACAGCTGGGTGAGTTCCTCGAAGCTGTCGATGGAGCGGCTGGGTAGGCTGCGGTACCAGGTCCTCGCCGCTCCCATGAGAGTCGAATAGAAGCCCCGGTAGAGCAGGTCATCGTCGGCTCCTTGGAAGGACATGTCCCCCTCGTAGTCAATCACGTGGTTTCTCGGGTCTCCTATCCCGTCATACTTCCCCAACGCCGGGATCTTGAATCGAGAGGGGACCCGCGCGTCGGTTATTCTCCGTGATAGGGGGCATCGGTCTCCGTGGATGCCCCCGGGGGTTCGACACCCGTCTGACTCTGGTTCGTTCAGTGGTGGAGGGGGCACAGGCGCCGGCGGGGCTGGCTCCACGACCCTCGCCACACTGGGGGTCGGGCTGACCCGGCGTTCCCGGCTCCTCCGGCGGGAGCTCCTGCTCCACCGCGATCGGTCTCTCGAGTGGTGTCGATTGCTTCTCCTGCGGTGGGGTGATCGTGGTCGACGAGATGACGCGGTCACCGATTCGTCCGTGCCTTCAGTTTCTCTTCGGCTCCTTTCATAATGAGGGGAGGAGGCGTGTGATCTCGCCTGGCGGGAGCCGGACAACGTGAACCGACGCTCTGCGTTTGGTCTTTGGTTCCTATGGTCGTCGACCACAGAAAATCGTAAGAGCGGGGGACCCCCCGCCCAACGATGGTCGTCGCCCAACGCGCCTCCGTTAGCTGGCGCAGTGCTGACGAGCTGCTGTACTGCCGCGACCAGCGTCTGGATGTTCGCGTTGGTCTCCTGGGCCAGGGCACGGAGTTGTCCCTGTGTGGCCAGTTCCGTCCCGCCAATCTCTTCAGTTGTGGGGGCGGGGTGATTGTTGACGGGCGCGTCTTCGAGGTTGCCGTTGGATGCGCCATTCCCCTCCTCCGGGATGGGGGGCATGCGTTTCCTTCCGTTGCTGGCTCGTGCCATTGCAGGTGTGGTTTGCTTCTTTGTGGGACAATTTGCGGTTCCCACAGACGGTGCCAGATGTTTCAGAGTGTTTTCTCACTACAAACACGTTGACCGTGGACAACCCGGTCAACATGGTCAAGGGGCCCGCTTGGGTCCCTCGGGTGTGTCAAGTTGGTGCAGACGAGGCACGAGTCGGAACTGCAGATGACGCGGAGCGCGTCAGCTGGGCCAAATCGGGGTCCTCGGGCGTTGGTAGGGCGAGGGGAAGCCTCGGCCCGGGTTGAGACGCTCGGCCTCGGTCGGATATGCTCGGCCTCGGCGGTCGGACGACGAGGGGTAGCCTCGATCGTCCAGCTGGTTGCGTGGTCGGTGAGGGGCGGAGGGGAAGCCTCGGCCCGTGGATCAGATGTCCTCCTGCGTAGACGAGAACGCTCGTCAGGGGGCCGGACCTTGGTTCCGGCCAAATCCCCTCCGATGCCTAAGTCAGACAGTGATCTGAAAGAGGAGGCCCGGCGGAGACGGTTCGACTCGAGAGGAGATCAGAACGACGTCTCACGGCGCGAGCGGAGGAGAAAGGAGATGGAATGGGGGAACAAGGTCGTTGATGGAGTACCTTAGGTTTTAGATACCTGAGATGCGGTCCTTTGTCATGTCGTCCCTCTAACCCTTTTATAGACCTCCCGCCGTGATTGCCCCCAACCCACGTCGCTCGTCTGCCCTCGATCGTGCCCCCTCAATCCGCCCCCCCATCGCCGCTCCCTGCGCCATGCCAGCACCTCCCCATAACAGCCATTAAGTGGCCACGGGATCGGGGGAACGGTTATTGCTGGAGCGGGTGAGTGACTCGTGCCTCATCGGGGCCGGGTCGGATTGACATTTGGGGACCCTTTATGGGGCTTTTCCGGGCGGGCCTGATCGCACAGATGGGCTTCGATCGGCGGTCGGTCGCCCAGGCTCGTATCTTTCGGGCTTCGTTCGGTGGGCTGTGCTTTTGGGTCTATGTTGTTGGGCCTTCGTAAAATAGACGTATCACTCTCCAATATTCAATATTCTTGGTTAAATTTGTGCATGGAAAACAATTCTATACAATCATAGAAATATAATCTATTTAACCAAGTTTTTAAGCGACGAGCGACGAGTTCACATATCATAGACATTGAATGAAAATTAAATGTGCACGATGAAGTAAAACAAAGAGAACATCGATGTATATATATATATGAATACCATGAGTACAACCAAAAACACATCGAGTACATCATATCAAGTGCAACACACCATCTATATAAACATCAAAAAGATACAACACAATCATCGATACACCATCATCAACACCCAAAAACATCAAAATACACCGACATCCATAAAACCAAAATACATCAAAACAACCCCAACACTCCAACCTAACCCAAAAACACTCTCAATAAGATGCATCATCCAAAGATCATAGGAGAGGCCTCGAAATAGACGATCACGAGGAAGTGGCAGGATCTGTAGTCTCCGGGGGTCTAGTCGAGGGAGTGGACTCAGGCTCTGCAGGGAGGAGAGGCGTGTGAACAGAAGGGATCGTCGGGGCAGGAGTGGAGACATCGACGACTGGCTCAACGGCTGGGGTCTCAACAGGAACATCAGCAGGCAAAACAGGAGCAGGGTCGTCAGCAGGAGCAGCAGCAGCATCAGAAGTCTGATCCACTGGTGCAGAAGTCTCAGGAGCACCGGAAGAGGTGCCAGCTTCAGGAGCAGATGTGGTAGCAGCAGCAGCAGTGGCCTCATCGCCACGAGCCAAGGAGGTGACAAGCTCATCAATATCCTCATCGTCCATCTCCTCATCCTCAGAAACGGAAGGATGAAGCTCAATGCCCAACAAACGAGCCATACGACAAACTACCTCCTCGGTACAAGCCAAACGAGACTCGTGCCGACGAAGTAATCGAACGACATCATCAAGTGAGGCGGAGGGAGGAGGGACTGAAGCAACTGAAGGGGTGGCCTGGGATGCAGAAGGTGTCGACCGCTGCACGTGACGGAGTGCCGCAAGAGATTTCTTGACGGCCGTCGCGTTCAGAGGAGGACCAAGGGGACGCTTATCATCAGGAGGCAAAGGAACACCGAATCGACGGAATACCAAGGTCAGGAGACAAGGATATGGGATATGCGCAGATTTAGTGGTCTTACGAATACACTCGAAAGAATCCATCTTATCGAGTATAATGCGAGCCCAATTAATCTCGCTACCCATAAACAGAGCGTAAATCAATTTCAGAAACAGCTGAGATGGAAGAGAAGAAGATCCATACTTGGGAAGAAGGCAGGATTTCAAGATCAGGTTAATCACCCAAGCAATCGGCTTGAATGATTTGGAAGGGACTCCTATGAATGCAGGGGGGGTAACCTGGAAGATTTTGCCTAGGGTCCGCTGATCGATGGAGGAGATATCGTCAACAGAGATGTCAGACGGGAGGAGGCCACACGACAAGCAACCTATCAACTCCCCCAAGATTTCTGCCGTGAGGACTATCGGAGTCCCCAAAACAGAAGTCTCGATGGAGTGAGTCTCACCGTACTGGCCCCGGTCACGATTGGCATAGAATAGTTTGACCAGGAGAGGATAGGGTCAGGGGTTCGCCTTAGGGTCATATCTAAGGTAGTCCAATAGGCCACTATAGGAGAGAAGATCCGCAAGGCCAAGAAAATCAGAAAACTGAACGTAATGCTCCAACAGCAGTGGGCAGTGCTCTATACGGTTGTACGCCGCTAGACACTGAGGGTCGTCGCGACACAACGATATATCTACACCACCGACTGGCATCGGACCTTTACCCTTAGCCTTACGGGGCTTAGGAGGAGGTGGAGGAGGGGGTGGAGTAGGTGCCTTCTCGGGATGTTCAGGAGTGTATTCTTCATCGGAATCATCCTCGGAATCACTATCTGAACGTTCACCGGGAGGAGTGGGTGCACGGAACTTTTTAGGCTTGGGTTTGGGCTTGGAAGATTGGCCGGTAGGTTTAGGCTTGGACGTCCTCTTCCTCTTCAACGGTGTTGAAGACGAAGAGGGGGGACGTGTGGTCTTGGTCCTACGCTTAGGAGGGGTCGAAGCGGTCGCGGCCTCTACGGTCATGGGGGATGCCCCAGAAGAGGTAATCGGGATTCTCGTTCGTGCCATGATCGCGGCACAACGAGTACAAACAAGCGACGTAAGAAGATCAAACACTCCTAAGCTTAAACCCTAGAACTGAAACAATCAAGCCCTAAGAGAGAATCCAAAACCCTAGAACCCTAGAGGATGAAATCGGCCAAGATCAAACCCTAGAATAGGAAAACGACCTAGGAGGAGGAGATATACCTAGGGGAGGGTGATCGGCGGCGGCGGATGGTCGGAAACGACGCCGGAGATCGACGGAAGACGAAGGGTCTCGAGCAGGGAGAGGGGTTTTTCGAGCTAGAGATATGAAGTAAACTGACTAAAAGAGGAAATAGTCGGATAGAATGAGAGTAAGTCGGTTGAAAAACGTGAAAAGACGAGATTGCCCTAAAGTACTTAGTCGGCCACAGTTCAAGCACTGACCGACTAGATTACGATCTAGTCGGTCGGTCAATGAGCTTAAACCGACTAAGTCGAAACAGAGGCAAAACGAAAATTCTAGGGCTAGAGTTAGTCGGTCATAGTTTAATAACTGACCGACTAGTTTTCAATCTAGTCAGTCGGTTAGAGAACTTTGACCGACTAAAAGAAGTTAATGACAAAAGAAAGTTAAAGCTTGAACTAGTCGGTCTGAGTTCACTAGCTGACCGACTAGATGAGCATCTAGTCGGTTGGCTGATGAACTGAAACCGACTAGAAGAGTCCAAAAGTTGATAAAAGAGTTCTCTTCATAAAACACTTGGATGAAACATCTTAACCCTCTCATAAGTCATCTAAACTACCACATAAAACATCGAAATCTTAAATACGACATTGAAATAAGAATTCGAGCAAAAATTCAAACATATCACATAAAATCCCCAAAAATTCAATAAATCTAGCATGAACGAAATATCGCGAAATATAATAGCATGCAAGATAATTGAATGAAACATGAATCCTATATCTCGGATTCACCCATAATCCCCAATTCTCGACGCAACCGCACAAAGGAGTCCTCCTTTAGGGGTTTCGTGAAAATATCTGCGATTTGCTTTTGGGTTTCAACGTACACTAATATGATGTCCTTTTTAGCAACATGATCATCTAAAAAATGGTGTCGGACATCTATGTGTTTAGATCGGGAATGGTGCACCGGATTCTTTGAAAGACAAATAGCACTTTGGTTATCCACCATGATAGGGCTAGTATCACAATGAATACCAAAATCCTTCAGTGTGTGTCTCATCCAAAGAACCTGGGCACAAGCGGCACCGGTGGCAATATATTCCGCCTCGGTGGTTGAAAGTGATACCGAATTTTGCTTCTTGGAAAACCAAGAGACAAGGGAATTTCCTAGAAAATGGCAAGTGCCACTAGTACTCTTCCTGTCGGATTTGCATCCCGCATAATCAGCGTCACTATATGAGACTAACTCATATGTGCTAGATTTCAGATAAAGTAATCCAAAATCTAAAGTGTAACTTAGATAGCGAAAAATACGTTTAACCGCTACTAAGTGAGAATCCTTAGGTTGAGACTGATAACGAGCATAAATACAAACGTCAAACATTATATCGGGCCTACGTGCGGTAAGATAAAGTAAACTACCTATCATACCTCGATATAGACGAATGTCTACATCTTTTTTGCACGTATCTTTATCAAGATGCGTTGTAGTGCTCATAGGAGTCTTTTTCCCGGAGGCATTCTCCATTCCAAATCGCTTTAGCAACTCCACCGTGTATTTCGTTTGGTGGATGAAGATTGCATCGTTCAATTGGCGAATTTGGAGACCTAAGAAATATTTGAGTTCGCCCATGTGGCTCATCTCAAATTGTTCCTTCATAACATTAGAAAACTCTTCGCAAAGAGTGAAGTTAGTAGCACCGAAAATGATATCATCAACATAAATTTGAACTAATAAAATATCATTATTCGCATGCTTAACAAAAAGTGTAGAATCGGCTTCACCCATTTTAAAATTCAAATCCAAAAGAAAATTCTTTAAGCGATCATACCAAGCTCGAGGAGCTTGTCTCAAACCATAAAGAGCTTTCTTTAGTTTAAAAACATGATTTGAAAATTTTTCATTTATGAAACCCGGAGGTTGAGAAACGTAAACTTCCTCAACAACATCTCCGTTTAAAAATGCACTTTTAACATCCATTTGAAATAACTTAAAATTTTTATGGCATGCAAAAGACAATAATAGTCTAATTGATTCTAATCTAGCTACCGGAGCGAAGGATTCTTCGAAATCGATACCTTCCTCTTGGCGATAGCCTTGAGCAACTAACCGAGCTTTGTTCCGGACGACGACTTGGTTTTCGTCAGTTTTGTTCTTAAAGATCCACGTTGTCCCTATGACGGTGTGGTTCTTCGATGGCAAAGGAACAAGCTCCCATACCTCATTCCTCTCGAATTGAATGAGTTCCTCCTCCATGGCAAGGATCCAAGCACTATCTTCGCACACTTCAACTATATTCTTTGGCTCTATCGATGAGGCAAAGGCACAATTGGCGAAGTGGTGGACTTGCAATCTCGTCTTGACACTATCATGAATATTGCCAATGACTTGCTCATGGGGATGATCGCGAACGGTATGAAGCCGCTTGGGAATACCTTGATCACTAGGCACATTCTCAACAACTTCATTAGTCGGGTTAGTATCAATAGAATCAATTGAATCAATAGACTTAGAATTTTCAAACGAATCACATAAAACATCCATAGAATCATCATCATTTGAAATTCTAGAAGTAATAAAATTCTCATTAAAAGAGACATAAAGTGATTCCTCGATCGTAGAGGATCTTTTGTTGTATATCCGGTAGGCTTTGCTACGTGAGGAATACCCAACAAATATCCCCTCATCTGATCTCGGATCAAACTTGTCCAAATTATCATATGTGTTTTTAATAAAACATTTTGCGCCGAAAACACGAAAATGTTTAACTTGAGGCAATCTACCAAACAACAATTCATAACAAGTTTGTTTGGTGCCGGGCCTCAAAAGTATTCTATTAAACACATAGCAAGCGGTGTGTACCGATTCCGCCCAAAATTGATAACCAAGTTGACTATCTTCGAGCATAGTGCGAGCACACTCCACAAGCGTTCTATTCTTCCTCTCAACAACACCATTTTGAGGAGGTGCGCGAGGGAAAGAAAACGTGTGAGTAATTCCAAGATCATCACAAAAATTTGAGAAAGACTCATTCTCAAATTCACCCCCATGATCACTACGAATAGTGACAATGGTGGTTCCGATGAGATTTTGTACTTTCTTCACAAATATTGTGAAGTTTTCAAAAGCTTCATTTTTATTACATAAGAAAAATACCCATGTAAATCTAGAATAATCATCAACGATGACAAGTCCATATCTTGCATTTCCCAAGGAAGCAACTCTAGTTGGCCCAAATAAATCTAGATGTAATAGCTCTAGTGGCCGTTTAGTAGAAATGCTTTTCTTAGGTTTAAATGAAGATTTAGGAAGCTTGCCACGTTGACAAAAATCACAAAAACTTTTCTTTTCAAAAACGAGCTTCGGAAAACCTTTAATGGAATTTAATTTTGAAAGCTTATAAAGTGTTCCAAAGTTCACATGTCCAAAGCGTCGATGCCATAAGTGTTGTTCACTTGTGTTGGCAACGAGACATTGTTCATATGACTTAGGAAGATCCAAAATATAAATATCTTTATGGCGTGTGCCGGAAAATAATAACTTATTATTATCATTTGAAATATGACATAATCCTTTCGCAAATCTAACTTTGTAACCTTTGTCACAAAGTTGGCTTATTGAAATAAGATTATGATTTAAACCATCAACTAGATAAACATCACTAATTAAGGGTTTAGACAGGTTACCCACTTTACCAACACCGACGATGGTTCCACTCTCGTTGCCTCCAAATACGACGCGGTTTCCATTTGCAATGGGAACTACTCCGGAGAGCAATTGAGCGTCACCCGTCATGTGTTTTGAACACCCGCTATCGAGTATCCAATTCCCTTTGGAGCTAAATTTGAATTTGTTGCTCCTTTTCTTTTTCTTTTCCTTGAGTACCTAAAGATAGAGAATTTCATATCATGGTACCCAAGGTCATTGGGTCCTCAAAGGTTAGACCTTTGGAAGCCAAGTCCAATTGGACTTAGACTTCCCCATATAATTTCTACTATGCACAACATTCGAAAAATAAGCATTCATATACACTTGTTTTTCATCCATGCTTGTGTCCTTTGGGCTCCAAATAGTGAAAATCTTGGGAGCCCTCATCCTATTGGGTGCATGCATGCGACGTTGATTTCTACGTGATGCATGTTGTGGATAGGCATAAGGAACATGATGGAATGGTGCACGACGAGAATTATTCATATGATGAGGTGAGTGAACATATGCATGTGTGGGAACACGTGCGTGAGGGTGTCTCACATGGTGTGCACGTGCCCGAGAATGTGTTGCATAAAAATCATCATATGTTTGAGACGGTGGAGTAGGACGTGTGTTCCTACGTGGCATGGTATTGGTGTACATATAAGCATGCCCCTTCTTTGGAGGTCCACCCAAAGTGGGTTTCTTTCCGAAAGAGGGTGTGGACGAGGTGGAAGCACCATTGGTAGATGAACTACCAATAGAGTGTTTGCTACCACTCGTAGAGTCACCGGAAGTTGGCCTAACAAAAGTAGTGGCCGATTTGGATGGACATCCCATCGTATACCCCAAACCAATGTGGTGATTGGCCGGAAGTAAGTCACTTAGGATTTTATCCAAATGGTCCTTACCCTTATTGAATTTATTAATTCGGCCTAATGTGTTCTCATATTTCTCTTTGAGAGAACGCATAGAAGTATCCAAGTTGGATACTTGCGATGTGAGCACATAAACACGAGATTTAAGATTCTCGTTCTCAATACTCAAAGTCGAGTTTTGAGAAGTTAAATCCGCTATCTTATGTTCTTCCGGATCTTCAATGAAAACATGTTCAAGTTTAGATTTGAGATTAAGAATCTCATTTCTTAACTCTTCAACAACGGTGTCGTTATTGGTGATGATAGTCTTAGGCGAGGTTTGAATGCTAGCTAGGTCATCTTTTACTTTAGTATATCTATTTACTAATTTAGTGTATTTAGACCATAAATGAGAGTTAGCATCCCTAAGATCATCCATAGTTACCTCATCGCCTTCGTCATCGCAATCATCGGAGGAGGAAGATCCTTGATCATGCTCCTCTCTTGCCATGAAGCACATGTGCGCTTGCTCCACTTTCTCATCGTCCGACTCTCCGCTTGAGGAATCCTCGGAGTCGGTGAATGTAGCTCCGACAAGCCCCTTTTTGTACCCCTTTTTGTACTTCTTGGACTTGTCGAACTTCGGCGCCTTCCACTTCTCCTTTTGCTTGTTTTGAGGACAATCTGCTTTGATGTGTCCTGGCTTATTGCATTTAAAGCACAAAGGTGGAGAGGCGTTAGTAGAAGTAAATTTAGATTTTTGTTTGAAGTTACCCTTTCGGAAGAAGCGATTGAACTTCTTTGCCATGAGTGCAATGGATTCCATGTCCATTTCTTCTTCCGAGTCCTCATCATCGGTAGAGGTGGATGAAGCCGCCTTGAATGCAATCGCCTTTTTCTTAGGCACGTCTTGGTTCAAATAGGACTTCATCTTTCCTTGTAACTTCACCTTGCTATCTTTACGTACCTCGTATGACATCAAAGTACCCATCAATTGAACTACGGTATACTTATTCATGTCATTACCTTCCTCGATGGCGAAGGTACGTTTCTCCCAAGAAGAAGGAAGTCCTTCGATAAGCTTCGAGCACTTCTCCTTTTGGGTGTAGGATTTGCCGAGGGCCTCTAACTCGTTTATTATGTCAACGAAACGAGCGTAATATTCCTTCATCTTCTTGCCTTGTTGCATATGAAACATTTCGTAATCTTTGTTTACAACTACGAGTTTAAAGTCTCTTACCCTACTCGTCCCTTCATGTAGAATGAGGAGGGAGTTCCAAATTTGATATGCACTCTTACATGTGCATATCTTATTGAAGTCTTCGGGCTCCAATGCGCATTGCAAGGCATTCATTGCCTTGGCATTGCTTACCTCCGCGGTGACCTCCGCGGTTGTCCATTTCTCAAAGTCTTCTTCTTCGGGCTCGACGTATTCCTTCATCGTGGTCCTCCATAGAGATGCACTCCGGCGGAAGGTTTCCATCCGCATTTCCAGTACCCGTAGTTGGTACCGTTGAAGAATGGAGGCCTCTAGAGGAATGTCCTTCCATCACCGAAGACGCTCCTTCACGGTTCTTGAAGGTGCCATAGTCGGAAGGTGGACGCACGGTCTTGTTGTCGTTGGCAGACATAGCTAAGTATCTGGCTCTGATACCAAATGTAATGCCCTACAAGCTACTGCACAAGTACTAGAGGGGGGGTGAATAGTACTTTAAAAATAACAAGGAGTATAATTCCTAATTATAGTGCAAACAACTACCAAATCAATTTGCGGAAGCTTAAATTGAATGACAACAACAAAATTAACAATGCTAACAAAAGATGTTACTGGGTTCGGATCCACCCAAGTCTCTCCGACTTGTTCCCGGTGATCCTACGTCCCAACCACCCGGATCCCCTCCGGATACTTAGGTTAGAAACCCTAACCCAAGATTTCCACTATGATATCTTGTGAAAAACCTTCACAAGATCAAATCATACATGCAATGGCAATAGTGAATCCCACAACCCGGGATCACAACCTTCTCTCACAACCGAGAGAATCAACAAGCAATATAAACAAGTTTATAATGAAATAAACAATCTTACCACAAAATCCTATACCTTGAGTTTTCTTACCAAATAGGTGCAAGGAGGGATTTGAGAAAGATGAAGTCACCAAGACCTAGCACCAAAGAAATGACCAGTAATGGGTGCCTAGGAGTGATTTGGAGACTTGAATCAAGCTAGAGCTTGAAGGGCTCACCAAGAACAAACTTCTCTCAAGATGGATTCTAGATCTAGAAAGTAAGAGAATGGATTTCTTGTGAGGAAGAGAGCTTTGGAAATGAGTGAGAATGGCTATCTCTTTCAATCTCAATGAATCTCTTAATGGTAGCTCTAACCTAGCGAGAAATGACCTAGGTTCGTATTTATAGGGTCCCATAAAAACAAGTTAGGTCAAGTCCCAACGGATAGAAATCTGAGGCAACTAATCGGTCAAAGAACAACCACTGACCGACTAGTTCATCAACTAGTCGGTCAGTAAAACAACATGGACCGACTAAGTGAAGAACTGAGAAGTGATTGAATTTCAGACCTAGAAATCTACTCGGTCCAAGAAGACTTTCTGACCGACTAGTTTCACAACTAGTCGGTCAGTCAGTGAACGTAGACCGACTAAGAGGCAAAAACAAATAGGCTGAATACAAATTGATTTAGTCGGTCCAAGAACAAATGTTGACCGACTAGATTATCAACTAATCGGTCACCAAACGTTCTTAGACCGACTAACGATAAACAGTAGCTTAGGAGAAATTTGGCATGTACAGTAAATCGCAACTAGTCGGTCAAAGAAGCATCACTGACCGACTAGTTCACAAACTAGTCGGTCGGTGAGTCAACGTAGATCGACTAACTGTAAACAGTACTGAACAAGAAAAGATTAACTCACACTAGTCGGTCCAAGAAGCTTTTCTGACCGACTAGATCACCATCTAGTCGGTCAGTACTTCTTCTTGTACGAACTAACATGCACAAACAAGTCCGAATCGAAGCGCGATGCTTCGAGGAAGTTAGAATGGACTTGTACAAAGATCCTAGAGCTACGATATGAGCGTTATGAAGATAGAATCATAAGATATACTCAAGGCTTAACATTCTATAGATCGAAGCTAAAAGACTATAAATAAAACCTTAATGAACGGTCTTCGAGAGCTTCGATCAATTCTTCATGACTTCCAAAACGGTTCAAGAGCTTCAACGAAGCTTTAGGCAATGAATACGAGCTTTGAGAAGTCTTGAGATGTCGCTTTGATTGTTCTCGTGAATTTGGCGACGATCTCCAATACTGCGCTCACAAATTGTTAGTTCATGAATTATTTATGTTTGCTCATCATCAAAACCAAATCCGGGGAGTCCAATATTCAACAATTATGCCATAAAATTAAAATTTAATTTATTTTACCAAATTAACACAAAATTTATCCTTGAGGAGAAATATACATTAAAGTGTCTTATTTCCTCCTTCAATCCAATTTAAATTCAACATTAGGCGAACAATCATACAACTTATGTTTACATCTTGTACATTCCGAAATAATAATAATCTCTACATTAGAGCCCATTTTGATGGGGTTTCGTAGATCTAAAAACTATTTTGAAACATATAACCAATTGTGCTCAAAAATTGAATTTAAATGGAACTGAACTTAAATGTAAATATATATGAAAACCTTTTATTTACTCCGTCGATCCATTTAAAATTCATTCAGGCAACTAATCATAAAACGTATGTATTTAACCGTTTACATTCCGAAATAATAATAATTTAACAGTAGAGCCCACTTTGGTGGGATTTCAAGAAAATTAGAATCATTTCGAAACGTTTAAATAAAGCAAAGAATACTTAAAGAATTAAAATGGAACGAATATAATTTAACACACAAATTGGGCTTAAAGGAAATATATATACACATAACCATTTATTTCCTCATTTAAAGAATTTAAATTTAAAATTTTAGGCACTAAATTTATATACAAAGTATGTCCGTAGCTTTTTATATATCGAAATAAAAGTAATCGCCACAATAGAGCCCACTTTGGTGGGGTTTTGATAAAATTACAATTATTTCGAAATATATATAATGTAGCATGCCTAAAAGTGAATTTAAATAAATTAAACTATTTTAACACAAAATTACACCTCAATGGAAATATATATGTATTAAAAAAGCCTCATTATTTCATTGGCACTATTTGTGTTAATATTCTTAAGAAACAAGCCCAAAATAGTGTTCATATAGCCAAAATATTTGCCAAACAAGGAGGCCCAAAACGGGTGCAAATAGCCAAAACCGGCCCAAAAAATACCAGCCCAATAGTGCATTAAATTTTTTTTTGGAAAACTGTTGTTTTGGTCATAAGTCTGGCCCAAGGCATGTTAGGGTTTGAAAATCCTAGCAGGTGGCCTCCTTGGGGGCGGCGGCCGTCGCCCCCTCTCATCCGGTGCCGGCCGGGGTGGTCGGTGCCGCTGTCTTCCAACAGGGGGCGGCAGGGTGCCGCCCCCTTTCCTGTTATTCCCCACGAGGGGGCGGCGGCTCCGTCGCCCCCGTTTTCTGATCTGCCGACGGGGGGAAGCCCCCCGGCCTCTGGGTTCCGAATGGGGGCAGCAGGGCGCCGCCCCCTCCCCGATGGCCGAACGGGGGCGGTGGGAGCCGCCCCCTCTGTGGTCTGCAGCAGGCCCCCTGAACTGGGGGCCCGCTCTTTCGATGAAGGGGCGGCAGGGCGCCGCCCCCTCCGATGGCCGACTGGGGGCGACGGTCGCCGCCCCCTCTGGTCCTGTTTCCGACAGAGGGACGGCTGGAAGCCGCCCCCCTCTCTCTGTTTTGTCCGACAGGGGCAGCAAGGCTGCCCCATTCTTTCTGCGTCGGCACCGGCAGTGCCGGCGCCGATCTCCTAACGAGGGCGGTAGAGCCACCCCCTCTTTTGCCGTGTCGGGCTGCGGCCGACGGGCCGCCCCCGATCTAGGGTTCGTATTTTTTTAAAACCGAAAAAATCAATCAAAAACCCCATCAAACTTACAGATCTAAATTCATATAGAGTAAAAACGAATTTTTATCAGATCTGAATTCAAGAGCAAGCAAATCCAAGCATGGCGGCTCTGATACCACTTGAAAGAACCAAAGATCTAAATTAATCATTAAGCAAGACCATGCAAATAATAATCTAGATATACCACATGCTGAATCTTAAAATATTACATTCTCTGTTTAGCGGAAGCGTATCTGAGTCCATCGCTAATAGCCTGAAAGAGATCCTGATGATAACGAAGAGGATGATCTTACAGAACAGCACGAATCCACTTGGAGAAATCCTTGGCTTTCTCCCGATTTCTCTCCTAGTGATGGGGCGTAAAAAAGACGGCTAACTTGTTCGTGTGCTCCAGGGATCATGACCGCATATATATATGGGCTATCCTCCTTAGCCCTAGGGTTTCCAATTCGGCCCATCAACGAATTGAAGCACAATAGTCGTCACACATAAAGGCCCACAAGCTATATGACTCATTTAAGCCCACTTAACTTATAAATTGAGATCACTTATACATTGGCCTTTAATATGACAGTGTAGCATCATATACTTATTAATCGCATATAAGCCCAAGTTGAATTAAGATCCAACTTAGTTGGATAAGTTCCAACAGTTTCTTCCTCCCAAAAATTTAAGCTTTAGGGATAAACTCCTCATTTTCTAATCCAAATGTAATTTTTCTTTAAAAAGGTTAAGAGAATTCTTTTTACAACTTAGGTTTCTTTCATTAGGACATTAATGGCAAAATCCTACCTAATTATATTAAGCCTAGCCACAAAATTTCCCTTTATGGGTGAACCCCTTTATGCTACATTCTAAAAAACTTAACTATCCAAGGTTTAATTCAATTTGAAATCCTTAGATTTTTTCCATGTATGGGTAAGGAAATCCTTGCTAGATGAGCTTCTTGTTACATATGATTTGGTGTAATTAAGATTGATTAATGTTACTAATTCAATGCATTAATTAGTTAAAGTGGTTGCAAGTTGGAAATGTTAATTTACATTGCAAGTTTTGAGTTGGATGTTAGTTGCTTATGCATTTGAAACATGCATGTTTATGTTGTGTTTATGTTTATGGATAAGTTTGCAAGTTTGTGTTACCTTGAGAGGTTTATGTTGGAGATATTACTTCATGTTGGGCAATGCATGTTTATGCAAGTTGGATGTTTATGTTTATGGCTTATAAAACATGCAAGTTTATGTTTAAGGAAATTTGGTGAAAAAGAGTGCATTTGACACCATTTTGCATGCTTAATGCTTTGGGATTAAAGGCTAGTTAAAAGAAAACCTAGGGTTGACTCGTTCCACTTGAGGTGGGTGAGTGCCCTAGGAGGGTTGGGGAAAACCAAGGTAACGAGTGGACATGCAGGGATGGACTGTTGTGTTGTGGACCACTCCTGTCGAGCCCTCAGAGGCGGGGAGTAGGTCGGGTTGTGTTTGAGTTGGTTGTGTGATGAACGGCTTCTTTCGTAAGAGCTTGTCTCGAGAAGTCATAACATTCCATCCACATTACCTGGTGAGGTCCAGTCCCTGATGTTTAACCCATTACTTAAGTTTCGAATCCATGCATGAAAAACTTAACATACAACGATTAAAGGTTAGTAACCCTTAAATGTGATGCCTTTTCTCTTGCTTGTGCACTATGATTAGAGTAGTAGAGTTCCTACTGGGCACGATGTGACGTGTCTCCTTCCCTCCCCACAGGTACATGTACCAGTCTTCAAGCATCGGGACCGAGGACAGAGACCCCGGAGGGCAGCCCGTCTCAGCACGGTCTGTAGAGTCAGTAGTCAGTGTGGGACTTGTATTGTAGAGTCTGGGGTGGGAGTGAGATGAGAGCAGTGTTGTGTACCCCCATTGCCCCTTGTCCCCCGTAGGTTTGAGTTGTATTTTTTTGTGGGACCTTAGATGTTCTGGGTTGTGCAGTGGACTTGTACAATACTAGTGGTATAAATATAGTGCTCTGTGGCAATGGGATGTTCTGACTGTTGTGTTTACTTTATTTCCTGCATTGCTGTACCTTGTACTTTTCTGCTGCGATTGGAGTTGTACTATTCTGTTTTTTAGTTTGTACTTTTATTACCGGTGTTTCCTCAGCATTTGCAGTGGCATGCAAGATGTTTGGTGTACACATTAGCGCTTGGTATTTTAATACCACGGCTTGTCGCACCGACCCTCCCTATTTTGGGTAGCGGAGCGTGACAGCTTTTGTGGTGGCCCATGCAGGTCAGCGCTCACTGTGACACGCGTAAGGGAAATACAGGTAAGGCTCCAATAATTCGGTACATGGTACTAATTTTTTTGTTCTGTTTCTCACATGTAGATGGAAGGTAGGAATGGGACTTCCGGCGAGACCGGAGCATTGGATGGCGAGACTAGTCCAGCTGGTGATGGGCAGTCTTCAGGTGACAGGACCTCAGAGTCAACCCTGATGGCTAAGGTCCTGATGGGCATTTTAGAGCACATGAGTCAGATAGAGGATAGGGCAGCGGTGCCGAAGCCGTCAAGCTACAAGGAGTTTAGGGAGCTGCGTCCGTGATATTTCTTGGTCAGGGAGAGTAGCCTCGAGGTAGATGAGTGGCTATGGCATACTGAAGATGATCTGACGATGTGTCAATTTCCTCGAGATGGTTGGGTAGAGTTGGTGAGGCACCAGTTGACCCATCAGGCCAGAGACTGGTGGGAGGCTCAGGAGAGGCGACTGAAGGAAAATATTGCTTGGGAGACTTTTCGAGAGTTGTTTGAGGCCAAGTTCCTTCCAAAGGCGGCAAAGGACGAGTTGAGGTAGAGATTCGAGCATTTGACTCAGAGTAGGAGGAAAGTAGATGAGTACGACGCAGAGTTCTCGCTGCTGAGTAAGTATGCACCAGAGCCAGCACTTCTGCATGGGGCTAGATGGAGAGTTTCGGGTAGCCATATCTACTCAAGAGTTGTTGACTCAGGAGGCCGTGCTGTGGACGGCCAGACAACATAAGACCCACTTACGGAGTATGGGGAGTTAGAGCCAGTGACAGACGACCGTTCGCTCAGCAGAGGATCGCACCTGGTCCAGTTCAGTGGGTGACATTCAAGCGACCGAGGGCTCCACCTTCGTCACAGAAGGGGCCTTCATGCGACAGATGCGGAAAGCCGAGGCATGTGCATAGAGATTACCGAGTTCTGAGCGCCAGGTGTTAAACATGTGGAGATCCGGGTCACATCAGTAGATTTTGCCCATGGTTGGGTCATGCTCCAGTGCCATCGGTGTCAGCAGCAACTTGGCATGTTCAGCAGAGACCCCTTCTGCCACCGTCGCAACGGCGTGCCCTTCTGGCACCGCCCGGACCGAGACCGGCTGCACCGAGAGGACCCCCTCCACCTCCTCAGCAGCGATGAGGGTACCAGTGGCAGTTCCTCTGCCGAGACAGCAATAGTTTACTATGACCTCATTAGAGGCTCCGGAGGGTGCTAGTCGGGTGATCACTGGTATGAATCTTGCCCCTCTGCAGTCTATTTGATTTTAGTCTCATTCGCTTTATTTAGCTAGTTAGCTGTTATTTATTGTTGTGATACTTTAGGTATTGTTAGAGTAGCCTCCTACCCTGCCTTTTCTCTATTTGATTCTGGGGCGTCACAGTGTTTTATGTCTAAGAAATTTGTGACCCAGTACTCTATAGTGGTTGACTCTTTTGTTGCCAGTTAGAATGTTCATACTGGGAATGTAATCATTAGGAGTGCATCTAGGATACATAACTATCCAGTTGAGATAGGGGGCGAAAGTTGTATGCAGACTTTTTTGTGATTGAGTTTTCCGGTTATGAGGCCGTGTTTGGGATGGATTGGTTAGAGATGTTCTATGCTAATATAGACTGTAGACTAAGGAGGGTGGTTTTCCAGATCCTTGACCACCCAGAGTTTGAGTTTTTGGATGGTAGTAGTGAGCTTGAGCCTTTGAATTTCTGAGCAACGGTCGTGGAGTATTCAGGCATGGAGACAGAGCCAGTGTTACCGAGGGTTGTTGAAGAATTTCCTGATATCTTTCCAGATGACATCATTGGATTACACCCAGATAGGTCCCTGGAGTTTACTATTTATCTGATTCTGGGCGCCCAACCGATAGCGAAGGCTCCGAACCATATGGCGCCACCAGAGTTAGTTGAGCTTCGCAATCAGTTGACTGATTTATTAGATAGGGGATTGATTTGCCCAAGTGTGTCACCGTGGACAGCGCCAGTGTTACTTGTGAACAAGAAGGATGGATCTCGGAGGATGTGCATTGATTATCAAGAATTGAATAAGGTAACGGTGAAGGATAAGTATCTCCTTCCACGAATTGATGATATCTTTGATCAGCTTGGTGGATCATGGGTGTATTCGAAGCTGGATTTGAGAAGTGGGTATCACCAAGTGAAGGTGCGAGAATATGATGTTCCGAAGACCGCGTTCCGGACTCGATATGGTCATTACGAGTTTTTGGTCATGCCTTTTGGAGTGACGAATGCCCCGACTACTTTTATGAGGCTGATGAATCAAGTCTTCTTCGAGTATTTAGATAAGTTTGTGGTGGTATTCATCAATGACATTCTGGTATACTCGAAGAATGAGGATGAACACGTTGAGCATCTGTGGATAGTTTTGAATACTCTCAGGCAGAACCGACTGTATGTCAAGTTCAGTAAGTGCCAATTTTGGTTGACCAAGATTGCATTTCTTGGGCACATAGTCTCTGGAGATGGAGTGTCTATTGACCCTGAGAAGGTTGCCGTAATGGAAAGTTGGCATATTCCTTGGACAGGCACAAAGATACGAAACTTTTTGGGGTTAGCTCAATATTATCGGAAGTTCATTAAGGATTTCTCAAAGATTGCCTCTCCTTTGACTCATTTGACAAAGAAGGATGTTGCGTATGTCTGGTCGGAAGATTGCCAGCGCGCATTTGATGAGCTGAAGCATCAGTTGACCACTCTCTTATCTTAACTATCCCTGACCGTTTCGGTGGGTTTGAAGTTTTCTGCGATGCGTCTGGGAGAGGGGTAGGCTGTGTCCTTCATCAACATGGGCAAGTTGTAGCATTTGCTTCCAGATTATTGAAGGAACACGAGCTGAACTATCCCACTCATGACCTGGAGTTGGCAGCGATGATTTTTAGCCTTGAAGTTATGGAGACATTTCTTGTTAGGTGAGCATGTGAAGATATACACTGACCATAAGAGTCTGAAGTACGTGTTCACTCAGAAGGAGCTTAATATGAGGCAATGTCGATGGTTGGAATTAATGGCCAAATATGACGTCCATCTGCAATACCATCCTGGGAAGGTGAACGTGGTGCAAGATGCTCTTAGCCGACTACCCACTGTAATGAGGCTAACTTCTAAGCCATAACTTCGATGGGCAATCTGACAAATGGGAATAGAAGTTGTACTTTCAGGAGAGGAGACTGTTATGATGGGACTGTAGATTCAGTCTGATTTGGTGAACAGGATCAATGCAACACAGTCAAGGGATGCTAAGCTGAAGAAGATTCGGGAGTAGGTAGAGGCTGGACTTCGATCCGACTTCCGAGTTCATGAAGATGGATCGTTAAGGTTTGGGAGCCAAGTCTGTGTACCAAGTGGCGATATTCGGGAGGAATTATTGAAGGAGGCACACAGTTCCTCATATTCCATCCATCCTGGAGGAACCAAGATGTAACGTGATGCGAAGCAATACTATTGGTGGTCTGGAATGAAGAAGAGTGTAGCCAAGAGTGTGGTGTCCTATTTTGTTTGCCAGCAGGTGAAGGCTGAACACCAGAGAACTGCAGGATTGTTGCAGCCTCTCCACATTCTAGAATGGAAGTGGGAACAGACTTTGTGACCGATCTACCTCGGACCCCTAGAGGTAATGATGCGATTTAGGTCATTATTGATCGGCACATTTTATTCCGTTCCGATTTGGACAGTCCACAGAAATTCTGGCTAAGAGGTACATGGAGGAGATTGTGAGACTGCATGGAGTTCCTATAAGTATAGTATCCGACATAGATAGTAGATTCACTTCTCATTCCTGGAAAAGTTTACAGGCTAGTCTGGGGACGAGTCTGAATTTCAGTACTGCGTATCATCCTCAAACTGATGGACAGTCTGAAAGGACCATTCATATTCTTGAAGATATGTTGCGGGCATGTATGCTTGATTTCAAAGGTTTGTGGGAGGACCACCTGCATTTGGTCGAATTTGCATACAATAATAGTTACCAGGAAAGTATTGGTATGGCTCCCTTCACAGCTCTATATGGAAGGCAATGTAGGTCTCATTTACGTTGGAACGATGTTGAAGACAGAGAGTTTTTAGGACCAGATTTGGTGGCGGTAACAACAGATGTAATGCGAACAGTCAGGGAGAATCTGCACATCGCACGAGACTGATATAAGCACTGGGCTGACACAAAGCGGCGACCCTTGGAATTTCAGCCAGGAGATTATGTGTTCCTAAAGATCTCACCGATTCACGGAACTATCCGATTTGTCAAGCACGGGAAGCTGAGTCCTAGATATATTGGTCCGTTCGAGATCTCCGACAAGGTCGATGAGGTTGCATATCGGCTAGTATTGTCGCCTTCACTCGAAGGTATACAAAAATGTTTTTCATGTGTCTCAACTCAGAGGATATGTGGGAGATCCCAATCATGTTGTAGACTTCTCAGAGATAGAAGTATGACCGGATCTCATCTATGAGCAGCAGCCAGTGGCAATTTTGGATCGGAGACAGAAGATGTTAAAGAAGAAGACCATTAACTTGGTGTGGGTCATGTGGCAACAAGAGTCTCCAGGGGAGTCAACTTGGGAGCGAGAAGATGAGATGAGTGAGAAGTACCCGTACCTGTTTGAGCAATAACTATTGTATCTTATATCGTTCTGTAGTTGTTGGTTGCTGTATGTAAATATTGCTCTCCTAATCCAGTTAGATTCTGAGGACGAAATTTGTTCTAAGGAGGGTATGGTGTAACAACCATCGTGTGTAAATACTAAGTAACTATTAAGTTAGCCCTAGTCTCTTTTGTGTGTGTTTGTGTGTGTGTTTGTGTGTGTGTGTGTGTCTATATATGCATGCCCGTTCACTAGAATGAAGAGACTTGCATTTGTACCCTCCCCCTCAATTTTGCATTTATCCCCAAAAATTGGGTATATTTCCATAATTGACAAGAAATGAGGGTTTGTGCACAAGAGTTCCCTAAATGGCATGCTCGATAATAAAGAAAGAAAGTTGGTGGGCAATTAAAATGAGAGAAAGAGAGTGATGTCAACCTTGTAATTAAGAGACCAAGTCAAGGGGTTTTTAATGAGGGGCAATATGCAATGACAAACTTGTAAATAAATCACCAAGTTGGAGGGCCATTTCATGAGAGGCATTGTGCAATGGCACACCTTGTAAATAAAACCCAAAAATGGAGGGCAAATATGAAATAATTATAAGCCATGGTAAACTTGTGAATAATGAGAATATTAGGAGATAACACCTAATTAACAAAATTCCCCAAGCTTCTACATAATTACACACCTCTCTCTCTCTTTCTTTTCTTTTCATTTTAAATTCCTTTTTGTTTTACTCTCTCCCATATGGTGTGGCTGGACAAAACTTTCAAAAAAAAGAGAAAGAAAAAAAGAGAAGAGAAAGGAGAAGAAGACGACGAGGAGGAGGAGGCCTAAGCTCGGAGAGGACTTCCAATCAAGCCCTAACCCTTTCTTGAAGCTCTTCATAGGTAGGAATCTCCATCACTCACCCTATATTTGTAGTTGATGATGAAAAAATGCTTGTTGTTGAGTATTGGACTTCTCCCTACTTGGTGTTAATGATGAGCAAACATAAATACTTGTGACTAATCCCCTATTTTGCAGTTAATCCATTGCCTAAGCTTACTATGAAGATCAACTAGCAATGGATGACTCACAAACGTGATTGAAGGCAAATGATATGAATTGGATGAACGTAGATTGATGATTGAAGCTCCGTAAAGACTTCAAGCTCATACGATGGAAAGAAGAGATTATTCGTCAATGTAATTTTTCTTTTATCTCTTCTAGTATGTAGCTTAGAAGTAGAACTATGATGGAGCACTCACACACATCTACTTTCGGTCATAGGACATCTCTAGATCTTTGTCCTTTGATCTCAATTCAATTCTCTTTTGTTTGTGCTAGGATTGTTCATAACAGCCGACTGCTTAACAGTTTACAGTCGCCTGTCTCAAAAACAGTCGATTGTGTTTTGTTCTACAGTCGCCTGTTATGCACAGACTATTACAATGCAGTTTTTGGGTCCTCTCTGAGTATCTCGCACAGGCTACTGTTGAACGTTTATCAGGTGCCTGTCTTAGCAACAGTCGACTGTGAATGGTTCATCAGTCGCCTGTCTCTCCTTACCCAAACTCCGTTTGATCCGATTTCTACGGCCAGTCGACTTATGCTGTATATACAGTTGACTGTCTATTAGATCAGTCGACTGTCTATGCTGCAACAGTTGCATGTCTGTAAGTCTATTCTTTGACTCAGCTCTCTGGAAATTTCTCCTGTCTGTGACAGTCGTCTGTTTAAGGATATACAGTCGCTTGTTCTGATTGACAGTCGACTGTGTTTCTTGCATCAGTCGTCTGTCCTGTATCTTGTGAGATTTCCAATATTTGTCTAACTTACTCATCTCTTGGCCAGTCGCCTGTCGGAGAATGTACAGTCGCCTGTTGGTTTAACAGACGACTGTCTTTGCTTCATCAGTCGACTGTCCACGTGGTAAGTTACTGTTATGAATTCTCACCTACCCTTACTGACTGTGCAACAGTCGACTGTGGATTGTTCAACAGTCGACTGTCGCGAGTTCAGATTATATCCGTTGAGATTTTTCTCACGGATTTCGATTGGGTTTTTGCCTAAACTGTTTTGTGGATTTGATAAAGCTATAAATAGAGCTTCTACTGTTTCATTGGAAGGTTACTCATTCATTGCAAAATCTTTTAAGCTTTCATTTCCAAAGATCAAAGCTTTCAAATCCAAAGCCCTAAGTATTTCCAAATCTTGTTCTCTTGCTCTCCAACCTAGAACCAAAGATTGATCTTCTAGGCATTTGGTGCAGTCAAGAGAAAGGGCTTTTCTCCTCTCTTCCAAGAGAGTTCTTCAACACACATCACACTTCTCCTTCAAGTTCTACATCAAGGCATATGTGATTGTAAGTGTTGCTTTCAAATTTCATAACTTCTTTATTTGAATTGTGCTCTCGGTTGTGAGAGTGGTTTTTGCTTGCTCCCTGGTTGTGGGAGTCAAGGACATCGATTGTATTCGATTGCACTTGTAGGGTTGCTACAAGTGGGTTTTAAGGAAACCTCAAGTTAGGTTTCTAACTTGAGTATCCGGTGGTATCCGGGTGGTAGGGACGTAGGATTACCGGGAACAAGTCGGGAGTTGACTTGGGTAATCCAAACCCTTAAAACATAACTGCGTTTGCATGTGTTTCTCTTTGGATTGTTTTTCTATTCCGCACTATTTGTTGGATTGCATTTTATTTGGCGTAAATTCCTTTTAAATTTGCATAAACACTATTCAACCCCCTTCTAGTGTTTTCCCCATAGACAGGGTCCTTACAATTGGTATCAGAGCGCAAGGTTTTATCTATGGCATCCAACAACAACAACGTTCCTTCGCCGCCTACGTACAACAATCACGACCGTGATGGAGCGTCCACACTTTTCGAAGGACAATATACGGTACGTCCTCCACGTTTCAATGGTACTAACTTTGGTTATTGGAAGTGTAGGATGGAGACGTTCCTTAGGAGTGCTTCTCTTTGGAGAACTCTCCACAAGGAGTACGTCGAGCCCTCCGAAGATGATTTCGAGAAATGGACGACTTCCGAGAAGTCCGTCGAAGTCAACAACGCTAAAGCAATGAACGCTCTTCATTATGCGTTGGACCCGAATGAGTTCAACAAGATATGCACATGTAAGAGTGCATATCAAATTTGGAACCATCTCATCGTTACCCACGAGGGAACGAATAAGGTAAAGCTTTCAAAGTTATATGTTGCCGTGCAAAACTTCGACTTGTTCTACATGCAGGAAAATGATAGCATTGCGTCGATGTACGGACGCTTTACCGACATCACAAACGAATTGGAAGCCCTTGGCCAAATCTACACCGAACCTGAAAATGTAAGGAAGATCATCATGGGGATGACCTCCAAATGGGAAAGACGAGCAATCGCCATTGAGGAGGTCAATGACTTGAAGAACTACACCGTGGTGAATCTCATCAGGACTCTTATGTCTTACGAAGTAAGACGGGATAACCGATTGAAGATTCGAGCCATGATGAATCCCTCGGAGGCCAAGAAGAAAGCTTTGGCGTTCAACGCCAAATCGTCATCCTCCGAAAGTGATGAATCCGAGAACGAGATGGATTTGGGTGAAATGGCCCAAATGGCGAAGAAGTTCCAACGCTTCTTCCGCAAAGGTAAATTTCCCTCTAACAAACGTTTTGAGTCTACTACTGCTACTTTCTCTCTTTGTTATAAGTGTAATAAGCCAGGGCACATCAAGAGGGATTGCCCAATGCTAAATAACAAAGAAAAGTGGAAGGCACTAAAGTACCACAAGTCCAACAAGAACAAGAAAGACAAGAAGAAAGGACTCGTCGGTACCTTTGATGACTCAAGTGATGACTCATCAAGCGATTCCGTGGATGAGAAGGGTGAGAGCGCCCACATGTGCTTTATGGCACTTGAAGACCCACTCTCGGATGAGAGTGATTCTGATACGGATAACACCGAGGTAACAATGGATTAACTTCGCATAGCTAATGAAGAACTATTTGCTAAATACCAATCTTTAATGCTTAGATATTCTAGCTTAAAGAAATCAAAAGTTAGCAAGTCATCCATTCCCTGCATTATCAACAATGACACCATTGTTGATACTTTAACCCTTGAGAAAGCAAACTTAGCTTCTCAAAATGGCACATTGAGAGATGAGGTGAATTCCCTCAAATCTCAACTAGATCAAACACATCCCATGGATAATAGTGATCTAGTTACACGCCACACACAATTGGGATTAGAGAATGATTCTCTTAAAACCCAAGTGCACGAGCTCAAAGCACGGGTGTCCACCTTGGATACCAACATTTCTTCTTTAAAGGAGAAATATGAGCTCATGTCCTCCCGTATTGTGAGATTCAATAAGGGACAAGGACAATTGGATGATTTGCTTGCAAATCAATTTCCGGCCACACATCGTGTTGGCCTTGGATTTGTAAAAGCTAATGCATCTAATGATCGCACCTCCTATAGTTGTGTCACTATAGATTTTGTGAGGCCTTCCTCCGGTGCATCCACAAGTGGTGTCAAAGACACTATAGGTAGCAATCCTACCAAGAATGTCACCACATCACTTTTTCTTCCTTTTGGTAAGAAACCCACTAAGGGTGGAAACCAAAAGCAAGGTCATGCTTATATGTACACTAATACTCATCTACGTAGGAAACATCCTACTTCACAAGTGGATAATCATGACACATTTTATGCTCCGCAACCACGGACACGTTCACAACCACACATGAGAAATACTCATATACGTGCTCCCACACACCCATATGCTCATACGCATCATTCTTTCATGTATGCTAATTCTCCACATGTCATGCATGATCAATATGCTTCATATAATATGCATGCACCCAAGAATACATATCCTTCAAGAATGTACAATGCATATCCTCCACCTCATATCTATGCTATAAATCATGTTCTTAAGAAGCATGCACCACATAGAAATCCAACTCATATGCATGCAACTAGGAATAGGACTCCCAAGATGTACACTATTTGGGGTCCTAAGAACACTAGTCTAAATGTTAGGAATGCTTATGTTGATTCCTACTTTCATGATGTAATTAGAAATAGTAACTATGTTGGGAAGCGGAAGTCCACTTGGACTTGGCTTCCAAAGGGCTAATCCCCTTGGACCCAACAAACATTGGGTACCATAAGCTTATGGTATATTATATAGGTACCCAAGAGAAAGAAGAAGAGCAATAAATGACGGATTATATAGGTACCCAAGAGAAAGAAGAAGAGCAATAAGAAGAGCAATAAGCTTATTAGCTCTAAATGGAAAGGATGGATTCTTGATAGCGGTTGCTCTAAACACATGACGAGAGATCCCTCATTACTCTCCGAAGTGATTAGCATCAAAGATGGTGCAACGGCCACTTTTGGAGGTAATCAATAGAGAACCATCATTGGAGTAGGTATCGTTAGTAATCCTTCCAAATCCCTAATTACTAATGTTTATCTTGTTAGTGGTTTATGTCACAACATCATTTCCATAAGTCAACTTTGTGACAAAGGTTACAAGGTTAACTTCGGAGAAGGATTGTGTACTATTATTGATTGTGATTCAAATATTTTATTTTCCGGTATTAGGCGTAAAAATATTTATTATTTAAGCTTGCCTAAAACCGTAGAACATTGCTTAGTTGCTAACACAAGTGAACAACTATTATGGCATCGCCGTTTTGGTCATGTTCACTTCAAGCACTTAGATAAGTTAGCTAAGCATGATCTAGTCAAAGGTTTTTCTAAGATTGTTTTTAATAAGAAAAACTATTGTGATTCATGTCAAAGAGGTAAACTAAGTAAATCTTCATTTAAGCTTAAAGAAGGGATTACTTCTAAGAGGCCCCTAGAACTTCTACATCTAGATTTATTTGGGCCAACTAGAACCGCTTCTTTAGGTAATGATCATTATGGACTAGTTGTTGTTGATGACTTTTCTAGATTTACTTGGGTTTCATTTTTAACTAATAAGAATGAAGCTCATGAAGAGTTTACCAAATTTGCAAAGAAGATTCAGAATCTTTTAGGATCCACCATTATCACTATTCGTAGTGATCATGGAGGAGAATTTGAGAATGAGTCTTTTACTAAGTTTTGTGATGACTCCGAGATAACTCATAACTTTTCCTTTCCTCGTGCACCACCACAAAATGGTGTTGTAGAAAGAAAGAATAGGACTCTTATTGAGTTTGCTCACACTATGCTTCATGATAGTCATTTAGGACTACAATTTTGGGTAGAAGCGGTGCACACGGCATGTTATGTACTCAATAGAATCCTAGTGAGACCCCGAACAAACAAAACTTGTTTTGAGTTGTTTTACGATAAAAAGCCTCAAGTGAAATATTTTCGTGTCTTTGGTTCAAAATGTTTTATAAAGAACACCTTTGGTAATTTAGACAAATTTGAGTCAAGATCCGATGAAGGAATTTTTGTTGGATATTCCACTCGTAGCAAAGCCTACCGGATATACAACAAAACTTCTTCAACGATTGAGGAATCACTTCATGTATCTTTTTATGAAAATTTTGACTTTCCTCATGTTGATGATGATAATGTAGATATTCTTTGTGATTCTCTTAATAATCTTAAAATTAATGATAATATTGTTGAGACTAACACTTCTATCGAAGTTGTTGAAGTTGTTCCTAGTGATCCAGGTAAACCTAAAGCTTATCCAACCGTTCGCAACCATCCCCACAACCAAATTATTGGAGATATTGGTGTGGGTGTTTGAACGAGATCAAGAATTGAAGAATTCTCCCATTGCGCATTCGTCTCTACCATTGAGCCAAAGAACATTCAAGAAGCTTGTGAGGATAGCTCTTGGATAGTGGTAATGGAGGAAGAACTAGCGCAATTCGAGAGAAATGAAGTTTGGGAACTTGTACCTCTTCCAAGTGGTCACCAAGCTATTGGGACCAAATGGATCTTCAAGAACAAGACGGATGAAAACGAGGTAATCACACGGAACAAAGCAAGGTTAGTAGCTCAAGGCTACCGGCAAGAGGAAGGTATTGATTTCGAAGAATCCTTTGCCCCCGTAGCTAGATTAGAAGCTATTAGGTTGCTTTTATCTTTTGCATCCCATAAGAATTTTAAATTATTTCAAATGGATGTTAAAAGTGCATTTTTAAATGGATTTGTAAATGAAGAAGTTTATGTTTCTCAACCTCCCGGTTTTACTCATGAGAAATTTCCAAACCATGTTTTCAAACTTAAGAAAGCGTTGTATGGATTGAGACAAGCTCCTAGAGCTTGGTATGATTGCCTTAAGACCTTTCTTTTGAATTTAGGTTTTAAAATGGGAGAAGTTGATTCTACACTCTTCATTAAAGATTATGAAAATGATATTCTTTTGATTCAAGTTTATGTAGATGATATTATTTTCGGTTCTACTAACTTTAATCTTTGTCAAGAATTTTCCAAGTCTATGAAGGATGAGTTTGAGATGAGACACATGGGAGAGCTCACCTACTTCCTTGGATTGCAAATTCGACAAATGGAGAATGGCACTTTCATACATCAGACAAAGTACACAGGGGAGCTTATTAAGCGATTCGGGATGGAATCATCTTCAAGCAAAAGGACTCCCATGAGTACTACTACTCATCTACACAAGGATGAAAGCGGAAAAGATGTAGACGTTCGTCTATATCGAGGTATGATCGGTAGCTTACTTTACTTAACCGCTAGTAGGCCCGATATCATGTTTTTCGTATGTATATGTGCTAGATATCAAGCAAGACCTAAGGAGTCACACTTGATTGTGGTTAAACGAATATTTCGTTATCTCAATCAATCCCTAGATTATGGGTTACTTTACCCTAAGTCTAGCACGTATGAGTTAATCTCATATAGTGATGCCGACTTTGTCGGATGCAAGTCCGACAGGAAAAGTACTAGTGGCACATGCCATTTCTTAGGAAATTCTTTAGTTTCTTGGTTCTCTAAGAAACAGAATTCGGTGTCATTGTCCACGACTGAAGCGGAATATATTGCCGCGGGTCTTGCATGTGCACAAGTTCTTTGGATGAGACACACTCTTAGTGACTATGGTGTCAATTATGATACTTGCCCTATCATGGTTGATAACCAAAGTGCTATTTGTCTTTCCAAGAATCCGGTACACCACTCCCGTACCAAACACATAGACGTGAGACACCATTTTATAAATGATCATGTAGCTAAGAAGGACATCATCTTAGAGTACATTGAAACCCAAAAACAAATTGCCGATATCTTCACTAAACCTCTTAAAGAAGATTCATTTGTGAGGTTGCGTGGAGAATTGGGAATTATGGGTGAATATGAAATCTAGAAGCTCAATTTTCATGCTATAACTCCTTATTGAGCTTATATCTTTTTGATTGTCTTTCTTCATATGCGTTACTGTTTTATGAAATTAAGAAAGGCAATTGTGACTTATTTGATTTCATGAGTTTTTGAAGTTGAATGGAATAATTTTTGTTTCAATAGATTTATTGTTTTCATAATGATTTTAAGATGTATTTGTGATTAGAGTATAGGTCCTAGGGTGAGTGTTCTTATTCTCTGGAATTCTATCTCACTGTGCATTTTTGGACCAGGACAGACGACTGTTTTTCTTTTGACAGTCGACTGCCCTACTCTATATACTCCATATGAAAATTGATATCTCTCACACAGCCGACTGATGACTATTTTACAGTTGACTGTTAGTTTAACAGGCGACTGCAATTTAGTTATCAGGCGACTGTACTCTCTGTCGAATTTTTACAGTGTTCTCTGTTATTCTTGTGATCTGTATTAATTCTCGGCCAGCCGATTGTTGAGTATATGTCAGTCGACTGTCCAGCGGACAGGCGACTGCATTATACTAGCCAATCGACTGCCCATCTCTCTGAGCTTTAATTTTATCACTTCATACAGTCGACTGACTTTTGTTCTCCAGTCGATTGTCTCCTGCTGTGTCGGTTCATGTGATTTGATCCGAGCCGTCGATTCCTTGATCCAACGGCTTAGATTGATTTCCCCTATTTTATATTCAATCGAAGCGATCATCTCCCCACGTCGATTTTCTCTCTCCTCCGCTTCGACCCCTCAACTTCCCGCTCGTTTTTCTCTACAAAAACGATCGATTTCGTTTCGTCAACCGTCGATCTCCTCCTAATCATCGATGTCGATCGTGGTCTACCGTCGTCTTTGATCTTCCACTCCGTGATCGTCTGTATTCCCTCTGTTGGTTTGCTTTCTCTCTCTTGATCTTCGTTGTTTCCTTTTGTTGCTTTAGTTCTTCTTCTCTTGTTTCCATGGCTCATAAACTCAAGGGAAAAGAGAAGATCTCTTCTAAACAACCTAGGGCTCCTAAGAAACTCATTGCCAAGAGAAATAAACCCTATAAAGCTCGAACCAAGCATGCCC
The DNA here is from genome assembly GCA_030789695.1 of Scilla litardierei. NCBI lineage: Eukaryota > Viridiplantae > Streptophyta > Magnoliopsida > Asparagales > Asparagaceae > Scilla > Scilla litardierei. The sequence continues at coordinate 99,782,647 of CM061134.1, read as the reverse complement.
TGTCACCCGTGCATTCATCTTCGTCGGGTTATTCTCCTTCTTCTTCGTCGAGCGATGCTCAGCCCTTGATTCATCGTCAGTGCAAGCCTACTGGTGTTCACATCAGTGAGCCTGCGGATGAGATTCCTCATGTGTCTCTTTCTGCATCCAGTTCGTCTGAAGAGCCTCCTGCTGTACACCCCTCTGATCCCCTGGTTCCCGTTTGCCGAGACGACCTTTGTCTGGCAAAGTTTCACTCTCTCCTAGGGATCAACCTACTTAGGGAGCGGTACATTGCTTTCCCCACATTCACTGCTGAGAGACTCTCTGACATTCTGTCCGCTACTCACCTGGCCAATCTTTTTCGCTTCTCTCAGAGCGAGTCCCCCAGAGCCTACCCATTTCTGGTGAAGCTCTTCTATGCGAACCGCGTTTGCGGTGAGTACTCGACTACCGGCATCCTTGATACTGTCGTCCAGGGAACCCACATTCAGATCACTCCCTCTCTCTTAGGGACTATTCTTAGGATTCCTTCTGTCGGTTCCCTCCCCACTAATATCAGCTTTTCCGAGATTGACGATCTTTACCAGTCTGTTCTCCGGGATATGTTTCGAGAGGTTCCTTTAGCTCTTGATTTGGGTGTCAGATCATCCATGTTCTCTGCCCGGGGTTGGGCTGTTCACCTAGTGGTGAAGTCTAACATTCTGTCGAGATATGGATCGTCCGACCAGCCGTCTCAGGATATACTAAAGTGTATGTATGCTATTTTCTCTGGCATGTCCGTGAACTGGGCCGGTGTCCTCCTTAACAGGATGGACAAGATTGAGTTCACTTCCTCCTCGTCTCACATTTCCTTTGGTGGTCTTTTGACTCGTGTCTTCTGCCACTTTGGTATTGACTTGACTCATTACGAGCCCATGTCTTTTGGCCCTCTCCTCGACGCCTCTGCAAAGTCGAAGTCCTCTTCGGCTCTGCAGACTGTCTCGAAGAAGAGGAAGACTACTTCAGCTCCATCCTCATCCACTGTGCCTCCAGCTGATTTGCCTTCATCATCATCTGCTCCACCGTCTCAGGATACTCTTTTGTCGATGATCTATGGTATTTACCGGCTGCTGTCTCTCTCTCTCTCTCTCTCTCTCTCCTCCATCAGGGAATTCCCTTCCCTGAGGATTTGAGACAACATCATCCTCAGCCTCATGTGCCTCCTCGACCTTCTAGTGTCATTGAGCCTCCTGGTGTTGCTTCTACACAGGATGATGTTGCTGCTGCTTCTGTTGCTCCTTCTGACCCTCCTCCAGAGGACACTCCTGTTGCTTCAGAGCCTGCTTCCTCGTCCGCAGCCCCTGGAGACGCTCACCCTTAGATCGATGATTTTGAGTGATGTTATTTTGAGTGATGATATATGTTTTGTATTTGTATGATGGATGATGCTGTATGCGACACTTTTATATATGTATGATGATATACTCTTTGATGTCATCATGATGATGTATTTTTTTGTTGATCATGATGTATCTTTTTTTGGGGATGGCCAAATGTTGATGACCATCCGATGATGTACTCAGTTGCTTTATATCTATATATATATATATATATATATATATATATATATATATATATATATATATATATATATATATATATGATGTTGCATCCTTCTCTTGTGTCACACTATGCTATATTGATTAACTTCTGTGTGATGTATGATATATTGTCTCTATGTATGCTTCACTCTTCTTGATGTGCTTTTGAGACAATACACGAATTTGATATTGGTTAATTCATGCTCTTTCGTTGATGTGATGAATTTGTGAAAATTATTTTCATTTCGAATATCTAAAATGTTGATATTGGATTTCAATTCCATTACTCACATGTGTATATGATGAGATTTTGTGAGTTTTTGATTCGATATATCTTTATACTCCTTGATTGTTGTTAACTCGTATTTTAGCACTATTATTATTGTTGTTATTTGCTCCCACCTTTTTGGATAATGCCATAGGGGGAGAGAAATAAACATACAAGATTCATAATGGATGTGCTAAGTATGTTCTAACGCTTGAATCTAAGATTTTCGTTGCCTTAGATTCATGGGGAGTAAGAGTACAATGAATAGGGATTTTATTTCCTAGATTTCTTGAATTAAATTCATTCATATCTCACTCATTTGCTTCAATTGCTATGTAGATGCTCTAATATTTGTTGACTAACTTGATTGGCATCTATGTAGGGGGAGTAAGTTTACGTTACACACAATTATTTATCTTTTTGTTTATGTTTGTTTGTCATCATCAAAAGGGGGGAGAATGTTGAGTATTGGACTTCTCCCTACTTGGTGTTAATGATGAGCAAACATAAATACTTGTGACTAATCTCCTATTTTGCAGTTAATCCATTGCCTAAGCTTACTATGAAGATCAACTAGCAATGGATGACTCACAAATGTGATTGAAGGCAAATGATATGAATTGGATGAACGTAGATTGATGATTGAAGCTCCGTAAAGACTTCAAGCTCATACGATGGAAAGAAGAGATTATTTGTCAATGTAATTTTTCTTTTATCTCTTCTAGTATGTAGCTTAGAAGTAGAACTATGATGGAGCACTCACACACATCTACTTTCGGTCATAGGACATCTCTAGACCTTTGTCCTTTGATCTCAATTCAATTCTCTTTTGTTTGTGCTAGGATTGTTCATAACAGCCGACTGCTTAACAGTTTACAGTCGCCTGTCTCAAAAACAGTCGACTGTGTTTTGTTCTACAGTCGCTTGTTATGCACAGACTATTACAATGCAGTTTTTGGGTCCTCTTTGATTATCTCGCATATGCTACTGTTGAACGTTTATCATGTGCCTGTCTTAGCAACAGTCGACTGTGAATGGTTCATCAGTCGCCTGTCTCTCCTTGCCTAAACTCTGTTTGATCCCATTTCTACGGCCAGTCGACTTATGCTGTATATACAGTTGACTGTCTATTAGATCAGTCGACTGTCTATGCTGCAACAGTCGCCTGTCTGTAAGTCTATTCTTTGACTCAGCTCTCTGGAAATTTCTCCTGTCTGTGACAGTCGTCTGTTTAAGGATATACAGTCGCTTGTTCTGATTGACAGTCGACTGTGTTCCTTGCATCAGTCGTCTGTCCTGTATCTTGTGAGATTTTCAGTATTTGTCTAACTTACTCATCTCTCGGCCAGTCGCCTGTCGGAGAATGTACAGTCGCATGTTGGTTTAACAGACGACTGTCTTTGCTTTATCAGTCGACTGTCCACGTGGTAAGTTACCGTTATGAATTCTCACCTACTCTTGCTGACTGTGCAACAGTCGACTGTGGATTGTTCAACAGTCGACTGTCGCGAGTTCAGATTATATCCATTGAGATTTTTCTCACGGATTTCGATTGGGTTTTTACCTAAACTGTTTTGTGGATTTGAGAAAGCTATAAATAGAGCTTCTACTGTTTCATTGGAAGGTTACTCATTCATTGCAAAATCTTTTAAGCTTTCATTTCCAAAGATCAAAGCTTTCAAATCCAAAGCCCTAAGTATTTCCAAATCTTGTTCTCTTGCTCTCCAACCTAGAACCAAAGATTGATCTTCTAGGCATTTGGTGCAGTCAAGAGAAAGGGCTTTTCTCCTCTCTTCCAAGAGAGTTCTTCAACACACATCACACTTCTCCTTCAAGTTCTACTTCAAGGCATAGGTGATTGTAAGTGTTGCTTTCAGATTTCATAACTTCTTTATTTGAATTATGCTCTCGGTTGTGAGAGTGGTTTTTGCTTGCTCCCTTTTTGTGGGAGTCAAGGACATCGATTGTATTCGATTGCACTTGTAGGGTTGCTACAAGTGGGTTTTAAGGAAACCTCAAGTTAGGGTTCTAACTTGAGTATCCGGTGGTATCCGGGTGGTAGGGACATAGGATTACCGGGAACAAGTCGGGAGTTGACTTGGGCAATCCGAACCCTTGAAACATAACTGCGTTTGCGTGTGTTTCTCTTTGGGTTGTTTTTCTATTCCGCACTATTTGTTGGATTGCATTTTATTTGGCGTAAATTCCTTTTAAATTTGCATAAACACTATTCAACCCCCTTCTAGTGTTTTCCCCATAGACAGGGTCCTTACACTTGTATGTTTAAGTTTTTGAGAATTGGGATGAGTGTTGTAGAATTAGGGTGTATGAATGCATGCTTGGTTATTTCTTTGGGATAATGATGGAATTGGGCCCAAAATCATGTTTCTTTTTATAAATTCTTAGTAAAGATCATGTTTTTATTTGTTAATATTGGGAAAAATGGTAGATATGAGTGAAATATGTCATTTTTAGGATGTATGGTTAATAAAAATTCTATCTTTAGTAACACGTTCTCATTTTGCTAAAAGACTACATTTTTATGGATAATCTAGTTGTTAGGCTTAATAAAAATGCCACCTTTGTTTAAAAAATAACAAAAGAGGAAAAAATTTCAATATGCTAAAAGACCACATTTTTATTGAAAACCTAGTATAGATAAGCCCTTATATGACATCCTACACCAAACCCCCATGGTTGCACTCAAATTCACATGATGTAAGATCACACTCTCTCATTTTCACAAAAAAAACCCTATCTTGAATAACCTGCCTTCACCCATGTTCCTCATTTTTCAATAAAGGACCATTTTTACAAAGACTTTTTTACAAGTTTAAAGCTCCCCAACATGGTCTCATGTACTCTAAGAGCCTCTTAAAAATGTGCTTAACAAGAGATCCTACAAGGTTTACTATGTTTCTTCCTCCCAAAAATTTAAGCTTTAGGGATAAACTCCTCATTTTCTAATTCAAAAATTTTTCTTTAAAAAGGTTAAGAGAATTCTTTTTACAACTTAGGTTTCTTTCACTAGGACTCTAATGGCAAAATCCTACCTAATTATATTAAGCATAGCCACAAAATTTCCCTTTGTGGGTGAACCCCTTTATGCTACCTTCTAAAAAACTTAACTATCCAAGGTTTAATTCAATCTGAAATCCTTAGATTTCTTCCATGTATGGGTTAGGAAATCCTTGCTAAATGAGCTTCTTGTTACATATGGTTTGGTGTAATAAAGATTGCTTAATGTTGCTAATTCAATGCGTTAATTAGTTAAAGTGGTTGCACGTTGTAAATGTTAATTTACATTGCAAGTTTTGAGTTGGATGTTAGTTGCTTATGCATTTGAAACATGCATGTTTATGTTGTGTTTATGTTTATGGATAAGTTTGCAAGTTTGTGTTACCTTGAGAGGTTTATGTTGGAAATATTACTTCACGTTGGGTAATGCAAGTTTATGCAAGTTGGATGTTTAAGTTTATGGCTTATGAAACATGCAAGTTTATGTTTATGGAAATTTGGTGAAAAAGAGTGCATTTGACACCATTTTGCATGCTTAATGCTTTAGGATTAAAGGCTAGTTAAAAGAAAACCTAGAGTTCCTTCGTTCCACTTGAGGTGGGTGAGTGCCCTAGGAGGGTTGGGGGAAACCAAGGTAACGAGTGGACATGCGGTGATGGACTGCTGAGTTGTGGACCACTCCTGTCGAGCCCTCGGAGGCGGTGAGTAGGTCAGGTTGTGTTTGAGTTGGTTGTGTGATGAACGAATTCTTTCGTAAGAGCTTGTCTCGAGAAGTCGTAGCATTCCGCCCACATTACCGGGTGAGGTCCAGTCCCTCATGTTTAACCCGTTACTTGGGTTTCGAATTCATGCATGAAAAACTTAACATACAACGATTAAAGGTTAGTAACCCTTGAATATAATGCCTTTTCTCTTGCATGTGCACTATGATTAGAGTAGTAGAGTTGTGGAGTTCCTACTGGGCATGTTGTGACGTGTCCCCTTCCCCCGCAAAGGTACAGGTACCCGTCTTCAAGCATCGGGACCAAGGACAGAGACCCCAAAGGACAACTCGTCTCAGCACGGTTTGTAGAGTCAGTGGTCAGTGTGGGACTTGTAGTGTAGTGTCTGGGGTGAGAGTGAGATGAGAGCAGTGTTTTGTACCCCTATTGCCCCTTATACTCCGTAGGTTTGAGTTGTATTTTTGTGGGGACCCTAGATGTTCTGGTTTGTGCAGTGAACTTGTACAGTACTAGTTGTATAGATATAGTGCTCTGTGGCATTGGGATGTTCTGATTGTTGTGCTTTACTTTATTGCATGCATTGGTGTACCTTGTACTTTCCTCTGTGATTGGAGCAGTATTATTCTGTTTTCTAGTTTGTACTTTTATTGCCAGTGTTTCCTTAGCGTTTGCAGTGGCCTGCGAGATGTTTGGTGTACACATTAGTGCTTGGTATTTTAATAACGCGGCTTGTCGCTCCGACCGTCCCTATTTTGGGTAGCGGAGCGTGACATGAAGTTATGGATCTTCTATTAAATTAGATGGTTTTAAGCCTAATTTTATCTTATCTTATTTTTCAGTTGAACATGGTGATCTCCAAGTTCCAACGTACATTTTTGCAAATTATTCTGACCTCGTGTCTATTTTGTAAATTTTTTGGAAGATATGTATCTATGTGTTAAATGAAATGATTTTTAGCCTAATTTTGTCTTCACTTATTTTTCAGTAGAAGATGGTGATCTCTCGATTCCAACGGACATTTCTGTGGATTTTTCTAAGGTCGGTTCTATTTTCTACATTTTATGGAATATATAGATATTTTTAAACTGATATGCTTTTTATATCCTACGTTTGTCTTCTCTTACTTTTCAGTTGAAGATGGCGATCTACTGGTTTCAATGGACATTTTTCTAATTTTTCTTAACTTGGGGCTATTTTTCTACAATTTTTCTACATTTCCTTTAAGATATGAACCTTTTCATTAAATAATATGATTTTTGGCCTAATTTTGTCTTCTCTTTTTTTCAGTTGAGGCGATCTCCCATCTCCAATGGATATTAGTCCGGATTTTTTGAGCTACGTTTTATTTTCTACATTTTGTAAGATATTGATTATTATATTAAATGATATGATTTTTACAGCCTAATTTTGTCTTCTCTTATTTTTCTGTTGAAGATGGCGATTTACAGATTTCAACGGATATTTTTGCGAATTGTTTTGAGCTTGGGGCTATTTTCTACATTTTCGGGAAGTTGTGGATCTTTTTATTAAATGAAATGATTTTTTGGCCAAATTTTGTCTTCTCTTATTTTTCAGCTGAAGATGGCGATCTCCCAGTTCCAATGGACATTTTTGAGGATTTTTCTGACCTCGGGGCTATTTTCTAAATTTCCTGGATGATATGGATCTTTTTATTAAATAATTTGATTTTGGCCTAATTTGCCTTCTATTAGTTTTCAATTGAACATATCGATCTTCCAGTTCCAACTGATATTTTTGCAGATTTTTCTGAGCTTGGCGCTATTTTCTACACTTTAAGGAAGATATGTATCTTTTTATTAACTGAGATGATTTTTATAGCTTATACTTTTTTCTCTTATTTTTTTCTTGTGAAGACGTAGATCAACCGGTTCCAACGGAAATTTTTGTGGGCTTTTCTTTCCTTGGGAATATTTTCTACATTTTCTATAAGATATGTATTTTTTATTAAATGATATGACTTTTGGCCTAAGTTTGTCTTCTCTTTTTCAGTTGAAGATGGCGATCTTCCGGCTCAAACAGATATTTTTACGGATTTTTAGAGCTCCAGACTATTTTCTATATTTTATGAAATATATGAATCTTTTTTATTAAAAGATATGATTTTTTGGCCTAATTTTGTCTTCTTTTATTTTTCAGTTGAAGATGGCGATCTCCCGGTTCCAATGGACATTTTTGCGGATTTTTCTGAGCTTCGAGCTATTTTCTATATTTTATGGAACATATGTCTCTTTAAATGATTTTTATTGCCTAAGTTTGTATTATCTTATTTTTAGTTGAAGATGGCGATCTTTCGGTTTCAACAGACAAGTTTGCGGATTTTTCTGAGCTAGGGGCTATTTACTATATTTTATGGAAGATATGTATCTTTTTATTAAAGGATATAATTTTATAGCCTAAGTTTGTCTTCTCTTATTTTTTCCGTTGATGATTGTGATCTCCCGTTTCCAACAGATATTTTTGCAGATTTTTTGACCTCGAGCCTATTTTCTATATTTTTTGAGAGATATGAATCTTTTTATTAAAGAATATGATTTTGGGCATAATTTTTGTCTTCTCTTATTTTTCGTTGAATATGGAAATCTCCGGGTTCCAACGGACCTTTCTGCAAAAAATTTTGTAGCTCCGGGCAATTTTCTACATTTTATGTAAGACATATATCTTTATATTAAATGATATAATTTTTATAGCATAATTTTCTTCTCTTATTTTTCAGTTAAAGATGGCAATCTTCTGGTTCCAACAAAAATTTTTGTGGATTTTTCTAAGATCTGGGCTATTTTCTAAAAAATATGCATCATTTTATTAAATGATATGATTTTTTGGCCATATTTTGTCTTCTCTTATTTTTTGTTGAAGTTGGCGATCTCCCGGTTCCAATGGAAATTTTTGCAGATTTTTCTGAACTCAGGAGTATTTTATACAGTTAATTGAAGATATGTATATTTTTAATAAATGATATGATTTTTATCGACTAATTTTGTCTTCTCTTATTTTTTACTTGAAAACGTAAATCACCCGGTTCGAATAGAAGTTTTAGCAGATTTTTCTGAACTTTATGCAATTTTCTATAATTTCTGTAAGATATGATTCTTTATATTAAATGATATGATCTTAATGGCCTAATTTTGTCTTCTCTTATTTTTTTTCGTTGCAAATGGCAACTCATAGTTCTAACAGACTTTTTTGCAGATTTTTAATAGCTATGGGCTATTTTCTACATTTTCTGTAAGATATGTATCTTTATATTAAACGATATGATTTTTATAGCCTAATTTTTTGTTCTCTTATTTTTCTGTTGAAGATGGTGATCTCCCGGTTCCAACGGACATTTTTGCATATTTTTCTGAGATCTCGGCTATGTTCTACATTTTCTAAAATATATGGATCATTTTATTAAATGATATGATTTTTTGGCCTAATTTTGTCTTCTCTTATTTTTCTTTTAACGGTTCCAACAGACATTTTTGCGTATTTTCTGCGCTCGGGTCTATTTTCTACATTTTACTAAAGATATGGATCTTTTTATTAAATGAAATAACTTTTGTTGTGTAATTTTGTCTTCTCTTATTTTTCAGTTAAGTATAGTGATCTGCTGGTTCCAACGGATATTTTTGCGGATTTTTCTGAACTTGGGGTGATTTTCTACTTGTTCAGGAAGATGATCTTTTTATTAAACGATATAATTTTTTGGACTAATTTTGTCTTCATTTATTTTTTTGTTGAAGATGGCGATCTCCCAGTTCTAACAGACATTTTTACGGATTTTTCCGAGTTCTGGGTTGTTTTCTACATTTTCTGTATGATATGAAATTTTTATTAAATGATATGATTTTTATAGCCAAAGTTTGTCTTCCATTATTTTTCAGTTGAAGATGGCGATCTCCAGGTTCCAAAGAATATTTTTGCGGAATTTTTCGGCTCGGGGCTATTTTCTACATTTCAGGAAGATACGTTTCTTTTTATTAAATGATATGATTTTTGGCCTAATTTTGTTTTCTCTTATTTTTGTGATGAAAATGTCAATCTCCAAGTTCCAACAGATATTTTTGCGGATTTTTCAATCTACGGTCTATTTTCTATATTTTCTGTAAGATACGTATCTTTATATTAAATGATAGGATTTTTATATCCTAATGTTGTCTTCCCTTATTTTTCAGTTGAAGATGCTGATCTTCCGATGACAACAGATATTTTTGATGATTTTTCTGAGTTCGATGTTATTATGTTCATTTCATTGAATATCTGGATATTTTTATCAAACTAAATGGTTTTTGTAGTCTAATTTTGTCTTCTCTCTTTTTAGTTGAAGATGGCGATCTTTCAATTCTAAAGGACATTTTTACGGATTTTTCTGAACTCGGGGTTATTTTTCTATATTTTCTCCAAGATATGGATCTTTTTATTAAATGATATGATTTATGGCTTAATTTTGTCTTCTCTTATTTTTTCGTTGAAGATGGCAATCGCCCGGTTTCAACGGACATTTTTTCGGGATTTTTCTAAGCTCTGCACTATTTTCTATATTTTCTGTAAGATATGAATCTTTATATTAAATCTTCTGATTTTTATAGCCTAATTTTGTCTTCTTTTATTTTTCAGTTAAAGATGGCGATCTCCCAATTCCAACAGACATTTTTGTGAATTTTTCTGAGCTCAGGGATAATTTCTTCATTTTATTCGACACATGGATCTTTTTATTAAATGATATGATTATTATAGCCTAGTTTTGTCTTCTCTTATTTTTCAATTGAAGATGCCGCTCTCTCAATTCCAACGGACATTTTTGCAGGTTTTTCTGAGCTTGGTGGTATTTTCTACATTTTATAGAAGATATGGATCTCTTTATAAATGATATAATTTTTATATCATGTGTTTGTCTTCTCTTATTTTTTGCAGTTGAAGATGGCGATCTATCAGTTTCAACAGACATTTTTCTGGTTTTTCTTAGTTTGTGGCAATTTTTCAACATTTTCTGGAAGGTATAGATTTTTATATTAAATGATATGGTTTCTAGCCAAATTTTGTCTTCACTTTTTTCAGTCAAAGATGGCGATCTCCCAGTTCCAACGGACATTTGTGCGGATTTTTCTGAGCTCATGGTTATTTTCTACATTTTTAATAAGATATGGATATTTATATTAAATGATATGATTTTTATAGCCTAATTTTGTGTTCTCTTATTTTTCTATAGAAGATGTCGATCTCCCAGTTCCAACAGAAATTTTTGTGGATTTTTCTAAGCTCGAGGCTATTATTCTACATTTTCAGGAAGTTATAGATCTTTTTATTAAATGATATGATTTTTAGGCCCAATTTGGTCTACTCTTAATTTTTTTCGTTTAAGATGGCAATCTCCCGTTTCCAACGGACATTTTTGCGGATTTTTTTGAGCTCTGGACTATTTTCTAATTTTTCTGTAAGATATGAATCTTTATATTAAATGATATGATTTTTATGGCCTAATTTTGTCTTCTCTCATTTTTTTAGTTGAATATGGCAATCTCCTGATTTCAACGGACATTTTTGCGGATTTTCTAAGCTCGTAACTATTATCTACAGTTTATTGAATATATGTATCTTTTTATTAAATGATATAATTTTTGTAGACTAAGTTTATCTTCTATTATTTTTTTAGTTAAATATGGCGATCTTCTGGTTCGAACGAACATTTTTGCGGATTTTTTTGAACTCCGGGAAACTGCCATCTTCAACTGAAATATAAGAGAAGACAAAATTCGGAACCAGGAAATCGCCATCTTCACCTTTAAAAATGTATGTTATAACCGGGATATCACCATCTTCAACTGATAAGATTTTTATATATCGTTTTCTGAACTTGGTGCTATTTTCTACATTTAATGAAATGTATGGATCTTTTTTAAATTGATATGATATTTATAGCCTAAATTTGTCTTCTCTTATTTTCCAGTTGAAGATGTCGATCTTTTTATTAAATGATATGATTTTTGGCCTAATTTTGTCTTCTCTTTATATTCCAGTTGAAGATGGCAATCTCCTGCTTCCAACAGACATTTTTGCGGATTTTATGAGCTCTGGGCTACTTTTCCATAGTTTGGGAAGATATGAATCGTTTTATTAAAGGATATGATATTTTGGCCTTATTTTGTCTTTTTTATTTATCATGTCAAAGATGGCGATTTCCCGGTTCCAACAGATATTTTTACGAATTGTTCTTAGCTCGGGGCTATTTTCTACACTTTTTGAAAAATAAGAATCTTATAATAAGTGATATGATTTTTATGATCCCCCAGTTCCAACGTCTATTTTTTGGATTTTTCTAAGCTCCAGGCAATTTTCTACATTTTATTAAATACAAGGATCTCTTTATTAATTACAAGTTTTTTGTAGCCTAATTTTGACTTCTCATTTTTTTAGTTGAAGACGTCGATCACCCTGTTCCAACGGACATTTTGGCGGATTTTTCTTAGATTGTGGATTTTTTTCTACATTTTCTGGAAAATATGAATCTTTTTTAAATGAAATGATTTTTTGGCCTAATTTTGTCTTCTCTTTTTTCAGTAGAATATGGAGATCTCCCGGTTCCAACGGAGATTTATGCGGATTTTCTGACCTCGGGTCTATTTTCTACATTTTCTGTATGATATGAATATGAATAGTAAATTATATGATTTTTTATAAACTAATTTTGTTTTCTCTTATTATTCAGTTGAAGATGGCGATATCCCGGTTCCAACAGACATTTTTGCCGATTTTTCTGAGATCGGACCTAGTTTTTTACATTTTCTTGAAGTTATAGATCTTTTATTAAATGATATGATTTTTTGAACTAATTTTTTCTTCTCTTATTTTATTGTTGAAGATGACGATCTCTCGGTTCCAACCAACTTTTGTGCAGATTTTTTGAGCTCCGGGCTATTTTCCACATTTTCGGAATGTTATGAATCTTTTTATTTAATGATATTATTTTTAACCCTAATTTTGTCTTCTCTTACTTTCAGTTGAAGATGGCGATCTCCCAGTTCCAACGGACATTATTATTTTGAGCTCAGTGCTATTTTCTACATTTTATGGAAGATATAGACCTTTTTATTAAATAATATGATTTTTGTAACCTAAGTTTGTCTTTTCTTTTTTTAGTTGAAGATGTCGATCTCCCGGTTCTAACTGACATTTTTGCAGATTTTTCTTAGCTTGAGACTATTTTTCAACATTTTTTGGAAGATATAGATCTTTTTATGAAATATTTGATTTTTTGGCCGAATTTTATCTTCTCTTTTTTATGATGAAGATGGCAATCTCCCGGTTCCAACGGACATTTGTGCTGATTTTTTTGAGCTCCTGGCTATTTTTTCTTTTTCTATATGATATGCATATTTATATTAAATGATATGATTTTTATAACCTAAATTTGTCTTCTCTTATTTTTAAGTTGAAGATGGGGATCTACAGGTTCCAAGCGAAATTTTTGCGGATTTTTCTGAGCTCGGGGCTATTTTCTACATTTTCGAAAAGTTATGGATCTTTTTATTAAATGAAATGATTTTTGGACTAATTTTGTCTTCTCATATTGTTCAGTTGAAGATGGTGATCTCCCTGTTCTAACGGACATTTTGCGTATTATTCTGACATCGGAATTATTTTCTAAATTTTCTAGAAGATATGGATCTCTTTATTAAATGATATGATTTTGGCCTAATTTTGTCTTCTTTTACTTTTCAGTTGAAGATGGCCATCTCCCGTTTCCAATGGACATTTTTGCGGATTTTTATAAGTTTGATGATATTTTCTACATTTTATGAAAAGTAAGGATCTTTTTATTAAATGATATAATTTTTGTGGCATACGTCTGTCTTCTCTTATTTTATCAGTTGAAGATGGTGATCTACTTGTTCTAACGAACATTTTTGAGGATTTTTCTTGGATTGGGGCTATTTTTCTACATTTTAAGGAAAACTTGAATATTTTTGTTAAATGATATGATTATTTGGCCTAATTTTATCTTCTATATTTTTTCAGTTAAAGATGGCGATCTTCCGGTTCCAATTTATATTTGTGCGGTTTTTTTAGCTCCAGGCTATTTTTTACATATTCTATAATATATGGATCTTTATATTAAATGATGATTTTTATAGCCTAATTTTGTCTTCTCTTATTTTTTAGTTGAAAATGGCGATCTCCTTGTTCCAACGAACATTTTTGTGTATGTTTCTGAGCTCGAGTCTATTTTTCTACTTTTTTGGAAAGTTGTGTACTTTTTACTAAATGATATGATTTTTGGCCTAATTTTGTCTTCTCTTATTTTTCAGGTAAAGATGGTGATCTCTCGATTCCAACTGACATTTTTGCACATTAATCTCGCCTTGGGTCTATTTTCAAAATTTTCTGGATGATATGGATCTTTTTATTTAATGATATGATTTTTGGCCTAATTTTGCCTTGATTTTTATATTCTATCTTTTTCTTCCCTTATTTTTTGGGTTGAAAATGGCGATCTACTAGTTCCAACGGACATTTTGGCAGACTTTTCCCAATTTGGAACTAATTTTCTACCTTTTCTATATGATATGGATCTTTTTATTAAATGATACGATTTTTTGGCAAAATAAGTCTTCTCTTTTTAGTTTAAGATGTCGATCTCCCTGTTCCAACGAACATTTGTACTGATTTTTCAGAGCTCCGTGCTATTTTCTATATTTTATGAAAGATATGGATCTTTTTATTAAATGATATGAATTTTTTTGCCTAATTTTGTTTTCCTTATTTTTCAGTTGAAGATGGCGATCTTCCGGTTCCAACGGAAATTTTTGCAGATTTTACCGAGCTCTAAGCTATTTTCTACATTTTATGAAAGATATGGTTGTTTTTATTAATTGATCTGATTTTTATAGCCTTAGTTTATCTTCTCATATTTTTTCAGTTGAAGATGACGATCTGCCGGTAACAACAGACATTTTTTGGAATTTTCTAAGCTCGGCGCAATTTTCTACAGATATTGAAGATATGAACCTTTTTATTAAATGATATGATTTTCATAGCTTGAGTTTGTCTTCTCTTATTTTTCAGTTGAAGTTGGCGATCTCATGTTTTTAACTGACATTTTTGCGGAATTTTCTGACCTTGAGCTTATTTTCAAAATTTTCTGGAAGATATAGATATTTTTATAGAATAATATGATTTTTGGGCCTAATTTTGTCATCTCTTATTTTTAGATGAAGATGGCAATCTCCCATTCCAACGATCATTTTTACGGATTTTTCTGTGCTCCCCGGCTATTTTCTACATTTTCTGTACGATATGGATATTTATATTAAATGATATGATTTTTATTTCCTAATTTTGTATACTTTTATTTTTTAGTTGAAGATGGCGATCTCCCGGTTCCAACAAACATTTTTGCTGATTTTTTGAGCTATTTTCTACATTTTATGGAATATAAAATTTTATATTAAATAATATTATTTTTATTGCCTACACTAATCTTCTCTTATTTTTTAGTTGAAGATGGCAATCTCCTGGTTCCAACGGACATTGTTGTAGATTTTCTTTGCTTGATGCTATTTTTCTACATTTTCTGGAAGATATGTTTATTTTTATGAAATGATAATATTTTTTGGCCTAATTTTATATTCTATTTTTAAGTTGTAGATGGCAATCTCCTGGTTTCCACGGGCATTTGTACGGATTTTTTTGAGCTCCTACCTATTTTATACATTTTCTGTAAGATATGATCTTTATATTACATGATATGATTTTCATAACCTAATTTTTCTTCTCTTACTTTTCAGTTGAAGATAGCGACCTCCCGGTTCCAATGGACATTTTTGCAGATTTTTCTGACTTCAGGTCTATTTTTCTATATTTTTGGTAATTTATGGATCTTATTATTAAATGATATGTTTTTGGCCTAATATCGTCGTCTCTTATTTTTTTAGTTGATGATGGCGATATCTCGGTTCCAAAGGACATTTTTGCGTATTATTCTGAACTCGGGGCTATTTTCTAAATTTTCTAGAATATATGTATCTTTTTATTAAATGATATGATTTTTGGCCTAATTTTGTCTTCTCTTATTTTTCTGTTGAAGATGTAGATTTCTTGGTTCCAATAAACGTTTTTGCGGATTTTTATGAGCTCGGTGCTATTTTCTAAATTTTATGAAAGATAAGGATCTTTTTACTAAATGATATGATTTTTATAGCCTACATTTGTCTTCTCTAATTTTTCAGTTGAAGATGGCGATCTGCCCGTTCCTACAGACATTTTTACGGATTTTTCTAAACTTGGGGCTATTTTTTACCTTTTCTGGATGAAATGGATATTTTAATTAAATGATATGATTTTTAGCCTAATTTTGTCTTTTCGTTTCTCAGTTGAAGATTACGATTTCCTGGTTCCAATTTACATTTGTGCAGATTTTTTGAGCTCAGGGCTATTTTCAACATTTTTATAGCATATGAATCTTTATATTAAATTATAATATTTTATAACCTTATTTTATCAGCTATTATTTTTCTGTTGAAGATGGCAATAT